>JAHWFO010026190.1:236765-252368 GCA_023313115.1 Rhysida immarginata
GCGGAATAAAATCCAGTTGTGGACAAGAGGTTTTCGTCTTATTGATTATGTCGCTATCCACAGTAATTAAAGAATTCTCTAACAATTAGCAATTAACAAAAATCAATTAACAATTAACAAAAATCAATGCAACTCTGCAACACGCACTGTTAGAGCACTGTTAGAGCAACATTAAATTCTTGAAATGGGCATGTGTTAGGTCTAACGACCAGAAATAAACACACACACACATACAAAGGACTATCAAAAAGTTCCCGGAATTGTAGTCTGGCTGGTGACTGGATACAGTCTGCACATTGAAGCCTTAATGCCCTTCAAAGTACTTTCCTTGGGTGCGCACACTTACTCCGAGACTGCCATTCCTGGAAAGCCTATGAGAATTCTTCCTTTGGAATGGACTCGAGACCGGCTGTCGCACCTGCTTCGATCTCTTCTTTTGACACAAAACGTTAACCCCACGAGTCCCATTTTCAATCTGTTTTGCTCTCTGCTCAAACTGACATCGCGCCAACGTATGTTACATCCTCTTAAGGCTGTTTCACGTTACCACTTTTGCAAACTAAAATCGGACGACAAAATACAGGCCGAATTTCGGACCGCAGAAATCTCGTTGGCACACGACAACAGTCTACGAATCAGGCGTCCGAAATTCACAGGTTGCTTTCACATTTGTTAGGCATACAAACACATTAGGCTTCCAATATATATTGCAGAATGCATCAGTGTTTAATTTATTAGAAGAAAAGTCTTCAAATGAGGCGATACAGTACATGAAAAATTATTAACTGACATTGACATTCATTGATCTGAAAGAACCGACATTGATTCAGAACATCTTTTAGAACACTAAGTAAGAAAAACTTAGCAATACAACAATGGTGTATCATCTCATTGTTGAACATGAGGAAGCAAATACATTATTGGACATGAAAGTGAAGATATTATCAACAACATTAACATGTCTGCCATGTATCGTGATTATCGATCATCATCATTAATTTTAAGAAAGAAACGTTTATTGTTTGCAAGGCGGTGCATTCTGCTACGCAGTCAAAGAATATTACCATCTTTAAAAGCATTCAGTCATTTTTGATTGGCTGTCGCATATGGTGGAATCGGTCCGATGCGAAAAACATCTAATCGAACTGGACGCATGATTTTCGCATCGAATGCACCAGGCAAGCGACAGTCGCTCGTTTCGCATGTAAGGTAAAAGCTACATCTGGCTGCGAAAATGCCGTCCGATTTTCGTTTGCAAAGGTGGTAATGAGAAACGGCCTTTACATCCGGAAAGCACACGCCACAGCTTCCAAATGACATGTCCAAACATGATGCAACCATAAGTGCATGTGCTTGGGATGTAGAGGGCGCCGATTACAGAGTGGAGTTTTCCGAACTTGTGGTGCTTACCGACAAGACTACAATTCTGGCAATTTTTTGATAGACGTCCCTTTGATGTGACAATATTAACGGATTGTTATCAATTTTAAGATTTGTAGACATTTGGGTGGATCACTTCAAAGTAAACAAAAAAAAATTGGTGATGACTTTTCCGACAACCCAACAACTACTTTATATTGAAGCATAGCTTCAATTTCCAGATCAACCAACTTAACACTGAAAACAATTCCTTCACTCACCTCATTTCTATAATATGCATCCATGTTCTGCACAAGGTAATCACGAGCTATGCCGTTTCTCCAAGGCTGACACTGGAGAACGGGGATAAAGAAAAAAAGAAAAAAAAATACACATTCTAATTCCGCTACAATTACGTATTTTAGTGTTTTTCTGTGCATAGGCATCCTACACAAGAAGAACTGTATATATTAGGTAACCTGCATGCTACCTTGCAGGAATAGGGAAATCTGAATATTCCAGTAAGGAATGGGCGAGGTGGTCTATCTTTTACGGTATGTACCGAACGTGGCCGCAGTCTTGAAGTCGGCCATTTTGAATCTAAGTCAATTTTTTTTAAATTGAAAGGGGGTCGTGTGATATATCAAATAACGTGAGCATCTTCTGACAATTTCATTCCTGCAAACAGATTTGAAGTAGCAGTTATGGTTCAAAAGTTACAACACATTTTGTTTCATTTTGTAGCAGGTAACTGAAGATGGCTTTCACCACGGAGCAGAGAACTGAGGTCATTTTAACAACCACCCGGAAACACCTCCAATTTCACACAACACTGTCAGGTGCTTAAGAAATTCCAAGAAACTGCGACTGTGGTTGAAAAGGCACTGAGTGGCCGTCCAATAAGTGCTACTGATGAGACAACTCTAAACAATGGTTTGCGTTCTTCGTCAAGAGCCCACAACGCAGCACACGAAGTTTGTCAGCAGAATGGAATCAGCCAGTCATAGATCGTACAAATCCTTCATGCTCATCAATGGCATCCATTCAAGATTCAGATACTCCAGCACCTAGCAGAGGATGGCCCAGACAGAGGTATGCAGTTTTGCTCGTGGGCCCTAGAGCAACATCGACAAAATCCCTCTTTTACACAAGATATCTCCAGCAACGCACTGAAGAAGCGTGTGCCAGCATTTCTGCATGACGATTGGATTCAGTGCCTTCAAATGTGCCCTGACCAAGAGGGACACCATGTTGAACACATTAAATGACTCGAAACCTTTATGGAGAACAGTCCAGCCTATAATTCCAAACAAAATGCGTTATAACTTTTGAACCATAACTGCTACTTCAAATCTGTTTACAGGAACGAACTTGTCAGAAACTGCTCATGTTATTTGATATATCACACGACCCCCTTTCCATTTAAAAAAATCGACTTAGATTCAAAATGGCCGATTTCAAGATGGCGGCCACGTTCGCTACATACCTATACGTTACTGGAATATTCAGATTTCCCAATCCCTGCAAGGTTTTCGAAAAAACAGGGTGTACTGCGACTTTTGACTCGCCCTGCATTTCAGGTTGAAACACGTTTAGGTATTCAATATCAAAACAATTACCACAAAGTTCCACGGGCTCACAGCCATTGTGACATGAACATCCATTGTGGAGCCATTCTCGGGAATAAAAGGTGGCATCAGAGATAAGACTTCGTCTGCTGACGACACAGACGAAGCATCTCCGCTACCATCTAAAGTCGACGACACTTCTAACTTTTGCAAGTCCGAGGCCAAACTGCTCGTCACCTCTTTTCTAAAAAAAACAAAGAATTTTAAGAACTTCGCAAATTTCAATTTCTCGTAAAGAGATCTAAGCAAAATTACTTGAAAACTGTGTCGTCTAACACTAGGGTCTGGTTAATTGAAACTATCTCGTTGTTATCCAGACGTTTGAACAGCTCGATGCTCGGGGCACCTCCATTGTTAGCGACCTTCGCAATCTAATGTAAGAAATGAAAAATTAGCATTGTATTAGCTATCATACTAGCAAAAATAATCTAAAACAACTTTAATAGCTCGATCTCTCGATCGAATTTAGATTACACAGGGATACACGAAAAAAAACTGCGACCCATACTCTAAAGCGACCTTACATCTAGCCCATATGCAAAATATGAAGTTTTATGCCTCTAACGTAAATTAAATTCACCGCCACTGACGAAAATGTTGTATAGCACTTTGTCTGGAAACGATTTATTTACGCGATACAGCCAACTAAACCCGTGGCTCCAAATTACAGGAATTGTTCAAAGTGCCCGCCACCAGCTCGTTGCATGAGCGACCGTCTGATGTCATGGAAGAGTTCGTCGCCAGCATTACGAACGGTTTGGCATGCATTTTCAATTCGTTGTCGCAGATCCATAATGTTAGGAACTTCTGTGCTGTAGACGATCGTTTTCACATGACCCCCACAGAAAAAAGTCCAAGGGATTAAGGTCGGATGATCTTGCAGGCCAGGCTACCGGTCCACCTCGACCTATCCACCGATTCGTGTATGTAGCATTAAGGTGTGCTGGAGCGCCATCATGCATGAACCACATGTTAGATCTTATCAAAAGAGGAACATCTTTCAGTAATTCTGGCAAAAACAAGAGATACGTTCGCCCAGTCAATCGTGGCGGCAACACATAAGGGCCAATTAAGTTATTTCCGACAATTCCACACCAAATGTTCACGGCTAAATGCTCTCGATGCGCTCGAGCTCTGGTAACGTGCGGGTTAGCATCTGCCCAATGGTGCTGGTTGTGAGAATTTACGATTCCTGTCCGGGTGAAGGTTGCTTCTCCGTGAAAAGTATCTGGCTGAGACAACTAGGGTCTGCAGCATGACGACTTTGTATCCATTGGCAAAATTGTTGTCGGTGTGGATAGTCCATTGGGTTCAGTGCCTGAACCAGTTGCAGGTGGTATGGATGCAAAAGCTGACGGTGAAGAATGCGCCAAACAAATGAGTGCGGAATGTGTAACATGGGTGCTTGTCTGTGGTTCATCGTGTATGATGTCAATTATCACATCCCCTCATCCCGAGAATGTGCTACAGGCCGCCCTTGTCCCGTTTCACGGCCAAAGGAACCACGCTCCCTCAAATGTCTGTCGACAGATACAAACGTTCGGTTATTTGGCAAAACGTCTATTCGGAAAGCGTTCTTGGAAGAGTCTTCTTGCTTCCACAGCATTTCCGTCCGCAAGACCATACATTAGGTGCATGTCAGTGTATTATGCACTGGAATACGTGTACAGGGTTGTGCATAACCTTTTGCTAGGGGTCTGGAAAATAAACAAAACTAAGTGGAATGTTCTGCAGTTGATAATCCAAAAGTACGTTTATTTCTGCTTTTATCACATCAATATTTAGTGTGGCCACCACCTGCTTCTCGAACAGCACGCATCCGTTTCGGGTAGGAGCAGAGGAGTGTCTCAAACAGAGCAGTATCGTACTCCATGTCCTTCAGCACAGATGTCAGGTGTCCCATTAGAAGGTCTCTAGAATACCGATTTTCACCTTGTTCGGAATAACATGGAATGGCTTGATGTTTGCACGCTGACGATGTCTTTGAACCGTTGAACGAGACATTGTTTTTTCACGCTTGGCTTTAATTTCTTGTGCAACGTTGACACAGCTGCGACGTCTTGCCACTGTTATTAGCAATGATGTTTTTGCTTTCCTGTAATAATTTCTCGGGCCTACCCTCAGCAAATTCGGCATGGCAGTTATCGTAACCTTTCTTCCAATTGTCCATCACCCATCTATCCGATCGGTTTAACTTGTTCGCAACCCATTTGCGATTAATAAAAGACGCACCTGCTTCCATTGCCTCTCGATATGCATTTGCACGAACTCTATCCATGAAACGCTGCTCTTCACTGTCATTTATTAAACCAGCCATATTTGTTAGTTTGATACCAATAGACGCACAATGAACTACTCTCTGCTGAAGCGTCATAAGAGTGTGCTACAACGCTGCGGTTTAAGTCGCAGCCCCCTTGCAAAAGGTTATGCACAACCCCGTACATGACTTTTTTTTACATAAATCGTAATGCATATGTCAAAGCACGCAAACGTTGTGAAATTGCTATTCCTAGTGGATGTACAGTAATGGAAACAACCGTACACAACTAATGGAACAACCCTAAAGTAGGTTTAAATGGAACAAACCACTCAACCTAGTGTTGGGTCGAAACGCTGGAACTGCTAAAATATCGTCCGCTAACTACCGTGCTTCCCTACTCTATCATATTGGATTACTCGCAAACAAATCGTTTCCAGACAAAGTGCTATACAACATTTTCGTCTTCTTTTGACCTCAAGAATATGTCACTAAACTTATCGTACATAATTTTGAAACACCCTGTATACCAGAGTATGTTACCCCTTCAACCCTGTTGGTTTCATCCACAAACTGATTTGCATAGCGATCAAATCCAATTGCCTAACCCTCCGTAGCAATCGCAATTAGAACTATACGTGAAATGGAGCGAACGCCTCTAATAAACATGGCACCTCTTGATACCTACGTGATAGTGTGGTCATCCCAATCCACAAACATCCTCTCAAACATGCAACAGCAGAAACGGAATCTTTAATCATAGATACAAAGGCGGCATTACTAAATTTTGTATACGCTGAGAGGGCGTTCATAGAAATAACTTTGAGAAACACTGAAACAGCGCATTTGGTGCAAATCGAAGCAAAAAAAAAAGTTAACTAGTGAGAAATCAATGTGAATTACCTTCATTAAAAGGCCTTCTGCATTAGCTGTCAATTCGTGTAATTTGTCTATGGCTTCGGGCGTCCACTTCATGGCCGTTGGTGGCAGTTGATGCAGATTACACTTCACAGCCTACAATCCACACAAACGCACATCATTCATTTATTATAACAACATCACAGTGTCTAATCAATTAAAATGTGTGAAATCAAGTACAAGCATGCGTTGTTTAGCGTCCTAGTTATGTTCCGTTAAATAGAACGCTACGTCATGAATAAACAGTCAAAAAGGTTTTCCACGCAAGGATAAGCACTATTTTCACTGCCTTGCAGCATGACAAAGTAAAAAATGTACAGAGCCCAATCATGTACATGGAGACAAGAACAAACTTGATCATGATAAAAAATGTAGTATGAACGGAACCTCATCATCATGTTCGAAAACCTGTGTAATTTCAAACACAATCCTACGCTGAGTGAGCATATTATGACCAACTGACATGTTTATGCAAATGCTAGCGGGCCAGACCAACATAAAAAGGGAAGATGAGTGTTCCATTCTTCAACTATGGGTAAACGACGCCATTTAACAGCCTTCGAACACGGGATGATTGTAGGTGCTCAGAGCTATGGCGCGAGTATCAGCGAAACAGCAGCATTCGTGGTGCTCGAGAGCAGCCGTCGTTAAAATATTTAAACACTGGATGGTTAGCCGGAAGACGGGGTCTCAGCATTCGCATCGTGGCCGCCCTCTGATAGTTAATGATCGGACAGAACTGAGACTGTCAGAACTGGTAAAGGATAACGGAAGGGCGACTGTGCATCAAATCACTGCTCACCTTAATCAGGGGACCTCCAAAACTGTCTCTGAATGCACTGTCCGCCGCACACTGCATCGCATGGGTTACGGAAGCCAAAGACCTGTCCGCACAACTTTGCCGTCTGCCGCCAACAAGCGGAAACTACTCCAATTCGCTCAGGAGCACAAGGACTGGACTATCGAGCAGTGGAAACAAATGGTGTGGTCTGACGAGTCACGATTCTAGTTAAAACATCTTGCACGACCACCTGCAGCTCAGGAAGGTTTCATCCCAATGGATCCCCCGCTTGTTGATCCAAGAGCAGAAACCTGCCTGAATGTCGTGGTTCCAAGAAACAACCAAAAGGTTCAGCAACCTGTCAATAGAGAGTTTGCACCACGCCATTTTCCGTTACGGAAATGGGATGGTTTTCCCTTGCCACGTTTAATAGAAGCTCATCGTATTTGCTTCTGATTTTGGCAAATGTGTGTTTTTTTTCTTCGTTAGAATTGATTTTTTGGCTTAGACTAGTTTCCCGCATCTTCAAGAATCAATGTTTTCACGACGGTGTTTCACATGGCTTCTAGTTAGTGCCTCGACGGCTTCAGTAGCTACTTTCTCCGGTGCCTGCTCAATTTGCGACACAGTCTATTGTTCGTCGGACTTTATGTAAGAAGTCGTTTAAACTCACGCTGCCTGTTTAAACTTTTTGCCATAATGTTTTTTAGTGTCTTATTATTTTGATCTTCTTCCTACTGTTTCATGAGAATTCTTGTATAATTTAATCAATTTTATTTTTTTTTATTTTCTTATTTATTTATTTTTTGCCTATTTAATGTTCTTTGTTTTCCCTTTTTACAATACTCATTTCCAAAAAAGTTGGGACAGCGCAAAATATAACGAAAAAACAAAAAGGGATGATGTAACAAAACTTTCTCGCGAATACAAAATAGCAGATACGTTTATGAAATGACAAATATACTGTGTGCACCAAAACATTTTGTATTGTGGTCGGGATGATCATTTTGAATGGGGGTGTTGCAACACGTTCCAAAATAGTAGGGACATACGTTGTAGAAAGCGCCGTTACTAGTGGAACCTTCCCAATTGTTGGGGAATAATCTAGAATGATGACGTCGTACTACATTCGGTATAAATAACAGTTGCCATCCGTCGTTCAGGTAACTTATTCGGAACGATGGGTCGAGGCAAGCCAGTTAGCGAAGATCTTCGTGTTCGAATCATTCAAGAGTTCACAAACAACGTTTCTCAGCGTGCAATAGCCAGAAGATTTAACCTGTCATCATCTACAGTACATAATATTATCGAGCGCTACCGAGATAGTGGTGAGATCACAGTTCGGAAAGGCCAAGGTAGAAAACCTATTCTGAATGCTCGAGCTCTTCGGATCCTCCGACGCCACTGCGTCACGCATGGGAATGCTGCGATTACGGACGTAGCCACGTGGGCCCGCGATTTCTTCGAGAAGCCATTATCGTCGAATACTGTACGCCGGTGCATCCACAAATGCAAACTTAAGTTATACTGTGCACGACGGAGGCCATACATCAACAAACGACAGCAACGTCGCCGTCTCATATGGGCTCGAGCCCATCGCAGTTGGTTTCAAGCACGCTGGAAGAACATACTGTGGTCCGACGAATCAACCTTTACGATTGTTTACGGAAATATTGGACGCCGTACACTCCGGACCAAAGACGAAAAGGATATTCCCGTGTGCTACAGGCGTTCGGTACAGAAACCACCGTCTGTCACGGTCTGGGGCTGTATTAGTGGCCATGGAATGGGAGACTTGCACATCTGCAATGGCACCGTCAATGCTGAAGCGTATATACAGATCCTGGAACAAGCTATAGTGCCATCTAAGAGGTGCCTGTTTGGATGACGTCAGTGTATATTTCAACAAGACAACGCCAGACCCCATGCAGCGCGCATAACTTCTGCATGGCTATGTCGGCAGCGCATTCGTATGTTGGATCGGCTCCCTTGCAGCCTGGATCTGTCGCCTATAGAAAACGTTTGGCGTATTATTAAACGAAAAGTACGACAGCGACGACCCCGGACAGTTGAACAGCTGAAAACCTATATCCAATAGAAATGGGACAGAATTCCGGTTACGGTGTTAGAAAGATTGGTGTCATCGATGCCCAGAAGATTACAGTGTGTCATCGAGAGGAGAGGTGACGCCACACCGTGGTAAACGCCGTGCTGTCCCAACTTTTTTGGGAGTGTGTTGCACGTGCCAAACAGGAAAACCACATGTATCTTTCTTTAAGCACATAAGATATGTGATCCCATGCCTAATTTATCGTTTATGTATTGTAATGCGTTGAAATAAATGGCAATACAATAATCCAAACAAATGTGTTGGAGTTCTTCTTATATGTTGCACTGTCCCAACTTTTTTGGAAATGAGTATTGTAGTATCTGCGAGCCCACTTGAGTGTTTTCTCGTCTTCCATGCGTTCTCTTCAGTTATGTAAACCTTGTTGAGCACTTCCCTTCCAGTAACTGTATTGTTACGTTACGGGTTTTTTTTGGTCTTTACCTGTTCTTATTTGGGAGTTTTTATTTATTTATTTTTTTATGTAACTACTTCCCGAGTTTGTTTTGTTTTTATTTTAGTTTCCAATAATCTGTTCTTTTAAGAATTTAGGCAGTGTTCGAACTCCTCGACATGATTTCTTCCGTACACAAGTTATTGTGCAGCGTTTCAACTTCTGTAGTTCCCGTTATTCTCCGAGCCTCCACGGAATGGTCTTCTGCCATCTTTGAGCTGTTTTTTCCTTTTGGAGTCTGGATACCTCTACTCTTTGCCTTTTCTATTGTTTTGTTGTTTTCCTTTTGCTTTATCTTTTATTCGTAATAAAGGAAATATTTTATTGGAATGTGGTCTTTAATTTTTTTTTTTTGGGAAGGGGGGGGGGGACTGTTTTGCCTATGTCATTTTTAACGTATTCGGGTTTCCTTTTAGTTTTTAAAATTAATTTTTTTTTAAATCTTTTTTCTTAATTGCCTGGTCTCAGTAAAAATTATTGTCGGGGAATCATTAATTGTTTTTGTGTTCCTTAAGGGTCGGGATTATGGGAGTAGACTGAACGTGTCGGAAGGAAATTTTTCCTTTCTGCACGCAACACAACGTAAACATGCCGTCATTAAAACAAGCAAGTTTTTCCTGTTGAGATCGGTTCAATATTTTGACACATTCACCTGTTCTCCAGACTCGGCACCTTGCAACTTCCTTTTTGTTTCCCCACAATCAAGAGGAAACTAGGGATATTCCACTTCAACAGTGACAACGTCCTAGCAGCATGTCTGACTGCTCCAAGTGGATGAAACTTTGTATAGAGGCCGAGGGAGAGCACTTCAAAAAGTATTACAAGAATGGTCTTCGAAGATATGTGCAGCATTCCCGGTTAAAAACTTTTCGAGTACTCCATGTCTAAGAGCAGAGCTTGGTGAAGACACACAGTCTATCAGATGCTAAGCAACGCATACCTGTACCCGATATTGGGATAGGGGAAAAAAGAAACATACGAGATGTATTCAGAATGCACCTCGTAATTAGGCTTGCCAACTCTTGGAATCAGACGCACGTCTCCCATCTTCCGGGCAACTTGTGGATGGAATAAGCGTGACTGGGCCAAGTCTCTCGGAACTGCCAGTCCGTTAGTTGGCAAGCCTACTCGTAACTCGTTATCTTAATAGAGTATTCGCTCTTTTAAAATTTGCAAACGAACATGGAATTCAGTCAACTTGCAGAAATCAAGGGAAAAAGCAAGGTAATGAATTCAAGAATTCCACTTGAAGTCTTCCAAATTTATTGCACTAAACATGCTCGCTTCGACGTGATAATATCAAATGCATGCTAAGGGGGAGCAAGCAAGCTTGAGCATTGTTTTATTTTCATAAACACTTTAAAACTATTTTATAGCACCACATATCAGTAACATACACAGTCATATCAATGAATTATGACCAGCACACGCATGGTTCGCCCCAACACCGATTACACATTGCAAAATTTGCATAACGGGCTGAGAAAGCTTTAAAGCTGGTGCATCAAACGGCAGGTGCACGAGCCTCAAGACGGGTCGACGTCCCAATTTAACGGACATCCAAAAACGGATGATAATAGGCTATCGCAGCAAGGGTGGCACCATCTCCGAAACAGCGCGATTTGTGAACTGTTCACAGTGAAGGTGTACAAAGAGTGGACAGCAGGGACAAAAATCGCTTCCCAACGCCATCACTGTAAAGAGTCACGAGCCTTCGACGACTCATAAAAGGTAACTAAAGAGCTACTGTCCATCAACTGACCAGTCAGATTCAACAGTGGTGCCAACAGACGTGTATCCTACATTACCGTCGAATGCACCCTGCTAAGAATGGGCCTGAACAGTCAACGCACGGTTGCTGCACCCGTGTTGACCAGGGGTCATCGTCAACAACGCCTAGACTTTGCACGCGAGTACTGCGATTGGACCACAAACGAGTGGGTTAAGGTCGCCTTCTCTGATGAGTCAAGGTTTCTGCCACGAAAAGAGACTGCAGGAGGCTATTGTGGGCCGGAAACAGGCTGGTAGGGGTAGTGTGCACGTATGGGGGATCTTCTGTTGGGAGCAGTTAGTCCACTGATTTGTCTAGAGGGCAATCTGAATGCCTGTGGCCATCTCTCAATCGCAGCAGACCAGGTGCACCCATACATGCTCACGACATTCCCCCAATGGTGTGTTCCAGCAGGACAATGCACGTCTCCTTCTGGATTGGTTCGAGGAACACTACAGATTTTCAAGTGCTCCCTTGGCCTGCTAATTCGCCGGACATCAATCCAATCGAACATCTGTGGGACACATACCGCACACGTCGTGTCCATGCCACGATGTCTAGCAGCAGTTATAGCGGCAAAGGGTGACTACTCCCATTACTAAGCGGGTGATCATAATTCAGTGATATGACAGTGTACGTAACTAATTTTGAAACTTCCATATGAGATTTTTACAGCTTTCGAAATTAACATACAGTTTCATTCTTCTATCGATCTCAGTTTTATGTGTCCTTTGCGGGACACCCTGTACAATGTTCATATATTAAAAAAACCCTTAAAACTACAATAGGACATGGGGGGGGGGGGGGGGAAAAAGATCTTAAGAATGCTCAGTGTGCAAATACCAAGGGTGCAAACTTATAAACAAACAAAAGATTTTTGTCTAAGGGTGCGTAGTTTCCAGTTTGGTGCAAAACTCTCACCTGATATGGCATATTAGTAAGCACAGAAGGGCAAGAAGAATCCAATTCCCTTATGTCACTAATATACACCGTATCCACATTGCCAAAGTCTACAAAATAAACCTCGACCTAAGGGAAAGGAAAGCAACAGATTCGTCTAGTTAAAGAGAAACATTAACACCAATTACAAGAAAAAAAAAAAAGCATTCATTAATCCAATTACGTACTTAGTGCAAAATAATTAGTGCTTAAACCAGCCAAAATTATAAAATAATAATAATATTATCATTACATGCATGCACAACAAAGCTCACATTGCCATTCACCATTAGGAGGCGCTTTCTTATACTACATAACATTAATAATGCATACAATAGCACATGCCTCAAATAATAAGCTTAGCACGCAGCTGCCTTAAGCTTTCCAAACGGAATCCGAGTATCGACAGGCTACAACGTAACCGATAAAAAATAATTTTTCCCTGCAAGAGTACGAAGTAGTAGCCAGGTCGACTAGATTTCAATGTTAATCATTGTTGTCTTATCGGTGGAAGGATGGATCATAAGGCCCGTCGCAAATTGAGAAAGTCACCTCTACATTTGTAGAGGCGACTTGACGTCAGAGCATCTGCGTGACGTCATATGTTGCTAGCGCGCGAGCTCGCACGCCGCAAATTGGAGTCTCTACAGGCAACCGTTCTGTGGCGATCGCGCATGCTCCATTGTGATCTATTCGTCTCATCCATCGTCTCTCATGATGTATGCTTTCGACGATGTTGATCATGCTACCCTTGCTGCTATTCTGTTTTTTTTTAGAAGACGAAGAAGAACGCAAAGCGAATCAAAATTCCCGCAAAAGAAAGCGTGGTCCCACCAGACAGCCCTTACTCGTCGTAAGGAGAAAGGGACCTTCATGAACATTCCTGCTCTTTCGTTACGAGGCGCCGCCATGTTTATTTGGCTGAAAATGTAGAGTGGAAGGAGGAAAATGTAGAACCAAAGTAGAAATTTTTCTACTGCTCTCTACTTCTACTTTTCGATGTAGAGAGGAGGAAGTGACGCGTTTCGTTCACCCCGTGCGCATGCGCACTAAGCATCTCTCTACAAATGTAGAGGCGACTTTCTCAATTTGCGACGGGCCTAATACTGTTCCTATCAACAGGTGGTGGCCTTAAGGCGGAGACACACATGCACAGTTTACATCCGACTAGCTGTCGCATGCGACTCTGGAACGACTACTTCCGGTCTCAAACGGCCAGTCGTAGGAGTCGTGCGACTAGTTTTTCAAACTTCAGCTCTGTCCGACTTTCACGCAACTTGTCGTTCACGATAACCAATCAGGTTGCGAGAATATACACGATTAGCATCACGGGAAGCATCCACACGATTTAGCATCACGATTAAAATTAATCTTTGTTGGATTAATAACAAATTGTATTTTTGACGCGTAATCGAATCCATTTTGGTGGAAATGAATACAGTTTCCTGTGTGACTGCAGCGCTATCACGGACACAACTTGAGTTAAAATGCTTGTCGGTTGAAAGTCGTGCGCGCGTGTGTTTTGCTAGTCGCATGCACTCTGGTGTCGCTTCAAGTCGGATGAAAACCGTGCACGTCAAAGTCGGATATGTGTGTTGGCACCTTAACAGTATAACAGAGGGACATCAGGACTTCCAACTAGTTTCGCCATTTATTCCCAGCTTTGTCATGGATATACAGCAAGAGGCATGCAAGTCTTTATATATACAGAACAGTGGTACAAGTTAAGCAATGAGCGTAAATACCGTAATTTTCGGGAGTAATGCCGCAGCGTATCAGCCACCACGGCGCTACTACTGGAGATTTTACAAAAAAAAGATAGATAGATTCTACACATGATTAAAAATTCACTCCAAAAACGATCGAGCGTGATCGTTCATCGACAGCAGGTGATTCACTCTATAATAAAGCACTCTTATTATCGACGAATTTGTAGTATCGATGGTTTTCATCGACGGTTTCATCGAATGGCTTCGGAAACATCGATGCATTTGAACATCGATGTTTTCCGCAAATCGCGCAGTGTAATCAGTCATCAACAGGAAATAAATTATTTCAAATAATCCACGCTGTTAGTGTGGCTTTTTGCCCAGAGAGGCCATTTGGCTAATGATCAACTGGTCTAATTTCCGCGTTCGTCAATAGAGGGCAACCAATCAGAATAATCGACGCCTGCTAGAGGTCAACCAATCAGAATAATCGACGCCCGCTAGTATGACACCTGTTGCGATATATAAGAGGTAGCATTTGGTTTCAATTTCGACGAGCATAATCTCCCAGTATTTCTCTCTCCAATGACTTTTGACTTTCAACCGTTTATCTTTATTTCATTCCGATTCGGAAACATCGGATTTTGAAGGATTCGACTAATAAAATATATCTTATAAATATTGAATTTTGGTTTGTTTATTGAATTTCTTATAAAACACGATTATACAAAACGGACCGTGTGTGATGGGAGGGGGGGGGGGTGCGCCATATCGGCCGCCGCGGCGCTACTCCCGGAGATTTAACATTTTTGTTAAATTTTGGCGTGTGCGGCGTATTAGCCGCCGCGGCATTACTCCCGAAAATTACGGTACATACAAGAACCAATAGGATATAAAGCAAGGGGGCCAATGAGTTCAAAAATGATGTAATGGCCAGCAGAATAAAATAGAATAAAAATTTTTTAAGAAGATACACAAAAGAGAAGTTGTACAGAGATGGTGCGTTTAACGCAGACCGAAAAGAGAACATATCCGGTTGTCCTAAGACAAGAGGATTTACATAAAAACAACAAAACAAAATAAAGGGGTAAGAAATTTACAAAATGCAGAAGAAACATAAAATGAAGAAAACAAGAGACAATCATAGTAGATCAGATAAAGAACTAAGTATTGCATACACATTACAGTCCGTCTGGCAAATGAGAAGCAAGTGTGAAGTGTCTCTGTGTCTCCCACTATGCAAACCATCTCGCAGTTTCCGGACACACTTTGAAGACAAAAGAAGAGGTTACGTCTGTCTTGCACATCTGTAATAAACCAGAAAAAACTGCTACCCTCGAAGCGATCGAAATATTCAAGGCCAAGAACTCCACCCCACACTTGCTTCTCAATTGCCAGACGGACTTTAATGTGTATGCAATACTTAGTTCTTCATCTGATCTACTATGATTTTCTCTCGTTTTCTTTTCTTTATCTTATGTTTCTTCTGCATTTTGTAAATTTTCTTACCCTTTTATTTTATTTTGTTGTTTTTATATAAATCCTCTTGTCTTCGGACAACCGGATATGTTCTTTTATCAGTCCGCATTAAACGCACCATCTCTGTACAACTTCTTTTTGTATTTATTCTATTAGTAGTTAATGTATGACCAGATAGAACTCATCATCTTCAAATTCGAT
>JAHWFO010026190.1:267368-289096 GCA_023313115.1 Rhysida immarginata
GACTCATCCATAGTTCCCGTGCCGTAAACATCCGTAATTCTGCGATGAATTTCGCTGGGACTGACGCTTTCTACATTCAAAAAACAGATGACTGCTCGCACTTCGCATTTGGCGGGATTTTCTATCTTCTTTTCCATTTTAAACCGGCACAAAACTCAAACCACACACTCATTGAACTCGAAATTCGACCTCAGCAAAGCTAAGATGTTGGTATCGATACCCGCATCGTATGCTTTCATTTGGATCAGTGGCGCCATCGATATTCGTAAATGGGTACTACTTTCTGGACTGCCCTCGTAATTAAAAATTCACTCCGACAGCGATCGAGTTCTGAGCGTTCATCGACAGCGGCAGATTGAACCACCAGGACACTGGGAAAAATCCGTGGGCCAGACGGATGCCTTTACTTTCTCGTGATTGAGAGCCACTTTCACCGATTTTTCACGGTACAATTTTGACTGCCAGTCCGCACATGTTAATCGATCAACGTCAGCACTGCATCTAAAAACTTCCTGCCCTTAATATCTGCCCTTATCGTTCTCACTGTTCACTACATGGCCAACATTATCAACTTTCAAATCCGATCACATTCAAGCTCACCTGATCACCTTCAATAATGGCAGACAGTGAAAGCGCATCTCACCTTGAAGTATGTTCCGAAAGCGTTTATAGTTTTGCAATGAACCTGAAGGCACAAAACACATCAGGATACTATCCGCACACCATGAGAAGACCACCGAGTTGCTTAATGTGCTCGTATGGTGTCGCTGCAGTTGCGGTCTATCCAGTGTTGGGGGGTCAAAGTTTGGATGACTTAACTAGGTTACATCGTGGCTTCTTGTCTATTTCAGTGTACTTCCCCTGGTTACTTTCAGGACGAGTATGGCAGTCAAAGCGTTGCTTTCGGACCACTCATTTCGTTTTCCCTGACTGTTCGATTGTCGATTGTCTGACACCTAGTGGAGGCATGCAATCGCAATTGACAGGATGGCATCGTTATCACATCGTCCATGCTGGAAGATCAAAGCTGTAATTCGTTTCCTTCATACGAAAGGTTGTCCACCCAAAGAAATTCACAGTGAAATGCAGACAGTGTACGGCAACGCAAATGTGTGGGCATGGTGCAATAAGTTACCAAGGTGAAGTGCGCCAGCGACTCTAATTGCTGGAAACTGAATTCCATGCAACGGGCATTCAAGAACTTGTACCGCAATGGGACAAATGCCTTAATCGCAATGGCTCATACGTAGAGAATTTCCATGGCAACACGACTCGTTTGGGATAACGAATTTCACGTGTGCCAAAAAGGGCGGTGGCCTGGCTCTGGTGGCGTCGCGTGAAGGAGGCATTATTGCTTGTGTTCGTGGTATCGAGTCATTCAGTTTGGAGTAAAGCGTTGAAAGTGGTTCGGTTTGTACGAAGTTTCGTGAAAACGGAGTTCGCGGTAGAGCTAGTTTGTAGCTAATAGTATGATCCACAGGGTGTCTATATGATCGGCTATAACGAACTTTTATGATTCTCATGAACTTCATTATAACGTGAATAGACTGTATTACCCTATTACATTACCATCTGAAGCTACGTTCCAAAGAGATATCACCGTCTACTTAAGCTAAAAAGGCAATTCAGTACAGGAATAGGTGTACAACAAAGCTTCATACCATAACGAGAACATTATCATTAAAAGACACTACCTCTGTTCTCTCGAGTAACTCCCCCAGAGCATCATTTAAACTCTGAACGGGTCTTCCTTTAGGTTGAACGTAAACTTCTCCTGCGTCGGTAATATGAGTTAGCTCAACTTCAGAAATTTTGCCTTCCTAAGAACAGACAAGATAAAGAAAAAAAAAAACAGTATAAAAACATCAACATACGAGGGGATATCAGAGAGTAACGCCAGAGGAAATATAGTTGCCGTGTAAAGTTAACATTGCCAAAAAGAATGCAGAGTACGTTCACAGACATTCTATAACAAGAATTGTTCCTGCACACGTGTATTGCGTGTCACCAGTTGTTTTACAAATGGCGACTGCCATCATATCATCTACAGTGGAAGAACAGCGACTGATCTACCTCCGAGTATTTGTTGCGGCAATTATTCCTAAAATTTGCGTGAGGAACAAAAACAATGGGTCTTCCCCTTTATTAAAAAAAGAGTGATCGTGGCTGTTAATGCATGTCGAGCAGAGAAACCACTCATCCGTGTATCTCCCCACGAGATGTTCGATGTTTGAGTCTTTTCAAAGGACACCCCTGTGAACACTTAACGTAATTGTAGCACTGGACTGGGTCCACTCGCCCACCGCCTGGGAAACCTCAATGCTGATGGCTACAGGACCATTCTGGATAACTGGGCACTTCCAGCGCTGTGGGAACACTTCGGTGACGGGCAGTTCCTCTTCCAGCACGACGACAATGCGCCTTGCCACAAAGCAAGATCCATATCTTACTGGTCTGACGAAATGCAGGTTGAAGAGCTCGATTGGCCCGCCCAGAGTCCTGAACACAACCCCATTGAACATCTTTGGGACGAATTGGAACATGTCAGATCCAGGATGGTTCGCCCTACATCTCTTCGAGGAATGGAGGTCAATACCTGCGGGCAGTATGCCATGTAGGGTGGAGGCAGTGATAGCAGCTCGGGGTGGTCCTACACATTACTCATTGAAGCTTTTTGCGGTTTCACGGTAGAGCAACAGGTGTCCCAACTCCTTTGATCCTGTAGTGTAGTTTCAGCTGCACTTTGTTATTTCCTTTGAAAAACTAAATAGCATTACTTTCTGATATTTCCTTGTATTGGCCCGAAGTGTTTGTAGAAACTTACAAAACGGTTTTACTCACTTCCGAAAACTTGGAAGTATTGATGTCGTCTAAAAAGGAAATTAGCTTTTCATTGATGTTTATGTCTTCGTCAGTAGTCGTATCATATAACGATACAGTTATGGGCTCTTCCCTGGAAAAAAACAACATAAAATACACATCCCCTTATCGCCACAAAAACTTGAAATAAAAGCAAATAAGAACTCAAAATAATCTTCTGCCACAAAAGGTAATCTCTATGACCACACGCAACTTCATTTAAAACGGCAATGTAAGATATCTGTGGTTTATTCGAGCAGAAACATCATTACAGCATCGACGTCTGCTGTGCCACCAAAAACGGATATACGAAACCTTTAGACAAATCAGGACAGCCCTTATGGGGCAATTCTGCAAACTTGCCTAGGCTGACAATGACTCAAAATTCTGAATATGTCCGATCAACCTCAAGTTTTGCTTTCAACAAGCTTTCAACCCTAGACACATGCTACTCAGGTCTCCGTATGGGGGGGGGGGGGGGCCCAAAATATCAATACAAATGAGCAGATCCAGTGCAAACCACAGAAGCTGCTTGACTCGTTTCAACAAAAAGACTCCCAGGACACATTCCTAAAGTAGTAGGAACGCTGGAACGCGCCGTATGGCTTTGCGAGGGGACTAGATCGAAAGAGGCACTGGCTTTGTGACATGTATTGTCAGTTATTTTGTTTATTAATCTAATTTTTCTGTTGCCATTAATTTATTCAACAGTTCTCCAAATGAGTTAGCGTTGTCAGGAGAAATGAAATTCTCAGTATTCCTCGGATGCTAACTCGTTGGGCAATTGTTGCGTCTTCTTTGTTGTTTTTAGAATCTATGAGAAAGGTAGATATACGAGGTCTGTTCAAAAAATACGTAGACTGACGTCATAAAACAAAATATACTTTATTCAGAAGTTACACATCTGGGTCCCCTTCAAAGTACTCTCCTCCCCGACGCACACACTTATCCCAACGGTGTTTCCACTTTTGGAAACAGTCCTGGAACGCTTCTTTTGTGATGTCCTTCAGCGCCTTTATGTCGGGAATCGTCGCAAATCTCTTTCCTTTTAAAGGTCTTTTGAGTTTGGGAAACAAGAAGAAGTCACAAGGAGCGAGGTCAGGTGAGTAGGGTGGGTGAGTGAGGAAGAACAGTGATCGAGTGTTTGGCCAAAAACTCTCGAGTTCCGAGGGCTGAATGGGCTGGAGCGTTGTCGTGACGAAACAACCAGTCACCTCTCGTCCACATTTCTGGCCTTTTCCACTCGTCCAGTGGCAGTTTTTCCGAGTTTAACACAAAATTTCACAGCAACCCTTTGCTCGTTTAAGTCACTCATTCTAAAAATCCACCAAACGAAAAAAAACACACTTCACAAACAACCGCGTAGCTAATCAACCAATACTGATATTTGCAATCAAAAAACTGCCTTGTAATCAGCAGATCTGTCAGAAGATGGCGACACCGAGCGATTTTGATTGGGACCAACACGGCCTGTGCAATTCAAACAGTCTACGTATTTTTTGAACAGACCTTGTACGAGGGTGGGCTGAAAAGTAATGCCTCCATGGCTGTAACTTTATTTTTTTAACCGATTTTCAAAATTCTTTTTGTATCTGATACTCCCATTTGTCCTCTATGTAATGCACTATTCACTTTTTGACATAGTCCCCATCCCTTTCCATGCATTGTCCCAACGCGTGACTAGTCGGGTGAACCCGTTGGAGAGGAATTCCAGGGTTGTCGTCGACACAAGGATCGAATGGCAGCTTTGGATCCTCTTCCGCAGCATGATAACGCCACACATCAGAGGGGGTTTCAGCGCCTACAGTTCAAAGATAAAAAACTGCAGTTCAAAAACGAAAGACTTTGCACCTTGCGACTTTCACCACTTCCCAAAAAGGAAAGAGCACCTTAAGGGGCACGAGTTGCGTTCCCACGACGAGGTGAAACCTGCCGTTCGGTCTTGGTGTCGACAACCCCGGAATTCCTCTTCGACGGGTTCACCCGACTAGTCACGCGTTGGTACAATGCGTGGAAAAGGATGGGGACTATGTCGAAAAGTTAAAAAATAAAAAAGTTACAGCCATGGAGGCATTACTTTTCAGCCCACCCTCGTATAACCCAAGGTTATATGCATCATTCAGCTTCCCATCTTTCCAAAAAGCCCAAATTTACCAAAATCTATGCAGTAGAAGCAGAGAAAATGATCCCTCAAGTTAAAAATTTTGTAGTAAACACAAAGCCGAAAACTTTCAGCCGCTATCGTGAAAACGCATTTTCAAAAAACTTATATCTTCGGATCTAATGATCAGATTTGAATGAAATTTTCCACGATGATTATACATGACATGAGTGTTTGAATGATATCAAGTTTAATCCTTTAGCCCCATTTTTAGCTGCAAACGAAAGAAAAATTCCGTTTGAGAGCTAGTGAAAGCTAAAGGAGAAGAGCTCCGCTCACATCCGCCATTACCACTGTAGAGCTGTTAGCCAATCAGGAGCCTGGTAATCACCACGTGATCGGGGAAAGCCAATCGTTGCTCGAGATACACATCCTTTGTAGTTAGGCAATTCTTTCATCATAATACAAAAGCACACTCTTTACAACGACGTATTTCATTGGCCCCACAAAACCTACGGAACCTTGTAGAGGACGGGCCTCTCTTTCAAATAAAAAAAAAGAAAAGATGGGCAATTAAGTCCCTGAATTCTGGCAAAGCTGCGGGTGATGATGAAATTCGGTCCGAGATGTTAAAGGCCTTAAAATCAGGATGGTATCCTGTGGCTGACTCGAGTGTGTCAGGTTGCTTGGATATCTGGACAGGCCCCTGAGCGATGGCAGACGGGAATTGTGATCCCTATCTTCAAAAAGGGAGATCGGAGAGATTGCAACAACTATCGAGGCATCTCTTTGCTCAGCATTCCTGGGAAACTGTACGCTAAGTGTCTGGAGAAGAGAAGTCGGGAAATAGTAGACTTCAAACTGCCGGGGGAGCAGTGTGGTTTCTGACCTGGCCGAAGCACGACGGATCACATCTTTGCTCTAAGGCAAATCTTTGAGAAATCCTGGGAGTATGCAAAAGAGGTCTACGCTTGCTTTGTGGACCTCGAAAAAGCATAGGACAGAGTTCCTCGGGAGAAGCTCTGGCAAGTGTTGCAAGAGTATGGAGTGAATGGGCGATTACTGGTTGCTATCATGTCTCTGTACGAAAGCTCTGAGATGTGTGTCCGGATAAATGGCATTAAGTCAAGACCGTTCACCGTGGGTGTTGGACTCCGCCAAGGGTGCGTACTGTCGCCCCTCTTGTTCATTATCTTTATGGACTACATAGACAGGGGCAGTTGAGGCGACGAGCATGTTTGTGTGGGCGACTGCCTGGTGCAGAGGTTGCTCTTTGCTGACGACCTTGTTCTCCATGGGTCTTCTCGCATGAACCTTCAGCATGCACTAGACCGGTTTGCAGTAGCCAAATGTGAAGAAGCTGGGATGAAGATCTGTGTGGCTAAAACAGAGGTTCTGGTCCTTTCAAGACAGCCTGCTCAGTGCGCTCTCCATGTTAGGGGAGTCTCATCGAGACAGGTGGAGAAATTCCAGTATCTCGGGATTGCATTCACGAGTGATGGATGGCAGGAGAAAGAATTGGATGCTCGGATCGGTGCAGCAACCTGTGTCAGATGTGAACTGTGGCGATCCGTGGTAACGAAACACAAGCTGGGTAACAAAGCCAAGCTCTCCGTCTTCAAATCTATCTTTGTCCCCATTCTCACCTATGGTCATGAGGCTTGGGTAATGATTGAAAGAGTGCGATCGCGGGTACAAGCAGCCGAAATGAGATTTCTGAGAGGTGCGGCAGGTGTTGCCCTATTAGATAGAGTGCACAGCAGCACAATAAGGGAATCTTTAGGTGTTGAGCCGCTACTTCTCCGCATCGAGAGATCTCAGTTGCGCTGGTATGGCCACGTGATACGGATGCCAATGCAAACTAGTCTTCCTAGGCAGTTGTTATTTTCCAAGCCAGTGGGTAAGAGACCAAGGGGTCGGCCTAGAACCAGGTGGCTAGACTACATGGAGAATCTGGGTTCGAGTCGCTTGGATATTTCCAGGGAGGACATGCGCCTGACGGCGGAAGATTGCGATCGCTGGAGATCCTCCATAGGGCTGCTGCCCCCGCGACCCTAACGGATAAGCGGGTTTGAAAAGAAAAGTAAGTAAGTAAAGATGGCACAGATACGTGCATTTTTCTAAAACACTCATGCAGATCGATAGATGCTAAAGAAAATAATAAAAAATGTTCGTAATTTTCGAATTTTTGCTCTAAAATTCGATTTTTCACCCCGCACCCTCCCTTAGATACAGAGATAGGTCCCATACATACCGCGAAACTATTTCAGCTACAAGCGTTTGTCCTAAAATATTCTCCATTAAAAACACAAAACCATGAGTATCTTCAGAGTAGTCTTCCAAGCCGCTTAAATAGCAATGGACAACCTAAAAACAAAGAGGAAATGACTGCAGTAAATGAAACTATAAACACCCTCACCCCTTAATCTTTGTCACCTTACCTGTTTAGGTAGCGTCTGAAACTGATCGTGTAAAACGTATATATCACTTAACGTGATGTACTCTGAATCACCATGGTCTATAAATGTACATAAAGCCTAAAAACAAAACCATTCATTAACCTAAAACAAGGGCTAACAAACAAGTTAACGTCAAGTCTTTCCCGGAATAAATCTTACGAACTACGCTACAAGGAAACAAACACTATGGCATCACTTTTCAGTGCTTTATTTACAATGCCTGTGAGAAAAGTGTCCGACCTTATTAGTTTGTGCGTATGCGTGAATTTTTTCCCGCCTCTCAATAGCGTCAGTTGCTGGCAATCGGCATTAGAGGGAGGTAGTGTGTTGTGCTCTCGTCGGTTTTTAATTTGAAGGAAAATGACGCAACGACCGGAGCAGCGTTACTGCATCAAATTTTGCCAGAAACTGGGCGGAAAACCATCCGGAAGATTCAGACGGCTTTCGGCGACGATGCTATGGGCATCACGCAGATTAAGGACTGGTACAACCAGTCGGCCATCAGCATGCCGAAACGACTAGGTCATTGCCAAAGCGAACGCTGTGGTGATGCGGGACCGTCGTGTGACTATCCGAGAAGTTGCGGAAGAGGTGGGCATCAGTACGTTTTCGGCACCTTCCATTTTGACCGAAGATTTGGCCATGAAGAGAGTGGCGGCGAACTTCGTGTTGACATCTCACAAGACATGCTGGCCTCCGCAAACAGTGACCCCGACTTCGTGAACACCATAATCACTGGTGACGAGTCCTGGGTGTACGGGTACGACCATAGCATCGTCACCGAAAGCCTCCAAATCAAAAACCGACGAGAGCACAACACACTACCTCCCTCTAATGCTAATTGCCAGCAACTGACGCTATTGAGAGGCGGGTAAAAATTCACGCATACGCACAAAGGTTCGAGGTCGGCTCGTGCAAGCACGCGCGATCCAAATCCATCAGGGTTTCGCAAACAAAAGTAAGGTCAGATACTTTTTTCACGGGCCTTGTAGTCACGCACCTGCCACGTTGCACCGTTTTCTGCCACGTCTTTGTTAATAAACGTTTGAAATCAGAGAAACACGTCATGCAGACCTTGCTCTTCAACCTTCTTACCTTTGAGTCTATAATCATGTTTATTTCAATCCTATGCCAAGATTCGTCTATTTTACAGGCGTAGAATTTGCCTTCTTCTACGTTCTTAGCAGGAATGCAACGATTCCTTTCGGAATAATATATGTCCATGTTATTAGCTAAATCTTCGTATTTTTCCTGCAACAAAGTAAAACGCACAGTTCCAATTGTCCTGTAATGTCATAAAACAGCGACTTAACATTACACAAACGCAATCAAAAGTAACGCAACTCCGAAGTAGTCGTACAAATTGTAAGCCATGCATACAGGATCAAAGTAGCAGCTGGGACCGACGCCTTTATGTGCCTTCCTAGGCACAGCGGAACAAGACGGAGTCCCCTATGATACTCGCCCCAGTAGTAGTCTCGCACAGCAACAGGTCCATCGTGCACTGGCCGTCACTCGACAAGTGGCTGCGTCAACACTGCATAACTCCACTGATCAGTGAGCAATTAGGCCATGATCACCCTTCACATATCATTGCATGGATGTTAATGAAACTTAGCGTATCGGCTATACAGAGCATGGGGGGAAAGAATTCCAACGACAAATTTACGGTATGCAAAAGCGCAATCAGTCTGAACAACCAATCGCAGAAGTCACCATGCCATGTGCACTCCTGGTGAGGCTCTATTAAGAGAACAGCAGCATTACGGCAACAGCACTGTGGGAATATGGGCGTGTGACGGGATTGCGAACGGGGGCCACGACTGCAAGAATTTACGAAAGATGATAGTCCATGGTGTGAAAACTTTTGCCGTTCGTTCTTCCACTGGCACCCGTACAAGATCCAGATAGCGCACCAGTTACGGACATCTTTGCTAATATGGCTTTCGACGACATGTGGACCTGGAACATTCTGTGCACAGACAAGATGTATTTTACGCTAAATGGCGCTGTGAATACACAATATCAATGTGGTGCACGAGCAGGCGCTGCATTCCCACTACGTGACTACTTGGTGTGGATTCACTGCGGATTTCATTCTGGGTGCATATTTTTTAAGGAGACAACACCTGAAGGTGCTGCCAGGTGCACTGTTACGAGTGGACATTATGCTCAACTCTTGACACAGCATGTGGTTCCAGCATTGCAGTATACGGATGTTACAGACAGATGCTGGGAGGGGGGGGGGGGGTCTAGAAATTAAGGCATCGACTACTTAGGTCATTTTGCGCCTTTTACACAAGTTATATCTGTACGCAGCCCGGGACAAACACAAACATCCATGCCCACGGCGGGATTCGAACCCGCAGGCAGACTCGAGAACTACAACTAAGCCTACACCCTAGCCCTCTCGGCCAACAGACAGATGGAGCACTACATGGGTCATAAGGGAACTTCCCCATACCCACTTTGGCATTGAACGTGTTCCCAGATGCATGGCTTGCCCATTCGTGATACGTTAATCTACGTGACTTCTGGCTGACGGGAACCCTGAAGGATCGTGTTAATCACAGAGGCGTACGAACCTTGCCTGATGCTGGGGCGCGATTCTATCGCTTTGAGTCATATGCGCATGCACAACAAACGCCAGGTGATCAATTCACTTCTCGGTGCCCACTTGGCGTGACGGCCGCGTGACTGAATGCGCATGCGCTATCTACGCGATCATTTCGTTTCCCACTTCAAGATTTCGTGCATACAGAATTGCATATTACTTGATATCTTCAATCCAATTTTCCGTAGCGATATCCGACAATCTTGAAGTAGGGGCTACCATGATCGCATGTGCCACGTGATTCGAAACTGATTTCTGATTGGGTGCGATAGAGTCGCGCATCAGATGCGCCACAGAATCACCCTCATGACGTCACTCTGCGCATGCGTGCTTCACAAAGCGACAAAATCGCGCGATCGTCGCGCTAAGTGGGCATCCAGCATGAACTGAAAGCCAATCATTCGTCGCACTGCAGCCATTTCACGGGAGACGCTTGGTGCTACTGTCCTGCGTTTCCACATGTCATCTACGCAGAGGGATCTTGCACTATTGGAATTCTCTTCCCCCATGCTCTGCATGCCCTCTACACAAAGTTTCATCGCTACCTGTCGACTACCACCCAGAATTGCGTTACATTTGACGACACAGCAAACAACAACAAAAAAACATTCAGAAACAAGTCAAAACAGGGTCATACTCACGGAATATGATTCCCCTACTAATCTAACAGCAATGTGGTTCGTTGAGATTACGTAAGTTACAAATACATCCCAAGTATTATCGTCGGGTAAGCAAAGTTGACTAATTTTGGGCTGGTTATCGACTGAAACGTTAAAAAAATGTTCATTATCATCATCATCATCATTTAAAACTATTTTATACAACATTCCCCATTGCAACAAATTTCCTTTCTCTTTAACAACGTTAACTGAATCCCTTATCGCCAGCATGCAATGAAAACTCATCGTTCGTTGATTCGTTAAAAATAAAGCACACCCGACAAAAAACTTTGTCACTTTGAGCGAATTCCATGATGCTTCGCTGCGAGAAAGTAATAGCTAAGAAACGTACGAGAATTGCCAATTCAGTGTCAAACTCGACTGCAAAAAATGGTTGTAAACTACACTTATCTCGATTGCAAAAAGGGGTCACAGCATTTGGGCAAGCAAAAGAATATCCCATGCATGTCTACAGGGTGGCCCAGATTAATATATACAATCTTTGAAAGCACCGTGTGCACGTCACGCACGACTGACACAATTCAAATTGCGCGCGTTGTGAGCAAGGGGATGCGAAAAAGGCGCGAATCATGAGGATCGTCCGTATCAAGATGGCGGCGCAGCGATTGAGTCTGGAAGAGAAGGTAGATTGTGTGAGGTACTCAGCGACCAACAATTACTCAGAAGTGAAACGTCGTATGGCGGCTAAGTTTGGGACACCCGCACCTTCGTTGATAACGATCAAAAACGTAAACAAGAAGTTTGATGGAACTGGCAGCGTTGAAGAGCGTAAACGCAGTAGACCAAAGACCGTTGTCACTGACGCCAACAAAGTGCGCCTGCAAAACGAGTTGGCCAGTTCTCGAGAAAAGAGATTTCTCGTACGAGTATTCAAAGAATCCTGAAGGATCTGAAACTGAGGCCATATCATCCTCGCTTAACAAATCACTTGCTCGAAGATCATCCCGACAGGCGATTGGAGTTTGCCGAAACTTGGCTTGCAATGCTGGAGGACGATCCCGAGTTAGCACGCCATGTGGAGGCAAAATTTCACGTCTCAGGATATGTGAACCGCCACAACTGCGTGTATTGGCGTGCAACCAATCCACACATTGAAGTGGAGGTAACCAACCAGAGCCCTCGTGTCACGGTGTGGGTCGGCGTAAGTTACGATGGACTGCTCGGCCAGTTTTTCTTTGAGCACACAGTCACAGGAGACAGCTACCGTGACCTTCTGGTGAACATTGTGCATCGCCTATTGACACAACGCGATGATTCTGACACCATGTGGTGGCAGCAGGATGGGGCACCACCGCATTATGCTCTCACAGTGCGGAGTTGGTTGGATCAAACATTTCCAGGTCGGTGGATCGGCAGACGCGGTCCAGTCGACTGGCCCATCAAATCCCCAGATCTGGGCTCGATAGAGAATTTGCGGGACCACTGGAACAACATGCTAAGCGGAAGAATCACCATCTACGAACATCACAGACCTGTGGGATAAATTGTATGCAACACGGTTCGAATTAGACAATCTAAAGACACGCATACAATCAATGCCCGAGCGCATTAAAGCTGGAATCAAAGCGACGGGATGTTCAACAGCAGATGACTAATTTTTTGTCCAGTGCGCTTAGTCAGATCTGCAATTATTCTTACCAGCATTGTGGGTGTTGGGTACGAGGCTGTCACTGCTGTTGGAGGTGTCACTATTCTAAAAACAAACAGAAATAAACCACTGTTAAGTTTACCAAATACAATTTCAATAACTGCTTAAGCCTACGTAACTACGAGGAGATATCGGAAAGTAACGCCATTTATTCTTTAACGGAGGAAATGCAGTCGCTCCGTAAAAATTAACGACGTTGACTAAACTGCGGGATGCTATTCGGAATAAGTGACCAGAAAAAGGAAACGATGTTATTCAACTTCTTCATGACAACGCACGCCCGCACGCAGCCAATGTTATCAAAGCAAAACTGGTCGCTTCGGTTGAGCGATTCTGGTTTGGTTTGGTTGCCAGTAACGTCCTTTTCAACTGCTATGGTCATTTCAGGACGGCGTTATAGGGGCCGCAAATTTTGCCTCGCAAGGGTTCTTTAACGTGCGGTCAGCAAACGACTACACGGGACCAACAGTTTTACTTCCCTTACGAAGGAAGCGCATGATCTCAGGATTTCCCCCTGAAAAATCCTCGTCGTTCTCGGCCAGGATCGAACCAGCGTACTCGGGCATCAGAGGTGATCACGCAACACAGAGCGGTTCTGGACCACCAAGCCTACAGTCCTGACTTAGCACTCTCGGACTACCATCTCTTTGGTCCCATGAAGAGATTTCTGGGTGGCAGAGGTTTCAGACTGACGAGGAACTCGTAATCTGCCGTGTGCCCTTAGCTGTATTCACAGCCGTCACGGTTCTATGACTGGAGTCTTCTGAAACTGATATACCATCAGGATAAATGCCTAAATCGTCAAGGTGCCTATGTGGAAAAATAGATAAAGACGCACTCAGCTGCTTACCTCTACGTTTTGTAATCTTCTTCGAAGAAAATAAATGGCGTTACTTTCCGATATCTCCTCGTGATTCAAGGAATTAAAATGATTTGACCCCGGGCCCGCTTTGTGTTTAAAATGGAACCCACCCAATCTACGAGCACTCGTTTCAAAAGCTGCGAGACATGTGCTACGAAAAGGTAAATGTTCAAAGTTTACTTCAAACATCACATCACACGTATTCTATGCGAGCGCTTTGCGTACCCGACACCAAGCCGAGAGTCGTATCTCCTGACAAACCTTTCATAGCATGTCACAATCAATATCAGTAACAGCCGCAGACGTGGGCCTGCAGGCCATCCAATGTTGCTGGAGGGATGGTATGCCTCTACAAACCCCAACAGGAAATCACATGGGTCAAGCACACAGACCGATCTGTTCTCCAGTCAATCGCTAGCTACTGACCCTAAAAAAACACTGCACGGAAACTAAACTGTGCAAGTTAAGCTTACGAAGCACATCTTTTGTTATGATACGTTCATTAGACATCACAAAAAAAGGGTGTGTCTAAAAAGTCCGGCTGGTCGCGACCAGCCAAAGTCCGTCAGAAAGCTAGTTTTTGAGCCACCAGTGACTGACTCAAAATTTTGGCTATGTCCGTTCGACGCGGGAACGATGCAGGCTTATTCATTTTAAATTTTCTCCCGATTCGGACGGCCCTCGATTCATAAAGTAATGACCGGTCGCACTAATCGCGACCGGAGTCCAATGCGGATTGCAGTTGACTGCCTCGATGAGTAGAATCAAAATGGTGGACGAAAGTAGAAAATTCAAGTGTTCGAGTGCCCGATACGTAATAAATATATTTTGGAGAAAGTAGATGGCGAAATATGATGAGGAATCTTGCTGCGATGCCATTTTGAAGCAAAAGTGCTGTTCATGAACGAACAAACGGCCGCCGATCGGACCACGTAACCTGTTGGCGACCGGTCGGACTTTTTAGACACACCCTAAATGTCTGACTACTCTATCAAGGAATAAAATGCACTGCTAGGCTTAAGGCTGGTTTCCACTACTGCGGAAACACCGCACTTGACGTAAACAGAGCGGATTTGACGTCATACCACGGCGTAAAAACCGCTACCATCTACAGTTAAGATGGATTCAACTTTACCGCAATGGTAAAATCGGCCGAGTTTGCATCCACTAAAGAAATCTATGCATTTTGTGTGACATTGACAATCTCCAAGAAGGCGAACTGTTTGGATAGCATCGTTTTGAAGCGCAGCAATCTCAGTGAATATCATCAAATAAACAGCAGCACCCTTGCTTGTATCTGCGTCCACTATGAGAAAACGTTAGGCGATCGAAGAGACTCTTGATATTGGGTACTGGCCTTTAGATTCACCTCGACCAAGTGTATACTCAAAACGGACACCAAGTAAAACGACCCTCGTAAGTACTTACCGTTTTTCCAGCACCATTTTCAAATTTATATGGCGAAATAAAAGGATATAAAATTAGTCTTGCTTCATCGCACCTACCACAAAATAAAACAAAATAACATTAATAACCAACAAACCAAAATCCAAGCGACGTAAACTTAGAAAAGAGGCAGAAGATTATTTATCGGATATAGAAGGGATCATAATACTGTGCTTATTTACAACGTGAGTAGTGGCATTACGGTATAAGAGATGGACAATAGAATTACCAACTGGTTTGGCCATTTATTCTCGGCTTTGTCAAGGTACACAACAAGAGGCTCGCAGGCCTTATATACAGAAAAATGGTACAGGCAGACCCCCCTCCTTAACAATACCACTATCATAGCCTACTTCCGTTATGTCGACGACATTCTCATACTCTTCGATTCCAGTTCTACTTCCCCTCCCGCCATAGCTGACATCTTTAATTCTTTCTCTACCCACATCCAGTTTACCTTCGAAATCTAGTCCAACAGATCCCTCCCTTACCTGGACATCCTCATCACTAACGACGTCCCCTCCAACTGCCTCACCTTCTCCGTTTACCGCAAGCCTACTACATCCTCTAACCTTATCCATCGTTCCTCTTCACACCCCCCGATACACAAACTAGCATCCCTACGTTGACTAATCGACCGTGCCTTGAAGCTCCCCCTCAACCCCCCTCCCGCTCGTCTGAACTACGCATCATCTGCTCCCTTTGCCCATAGGAATTGGTATTCCAACTCCTTTTCTTGTATCCTCCACTGTTGGCAATACGCTCTCTCCAATCCTACCTCCCCTGATGCACCCCAGTCCAAGACGTGGGTCTCCACGATGTACCTAGGTCCCCATTTCTCCCAACTCTCCCGTTTTCTATCTTCCCTCGCCCTCGGACTCCAAGTATCCTTACGCTTCCCCCTCTCGTCCACCCGCACACTGAACCCCTATCCGCCGTCGTTTACGATAAACTCGCACAACCAGGCGTCTACCGCCTCGAATGTACGTCATGCGACAAATAGTACGTCGGATTATCCACCCGTACTTTCACAGTACGTTTTAAAGAACATACCAAGAATGACAATCTGTCACGCTACGCTAACCACCTGAGAAGCACCGGACACCCCCTTGGTACGCAAGATGAAGTGATGTCAGTCTTACACGTATGCCATAAACCTTCAAAAACTACCACCCTCGAAGCTATCGAAATCTACAAGGCCAAGAAGACCGACCCCGACTGATTACTCAACTGCCAGACCGACTTCGACATATTTACCGTGCTTAATCCTCTTTCTGATTTATTGTAAACTGATTTTTATTTTGTCAATCTCCCCTGCTGACAACCGGATATGTTCTCTATACGGTCTGCGTTTTCCTTTTTGTCGCATCACTTTTGTCATTTTCCTATTTTATGCTTATCTCGCTTGTTTCTCTTATTGGTCATTTGCTATGTATCATATTTTTACGCTCATTGGTCCATCTATACCATTTTTCTGTATCTAAGGCCTGCGAGCCTCTTGTTGTGTACCTTGACAAAGCCGGGAATAAATGGCGAAACTAGTTGGCAATTCTATTGTCCATCTCTTATACTGTAAGGCCACTACACACGTTGGAAGATTATTATCACCACCCCATCACTACTTCATTGGGCCACCGTTTGCCTTCGATACTGCAGCAATTCTTCTTGGCATCGACTCCACGAGATGTTGAAAGGTGATGCAAGGAATCTGATACCATGAGCACTGTCCACTTGCGCTCAATTTCATGATTATGAACAAGCTACCCGACTGCTCTTTCAACTTCATCCAATACTAAACTGGATTCAGATCTGGTGATTGAGGGGGCCACCTAAGCAAGGGAAAGTCTCCCTCAACGATGTTTGTCATAAGGACATTTGAGACAATTGAGGGAAAATGCGAGGCACAAAAGGCCAGAGATGTGGAAAAAGGAAGACTGGCTGCTCCATCATGACAATATTCCAGCATGCACATCGCTCGCTGCTAGTGCCTTCCTCAACAAAAACAATATGACCGCTATCCCCTGGCACCCTGCGATTTCTACCGCTTCTGAAAATTGACTCCATTGAAGTGATCCAAGCAGAATCGCAGCAGGTATTCAACACGCTCCAACCTGGGAACATCACTAGAAGCGATGTATACACTGTCATATCAATGAATTATGACGAGCATCCCTTCAAGGCACACGCATGGTTCGCCCCAACAACGATTACACTTTGCAAAATTTGCATAACAGGCTGAGAAAGCTTAAAGCTGGTGCATCAAATGGTAGGTGCACGAGCCTCAAGATGGGTAAACGTCCGGATCTAACGGACATCCAAAAAGGGACGATAACTATTGCAGTAAGGGTGGCACCATCTCCGAAACTGCATGACTTGTGAACTGTTCGCTGTAGTGAAGGTCTACAAAGAGAGGACAGCAGGAACAGAAATCGCATCCCAACGCCATCACTGTAAAGGGTCACGAGCCATCGACCGACGGGGTGAGTGGCACCTACGATGACTCATAAAAGGTGACAGCAGAGCTACAGTCCAACACCTGACCACCAGATTCAACAGCGGTGGCAACAGACGTGTATCCGACACTACCGTCGAACGCACCCTGCTATGGATGGGCCTGAACAGTCGACGCACGGTTGCTGCACCTGTGTCAAGCACCGCCATTGGACCACAGACGAGTGGGCTAAGGTCGCCTTCTCTGACGAGTCACGGTTTTTACTCCGGAAGATTGACAGGCGATGGCGAGTGCATCGTGAACGCCACGAAAAGAGTGCAGGAGGCTATTGTGGGCCAGAAACAGGCTGGTGGGGATAGTGTGCATGTGTGGGGGATCTTCTGTTGGGAGCAGTTAGGTCCACCGATTCATCTAGAGAGAAATTTGAATGCCCGTAGCTATCTGTCAATCGTAGCGGACCAGGTACACCCATACAAGCTCACGATGTCTCCCCAATGTGAAGGTGTGTTCCAGGAGGACAATGCACGTCACCTTCTGGATTGGTTCGAGGAACATTCTAATTCGCCGGACATCAATCCAATCGAACATCTGTGGGAGCACATTGATAGCCATGTACGGCAGCTGGACCCTCCACCTATGACTCTCGAAGCTCTATGGATAGCACTTCAAGCGGAATGGACTGCCATACCATCGGATACAAAGCGCGCACTTCTTGCGTCCACGCCACGACACCTAACAGCAGTTATAGCGGCGAAGGGTGGCTACTCCCATTACTAAGCGGGTGCTCGTAACTCAGTGGTATGACAGTGTAGAGACTACAAGCAAGTAAATTAAACAAATTTAGAGAAAGATAAGAAGAATCGCTTACTTTTCAGTGCTGATCATCTCATTTTGAATGAGGAGATCCTGCCACCCGTAAGGTAGCGTTTCGTTAAATTTCTCAGCATATTCAATAGGAACTTGAGTATTTATTATCCCATTGGGATGACTGTCGAGAATCTGAAACATGACAATTTTAGAAAACATTACTTTACCCAAATTCTAACTATGCTCCTCGGATCAGATCCTGAGCCCCGACATAGTTTATTGAGCATTCAAAAAAACTAGAATAAGTGATCGCTTCGACACTCATGGACAAACGCCAAGTTAGGAAGAGGCGTGGGAAAACGCATGGCGATTTAAAAATCCCCAAACTCCGAGTGCAAGACATCTTTACTGCAAAACCATAAACGATATCAGCGTATTGCTGCTTGTTGTAGTTGTGTGCAACTTTAGGAATGCACTGCGCAACGTGAGAGGACCACTTGAGACAACTGTCATGGTTCTCGCGCAAGATCAGAGTCACATTATCTGCAGAAAAATTGTACCAACGTTGCATTCAGTGCTGTCAAATAAAATTTCTAGCAGCTCTTACATCACGAATCCCCCACGTGCTTCTGAGGGCACGTTAAGCGGTCGGTCCCGCCTCCTAGTGTCATCTCGTAGCAGCCATCAGTCATTGGGATGTTGGTTTGATTGGTATTAACGTCCTTTTCAACTGCTATGGTCATTTCAGGACAGCGTTATAGGAGCCACAAATTTCGCCTCGCAAATGTTCTTTAACGTGCAGCCGGCAAATGACGACACAGGACCAATGGCTTTACTTCCCTTCCAAAGGAAGGGCGCAATCTCAGGATCTTCTCTCTGAAAAATTCGTCGTCGTCCTCGGCCGGGGTCAAACCTGCATCCTTGGGCATCAGACGCGACTACGCAACCACTGAGCCACCGAGGCCGATTTATTGGGATGATGCAAAACTCCCGCAAAGGAGTAAGTGCCGCAGGACTGGCTGCAAGGCTAAAGGAACTTCGTCGCATAGTTCCTCAAACGCAACTTCCAAAGAATCAAGAAGTACGAACGCTAGAGCTACTATCATTCGGACAGCTAAAGCGAAATCCGGATCCGTGTTTCATTGCATTGAGTGCCACTTGTTCGAAGTCCGTAGAAAAGGATATCGGTTCGAAACGGGGCCATTTGCTTTTCAGTAGTTGGAACGTGCGTCGATACGTTTCCTGTTCTTTATTCGGGAGCAATGCGCATAAGATCGGAATCACGAACCCTCCTCTTTCAGCCCGAATGACGTAAACTTGAGAGAAAAGGAACGGAGCAGTCCGAAACGTTCCATCCACGTAAACGGTTCTCATCCCATGGCTCCAATTAATATGGGATTCACGACCAAACGCCAGTATTCGATTGTCGTCTCCTTCTCCGGTGTCGATCAGGAGAAAATTCTCGAATTCTCCTACGGCAAACTCGTATCGCCGATACGCTTCGGGGACCTGGATGCAGCATTGATCGGCTGGTTTTGTTTTCGTTGTACCATCAGTCTAACTGCGTCTTTACTCACCATTTGTCCCCGAACTGCGACAGAAACACCTTGGAGTGCGTTGTTGAGAAGGACGGCAGGAGTCTCTTGGATGGTCTGGGCTCTCGTTTAATGTTCGCTGTTATTTTCGCCACTGCGACCGATGCCACGTTGCTACTAAAAGTCTACAGTCTTTGGATTCAGAAAAACATGTTGAAGCTGAACTCTGTTACTTTGAGAACCATGACTGACGTAACGTCACTGCTAGCCCGCACCCACGCAAGTGTCTGGTTACGCAGTGCTCTCATGTTGCATAGGGCGTTCCAAAGGTCACGCACCAATGCCACGAGCAGCAATGCTCCAATATCCTTTTGGTTTTGCAGTAAATACGTCTTAAACCTAAGACGTAGACTTTCGTATCGCCTTGTTTACAAACCACACCTGAACCATCTAATCGACGATGCGTTGGTGATGTCGTGGTTGAAACGAGATCTCAAGATCCGATCCGCAGACTATAATTTACAAAACTAATGCTATAGGTAGATATAATCAACTACAATACAAGCAGGGCTGCAACGTGCAGTTGTGCGGGTTGTATCCAGCACAAAAACACCGCGATATTTGATTGAGGGTCACTGAACGTAATTGCTATACAAGGTGTACTGAAACAATAGAGAAAACTTCAGCAGACGATACATGATCGGAAAAGGAACAAAAGCTCACAACGCGCTCGCACCGAGCATGCTCGGTGGTGTGGGATCAGACTTTCAAAACGTGCCAAGCGTCAGTCGCCTGTGAGCGTTTGTTCAGGCTAGATCGAAATTTTAGTGAACCCCTGTCGAGTGACTCGGTGCAAGCAAACGATTGAACAGCAGTACACCATCAAATTTAGGGTATGTCTAAAAAGTCAGAAAACTGATTTGCCTCAAACGAGGAGGCTATGCCGCTACAGATGACTATTTTGCAGACCTTGAAACATCCTACTTTTCCGATGGGTTGAAGAGACTGGAGCACCGTTTGTAAAAGTGTATTGATTTTTGAGGAGACTACATTAAAAAATAAAAACAAAAAACTGTTATTTCGCAACTTATTTAACAGAATGGAGAAAACATTTACTTTAATACGTGGTGGATACTGGAACTGACGCTTGACATGACCATAAAGACTGCTTCTTCGCTATGCATGGAACACAGCCGACTGACGACAATGCGTTGTTTCGCAACAGCATCGTTCCCGACAATACCAGCTGAACAATGCCTGGTGACATTGTCACGAAGATTTCTGTGTCTGCAGCTCAACAATCACCACTTCGTGACTGCCGACACAACAAAAACCACACCAATGCAATGTTTTTCTTGTTGATTCCGGAAACATTTCAGGTCGCCCTCATACGTAGCGTGATATCATGCACATGGTTTCCGTACATATAGTAAAATGAATTTTTTGGTTACTTTTCTGGTAAAAAAATCACTCCCTGAAGTTGGCTCCTATAGTTTCAGTTCCCCTACATAATTATCGACTCCACTTACCTCTCTAATGCGCATAAAAACTGTATGGATATCCGAAGAAACTTTTTTCTTACATTTCTTATCTGTGGGGGGGAAAAAAAATTTTAAAATTAAAAACAGTTTAAACTCTACCGACACTTTCATAAAAAGATCTTTACCCTTTTTAAGCTTGGGAGGTTGCGACCCTAAAAAAATTCCCTTAAGACTAAAACTAATAAGATGCGTCCAATAAATAAAGAACCACCCATGAAAATGCAAATAACTCTTACATTTTTTAACACAATTAAACAACTTACTTTTCAAACCCACTTATCCGTTAGGGTCGCGGGGGCAGCAGCCCTATGGAGGATCTCCAGCGATCGCGATCTTCCGCCATCAGGCGCATGTCCTCCCTGGTAATATCCAAGCGAATCGAACCCAGATTCTCCATGTAGTCTAGCCACCTGGTATCCACCGACCCCTTGGTCTCTTACCCACCAGCTTGGAAAATAACAACTGCCTAGGAAGACCAGTTTGCATTGGCATCCCTAACACGTGGCCATACCAGCGCAACTGAGATCTCTCGATGCGGAGAAGTAGCGGTTCAACACCTAAAGATTCCCTTATTGTGTTGCTGTGCACTCTATCTAGTAGGGTAACACCTGCCACACCTCTCAGAAATCTCATTTCGGCCGCTTGTACCCGCGATCGCACTCTTTCGGTCATGACCATAGGTGAGAATGGGGACAAAGATAGATTTGAAGACGGAGAGCTTGAA
>JAHWFO010026190.1:295537-312853 GCA_023313115.1 Rhysida immarginata
CCCATATAGTTCCATAATTGTCACCCTGTATACAGAGTGATTAAGAAAGTTAGGTCAAGAATGAAATACCATGTAAAGTTTGTAGCGGGGAACAAAATTTTTTCTATAAACATGGGTCCGGAAATGTATCCTTACAGAGATAATGCAACTTGTACGAGGTAGGAATGACATTACAGTAAATGTTCAAAATGCCGACCCTGAGCCTCGAGGCAGGTGTTTAGTCTGCGGACTAGATTCTTGTGAACTCTGGTGAAGATGTGGGTGATCTCGGTAAATCCATTACCCTGTGCCTCGCCATAGACAAGATGCATGTCTGCCAGCTCCGCAATAGTCAAGCGATCCATTGTACGACAATGGTTTATTAGAAATTTTGGCATCGACTACTAAGGTCATTTTGCACCTTTTACAGAAGTTATATCTGTACGCAGCCCAGGGCAAACGCAAACATCCACGCCCACGGCAGGATTCAAACCCATGACCAGGCGGACTCGAGAACTAGAAAGCCTGCACCCTAGCCCTCTCGGCCACCTGGCCGGCATACAACAATGAGTGTTACATGTTTCGTTTCCTCTGTTTGAAAGGAGAGAACACGAACAATTTACATGTTTAGATCCTAATTTTCATGGGCCCTACATTGCCGTCCGGGTAACGACATCCATTCCTACCTCGTACTATTGTTGATGTTCTTTCCGTGGTTACTGTTTTTTTTTTTTATTTCAGACAGACCACTTCCAGCTTCTGTCTTGACCAGTCGTCCCTCCTTCTGGTCCTCCACGTCCTTACTAGTCTGCAGCATGGCGTTCAACTTCCATTTATCATTTTCATTCCAATGCTCTGCAAATTACTCCTACCCTGCCGTTCGATGTTTAGTTTCTTATTGAATTTCTCACTTTCTCGCAGCAGCCATGATTCTTTACCGAGCATTATTGTTTTGCGGGTTTACCCATAAGGTAATAACGAAATTTCTTTTAATGCTATTTCAACAATAACGCGCATAAGGGACGCCATGCTGCACTTTTAAATTCTTATTTCCCATTAATAATTAATTATGATTTCGCAGTCTTTCTTTAGACATTAAATGGGAATTTTGAAATTTCTTTTCCTTATTCTTTAGAAGGAATTGGTCTGTCTCAATTTTTTTTATATTTAATCTCAATTCGCTCAACGTAGAGATTAATATTTCTCGTTAAAGTGTTTTGCTGTATTTAACGTACATTTAGGTATTTCTTTATTTTATTCCGAGAAATATTTTGCTTTTGTAATTGAGATCGCAATGCCTATTCCTCAATTGTATAGAACATTCTTTTGTACAGAATTTTTGTATTTTATAAATAAATATCGCAATTCTTAAACCAAAATAAAAGTCTTTTAACGAGCCATGTTTACTCTTAAGTTTTGCTCCCACCTCCGAACAATTCTATTTATTTTGCTCCCACCTCCGAACAATTAACTATTTAGTGCTTTAAGCTATAATTATTTAAAAGAATAAAATTAGATTTGGTGATTTACACTCGCCTCCTCCTTATATCACAATCATATCTCCCGTGCAAATTCTAAAAACCCGTTCCTGGTCACGTCGGTGGTTACTGTTGCTACTGAGGTGCCTTCTGGCCCCACCCCACCCACGCCTCAGGGCACACATTATCTCTGTAAGGATGCATTTCCGGACCCATGGTTACTTATTTACTTACTTACTTTTCAAACCCACTTATCCGTTAGGGTCGTGGGGGCAGCAGCCCTATGGAGGATTCCCAGCGATCGCGATCTTCTGCCATCAGGTGCTTGTCCTCTCTGGTAATACCCAAGCGACTCGAACCCAGATTCTCCATGTAGTCTAGCCACCTGGTATCCACCGACCCCTTGGTCTCTTACCCACCGGCTTGGAAAATAACAACTGCCTAGGAAGACTAGTTTGCGGCATCCGTATCACGTGGCCATACCAGCGCAACTGAGATCTCTCGATGCAGAGAAGTAGCCGCTCAACACCTAAAGATTCCCTTATTGTGCTGCTGTACACTCTATCTAGTAGGGTAATACCTGCCACACCTCTCAGAAATCTCATTTCGGCCGCTTGTACCCGCAATCGCACTCTTTCGGTCATTACCCAAGCCTCATGAATGGTGAGAATGGGGACAAAGATAGATTTGAAGACGGAGAGCTTGGCTTTGTTACCCAGCTCGCGTTTCGTTACCACGGATCGCCACAGTTCGCGTCTGACACAGCTTGCTGCACCGATCCGAGCATCCAATTCTTTCTCCTGCCGTCCATCACTCGTGAATGCAATCCCGAGATACTTGAATTTCTCCACCTGTCTCAATGAGGCTCCCCTAACATGGAGAGCCCACTGAGCAGGCTGTCCTGATTTAGCCACACTGATCTTCATCCCAGCTTCTTCACATTTGGCTGCAAACCGGTCTAGTGCATGCTGAAGGTTTCTGCGAGAAGACCCAAGGAGGACAAGGTCGTCAGCAAAGAGCAACCTCTCCATCAGGCAGTCACCCACACAAATACGCTCATCGCCTCGGCTGCCCCTGTCTATCCAGTCCATAAAGATAATGAACAAGAGGTGCGACAGTATGCACCCTTGGCGGAGTCCAACACCCACGGTGAACGGTCTTGACTTAATGCCATTTATCCGGACACGCATCTCAGAGCTTTCGTACAGAGACATGATAGTTACCAGTAATTGCAATCCATCCACTCCATACTCTTGCATCACTTGCCAGAGCTTCTCCCGAAGAACTGTCATATGCTTTTTCGAGGTCTACAAAGCAAGCGTAGACTCCCAGGATTTCTCAAAGATTTGCCTTAGAGCAAAGATGGTTATAAGAAAAATATTGTTTCCCGCTACAAACTCTACAAGGTATTTCATTCTTGACCTACCGATCTGAATCCCGCGGTATATCGCGTGAACACACAATAATGCTTTTCTTTTGCACCACTAATGCACCATTTTAGGATCTTCTATTTAACGTACAATGTTAATTAAACCTTTTGTTAGGCTGGTTTTCAGAAATTCTACCAGATTTCTGTTAATTTCATCAGAAATTTTTGAAGGATGCATATAAAATTGTTTATAATACTTTTTCTTGAAATATATAATTATTTTGTGACGATCATTAAAAGCTACAAAGCAAAGCTTAAAGACAGGTTAATCTCTTGCAAATTATTAAATTTCTAAATTTGAACAGTTCTGATTTTTTGACAATGAATTCTAACAATGCTAGCTTCTAACAACTAAACCATACTTGGTATTAAAATACATTGTTCAAAACACCAACAATGTTGAAATTTTAAGAGGATAAAATCCAGAAGGAAGAATGTCTCAAGATTGACCAGAGACTGTTTGAAAAATGCTTTTCATTAAATTAAGATAAAGAAACTAAAAAAAAATGAAGATAAAGAAAACGGATTTAGGAAGATCAAGTGATCAAAGTAAAATTAAGAACCGATTGGTAATTAGGTTAAAACTTGGTAATTTCTTAATTTTAAAGCATAATTCAAAAGGTTAGACATTTAAAAATCTTGGAGGATTATTGCTAATTTTTTTTAATTAATTTAAATACAGTAAAACCCCATTACAACGTACTTCAAGGGACCTGGAAATTAGTACGTTATTCTGAGGTGTTCGCTTTATTTTACCTGGGTCCCCCCCTGGGGGGGGGCTTGTGAAAAATGCATATATTCATAGAAAAACATAAGAACACATGAATGCATTTTATTTTATTCAATACAAATAGACTATAGCATATACAATATGTAGTATTACATTAATTTTTTAAAAAAATCTGTAATGACCGTCTGCTTTCTTTCTATAGAGCTCTTACAGCACGTGACCGCGTAAGGCATTCTGGGTTTAGGTTGCTTAGCAACTCAGAACGCAGAACTAGGTCAGCCATCTTGGATAACAAGCACGCTTCGCACATGCTAGTCTCTATGGCAAGATAGCATATTACACGAATCTCCCAATCCATGCACAAATGAGATATTGATAGTACTGATCCTTATACCCTATTAAATCAGGAGTTTACTTTAGAGAAAAGAAGTTTGCCTTCGTTGGATCTCATCTTAATTTCAAGCTACGTCGTCCACAAGCACAGCCGGATCACACGCAAACAAATCACTCGATGCATACAAGAATTTATGTGGCTGGGTCCTCGAAGTCGGCTACAAACAAATTAACATTAATACACTAGTTTACAGCAAGGTATGTAATAAATGAGACACCGAAAGTAAAATTTCAGGATAAAAGTTCAGCGCAGCATCCGCTAATTTTCTCGGCTAACATCGATCAGCCCCATCGCATTTATGCTCTGAAGTTATTATCGTAGAATATCTAATTAATATGTAAATGATTTATAGTGTTATAGAAATTAAATTTAAAGAAATATATGCAGGAGAAAAATCACGAAAGTTCCGTGGCGATGAACTTCGGCTAACGGGCGACCACTGGCATAGCCCCCATTTACTATTTAGGGGGCTATGCCGGCATGGCCACCCATCATTTAACGTACACCTTCATGGAACTTTCGTGATTTTTTTCCTACATAAATTTCTTAAAATATAATTTCCATAATATGATAAATCATTTACATATTAATTAGATATGTTACGATAATAAATTCAGAGCATAAACGTGATGAGGCTGATGGATGTCAGCCGAGAAAATTGGGGGCCGCTAATCTGAACTTTATCAGTTTCTGATACACCAGACTCCTTTGGGAAAATTACGACGAACAGCCTTTATTTAATTAAACAAGCGTTTTCTGTGTGTAGTATCCAGATTGAAATTCATTCTAAGAAATGATTGGAGTAGACACGCCAGTATTTTTTACTGTCGCAGTTGTGGAGTACAACTCTTTTTTTTCGTGGAGTACAACTCTTTTTTCGTGGAGTACAACTCTTTAATGTGGCGAGCCAAGCGCTTCTTCTCCTCTATGTTATTTTGAAGATTAGCTTATCTTAGTGTCTCTGTAAAAATATTTTAATCTATCTCTAGAAATTAGAACATCCTAAGATGCAGGAAAAAGACATTGTATAATGAATTCCAGAGCGTGTGCGAGTAGCGAATTGATAGCGAAGAAAGCGAGTACCTGTTTGCTTGTTATCCAATTTGGCGGCGTCGTGTCGATGACATCACAATGACGACGTGATGACGCCTAGTGAAAAAGCTCTATAAACTGCCTCCCCCAAAATTCCTCCATATCTGACATTGTGAAGTTAAATGTTTCTGGTGCACTGCTATGCTGTGCAAAATAGTTTCGTAAGCTTTTTATAGCCTCCATTGCTACCAAAGTTGAGACCGGCATTACCTCTGGTTCTAAATGGACATTTTCATCTTCGTCTTCACGATCGCTATAAATTTCCTTATGCTTTTATCCCATCTCCAGAATCTCTGAATCCGTTAACTCAGCAGAGGTGTATGCGACAATCGACAATCAAACATGCTAGACTGAGTAGCATGCAGAGATTTCCGGGTTTATATATGCTATACTGACCAAGCAATGAAATGTGAACTCGGCTTAATTAGCCCATTGGCCCATTTGCCACTTTCGCATGGGCTGCATTGACCAATCAGTGCAAGACATGTGAACGATGTAAGTTGTACTGAAGGGATAATTTAACCAAGGGGATGTAAAATTAGTACGTTATTCTGAAATGTACGTTAAAGCGAGGTATGTTATTCTGAAACTTTTTAGCATTAAAATACCTACGTTTGGGACGGGGATTTGAAATTTGTACGTTATTCTGAAATGTACGTTAAAGTGAGGTACGTTGTAACGAGGTTTTACTGTACCCAGTCCTCTTTAAACATAAATGCACCAAAAATATATCAGGTCCAGGGGAAAGTTTTTCCGTCTTTGCAAATATTCCAATTGGTGCTCAGATTACCAGTAATACATAAATGAATTGTTTATTCATCGAAATAATCTATCCGAGACTGGTCCAGATACTTAGTAGGGGTTCCCAGGCAAGAAATCTCGAGGACTCTATCCCGAAGTACTTAAACTCCTCTCTTCTCCAGGATTTATTCCGTAGTGGGATAAGAATGTTGAACGTGCAAGATTTTCAACTTCAGTCATACTCAATAATTCCCTATCCAGAAATTTTCACTATAGATTGGGATCGTCGGTTCTTTATTCCTACTGTCTCTAAGAACCCGAATCAGATAGGGAAAAAAGTGATTTTCCATAACGCTCTAGCAAACAACTTCGCCAACCACATGAAATGGTATACCGACGCCTCAGTAATGCCTCCGCAAGTGACAGCAAGAATAGGCATCTACAATTCCCAGAATTCGTATCAATACCAAGCTACATTTGCGCCAAACTCTTTCACGGCTGAAGCATGGGCAATATTTAAGACGCTGCATATTATAAATTCAAACTACACACACGAGCACAAACACGTTATTATCTCGGACTCCAAATCTGTTCTCTCGAGCCTTCACCGCTCACTGAGAGAATGCAACCGGAAATCATCTTCCCGAATTGGACTAATATCAACTAGTGTCCTTGTCCTACAGCAGTCAAATATTGAGGTCTCCTTCATCTCGTGCCCAGGGCACAGTGGCATAACGGGGAACACCTGCGCTGATTTCCTAGCTAAACAGGGCAGAAATTCTGAATTCATGCTAGTCTTTCCAGCATCCATTCCAGTTTTGAAGCCTTATCTAGCAAAAGAACTCTTCAACGTATGGAAAAGCGAATGGAGAAACCCAAGCTCTCTGGGGCAGAAGCTAAAAAGGATGGATTCTAACAGCCGTGCCTGATGGACCACTGGTCAGGCCTATACTCCTATCCAAACAGGATTTGATGCTTATCTCCCGTCTCAGATCAGGTCATTATCCCAACAAACAATACTTGTTCAGACTTGGCTTAATAAACTCCCCCCTATGCAACTGTGGGGCTGTGGAAAACTCAGAACACATGCTTCTAGAATGCCCGCTTTACTCTATTCATCGAAACTCTTTTAGGAGTCATAGCACGTAATGTCCCTTTCTCGCTCAATTCAGTCCTCCTTATCAATCCTGCGATGAGATCTCAATGGCGGTTTATCCTATCCTGTACCAAAGATTTCCTCTCCAAAGCTCACATTCTCCCTATAATCCTTGCATCTGCTAGCGCAGCGGTTAAACTTTTATCAACCTTTCTCCCATTCAATAGGTCAACTCCACCACCTGGGAGAAAGGACCTAAAAAGAAGAAGATCTCCATCATTACCAACAATTTCGAAAAACTTCACCATCTTCCCTTCACCGGAAGCCAGAAACATCTAAGCGATTACCTTGCCGTATGCTGGTGCCGCCTATTGTTGGCTTTTCTGCCGTGTGCTTTTACAACTGAATTGAGCAAACGCGAGCAACCCTGAAAGTAGTTCCAGTGATGATCGACCTGTCGTGTGTTGAGAGAGGTCACCTAAGGAAAAAACTCAACTATCTGGTTAAATTGAACTATCTGACCACGGCGTAATACTAGCCGCCACATCTACAATACTAGTACGCGGACGCCGTCGCTCCGCTCCAGCGTCCCTGCCTGCGGTGCATGCTCCCTCGCTTCGCTCACGGCGACCCCAAATTATAAACATACCCCAACCTATTTGGTTACACGGGGCAGTAGGTTTCCCCTCGGCTGGTTACAGGAGGCTAACGATCCGTACTTTTTAGTGGTCACTGAAATGGCTGCCCGAAAGTTGCGGGAACTCATGTTACGGTTAAACCTAATTTAACCCAACCTCAGTTAACCTAACCCAACACCAGAACTCTCAAAAAAATGCTGGCTTACCTTTAAGAAATGGTCCCTTTTGACAATGGCTAATCATCCAGAAAGCAGAAAAAAGAAAATCTGAAATCCACAAACAGTTCGAAACGACCGCAACATGCCAATAGTGTGGTTGCTATGGCAACAGCTAGCGCAAGACGGGAAGAGACAGCCAAAACACGCCCTCTAACGTCGGGATCCACAATGCAGGGGGGGGGGGGTGCCAACAGTACTCGGACTAAATATTTTTATTCGCCAAGAAATCCACAACTGTGTCGACAATAGAAAAATGCAAAACGAACAGTCCACGATTTTGGCCAGACAGTAGAAATTAACCACATGGGCCTTACAGCACATTTAAAAATATTTTTTTTATTTATTAAATTTTGCTTTCTCACCTGAAACAATTCATAAAAAAACTCCCTTCAAAACAAGTCGCCCACTTTTAGAATCTTCTCTACAGATGGCGTCACTATACATCACACAGATAATCGCTCAGACGTGTCTGGCTTCCGGTGAAGGGAAAACCATAAAATCATGCCACAATTTCTCCCAACAAAGTAGTAAATCAGTTTTACAGTTGAAAAACACACCCACTTCATGTTTTAGCTCTTCTTCTGTCTTGAAGTACTTGTTTCTCAAATGGTTATCAAGAGATCAGAAAAGGTAATAATCTGTTGGAGAGATATCCGGAGAGTACGGTGGACAAGGTAACATTTCCAGGCAAGTTTGTTTATTGCTCGACGGGTCAGCTTTGCCATATGCGGACGTGCGTTGTCACGAAGAAAAACAACACCCTTACGGTTTGGAAGAGCTGGCCATTTTTGCTTGATCCAAAACCATCAGGTTTTCGCAAAAAAAAAAAAAAAAAAAAAAAAGGGGGGGGGGGGGGTTGGCGTTTTTTTTCAACATAGTCGCTATGTCTTTTTTTCAACATAGGCTCGTACACCTTGCACTATTTTTCAACATAGTCGCTACATATTAAGACATTTGTCGTAGCGTGCAATCAGTTTGATGAAAAAGTAGCTGCAGACAGGCATGCCTGAGGCTATTCAAGTACAAATCACGATGCCAAAGGCGGGTTCTTTATCTTAGCCGGATGAGCAATCTGTCAGCCGCTAAGTTAGAAAACGCTTCACTGAGTTGCGCTGGCTTAGCCACTTGGCCAGCCGGCTGGAGCAGATGCTCAACGTTAAAAAAGGTCGCTGATCAGTTATTTCGAAGATGGTGGCGCCCATGAATAATCATATGCGTGTGCAGACGATGTATATGATATAAAGTATATCGATAGCGTGGGATCTATATCGATGTGGATAAAGAAGCGTACGAATTATCGCTAGGTGGTAACATATTAATGTATGCGATATTTGTGAATTACAAGGAGAATCTCGTTGTGACATGACAATGGGCGTACATATAGAATAACTGTGGGCAACCACATTCACTCATTTCACACACACATAATAGTTTATAACACATTATAATATTATGCAGTCCTATATTACACATTTCGCCATCTTGGCTAGCCTATTATTTCATCCGGGCGTTCTTCTTGATTTTCCATCTTATGACGTCATCACTGAGTTACTCTGCCAGCCAGCTGCTGAGGTCGGCTGAGATAAAGAACCCGCCTCAGACAGGGTCGCATCCCAGTTAACAAGTGAGGAAAAAATTCAAAGCGTCACCCTCCGCAGGAAAGATAATGGCAACAGTGTTCTGGGATGCAAAAAGTGTGATTCCATCAAGGGACCATCAATGCGGCATGCTACTGCAACATCCTCACCAAACTCACGTCCGCCATTCGATGAATGAGACCAGGGCTCTTGAGTGAAGGTGTTGTGCTCTTGAACGACAATGCAAGACCACACGCAGCAAGGCTCACAAGATCAGATAGCCTCAGGCACGCCTGCCTGCTGTTTCCTTCCTTCAGTTAGGAAACATCTAAGAAAGAACAATGTACTAATATTAGACAACTATCCAGCTCATCTCCCGCCTGAAAATCTGATTAGTAGAGACGGGCTAATCAAAGTAAGCTACATACCCAAAAATACCACAGCCAAAATACTAGGGAACCACAAAAGTTCTTGCAGTTTTTATGTTGCCATAAAAGGAAATGATAGAAGATATGCAAATGAGTGTACAGTGTGGTCCAAAACCTGTCACGGGGCTGTTGGGCATTCACATCAATCACATCTCGTGCAGAAGTAAAGACAAATGGAGGTCAAAAAGGAGATGGTTATGTGTTGTTTGCTTTATGACTTCATGGCGAGCTTGTCAGCAGCAGCATCATTGAGTCGCCGAATGTGTCTTGCATTTGGGGATGATGCCGTGAATGAACGCATTGCAAAGCATTGGTTCCAGAAATTCAGATCGGGAGAATTTGTCATTTCTGATGAACCCTGTAGTTTAGGGTGTCTGGTAGACTAGACTCCAAATGATTCACTACGAGCTGCTATCAACTGGTCAAACCATCATTGGGGACCTGTATTCCCAGCAGTTGGAACCCGTGCAACATGCATTGCAGCAGAAGGAGCCAGCTTTGGTGAATCGCAAAGGGGTACTCTTTTTTTGTGACAATGCTCAGCCACATGTGGTGCAGGTGGCTAGGGAAACCATAGAATGGCTCGGCTGGGAAACTTTGTGTCATCCACATTACTCACCAGCTCTTGCTCTGACGGATTATCACTTCCATTCTCTGGAGAACCATCTTCGTGGAAAATCCTACACCAATGATACAGATCTGCGAAAGGCACTCACGGATTTCTTTGAGTCCAAGACCAGCAAGTTTTATAGCCAGGGGATTAATCAACTGGAGAAACATTCTCAGAAGTTGCTAGATACCAATGGGGATTACCGTAAATCTTCTACTATAATGAGACCCCACTTTTTCGCCCCCCCCCCCCAAAAAAAAAAAAAAAAAAATTCGGCAAAAATCCTATCCTCTTGTATAATGCGACCCCCATTTTTGTAAAAGTATTGATCGAATGCGATCGAATCTAAAAGTATTGATGAACTTGATGAATAGGTTGTACTGATTTACACACACACTGCCAGAATTTATATAGTGCTTGCAGTGCTATTGTCGATCAAAACTAACCAATCAACACAAAGTGGTATATTGGGTGGCAATGTCCATTGGCTGAAGAGTTCTTTTTTTACATGTTTTTTTCATCGAGGCAGTTTGGAAGTTTATAGCCCTACATTGATATGGAAAGCTTTCTCACTTGCACATCGACAAAAAAACAGTACATCAATTTTCTTAATAAAAAGACAAGTAATCTTTATTCAGTTTAATATTTTCACTGCATAAGCTTTCTTGTAGGCTTTGGTTCGAGGCAGTTTGGAAGTAGGCCTATTTAGAAGTATCGATGTTTGGGAAAAGTTATTTTCGATGTTGTTAGATTTTGGCGATGAGAAATTCGAATAAAAAGTGAATTAATTTATTGTAGAATGAACTGGACACTGAATATGCAATGTAATTAACGTATAATATACGGTAATGTTATCATGACAAAATCTCCGGACAAAACCTCCTCCGGCCGCAGTTGTCGGAGGGCTGATTTTGATCCTCTTGTATAATACGACCCAGCAAATTTAATGCTTTTTTAGGCCAAAAAATTCGCATTATAGTAGAAGATTTACGGTACTTTGGGGACTAGCCATATGCTACTTTGTGTACATCATTGTTTTCTGGAATTAAGAACGACAAGAACTTTTGTGGTTACTAGTAGAACTGCTGTATCAAGGTATAATCGCACTTTTCAAAAACATATTGTCATTATTTAAGGTTGCGCCAACTGTTGCGGAACAGCAAATTCGTGATGTCATGACTTGCTATATCATGGGTGGTGAAATCTTGGCTCCCAAGATCTGTTGACATACAGGGGCTGCTCTGTATTAAAAAAAACTTTGGCAATTTATGGCTTTATGTTTATTCATAAATTCTTCATGGCAGAATGTATAATTTCTTGCAAGGCTCATGCCGTTTTCTAGCTGTCGATAGAGAAACTCACTCAGACAAAAAAAACTTACATACAGTAGAACCTCGTTTTTATGAAATTCCAGATTTTACGAAGTAATTCTAAAATCCCGACCCCCTCCTGTTAATTTCCATATAATAAACTAAGTTTTACAAAGTGTTTTTATGACGAAATTTGGATTTTATGAAGTCAGTTGTAATTGGTAGTAAAAAATTTTACTAAAAAAGTGAAATTTTTTTACGTGAGCGGCCTGGTTGCATTTTGTTCATTTGGCTTACGTTATCGCTGTCGTGATTGATGATTACTGTACTACTTTCCGCCGTCGCCAACAGAGGGCGCCGTAGTAATGCAAACGAAAGTGAAACTGAACTTGCAGTCACACCCGAAGATGATGATAGCCAATTTGAAGGATTTGGAGAGTGGGAAATCCTGAAAAATAAGCCGAATTTTCAATCTAAATTCTCTGAGTTTGTTAATACTGATGCAGATGTTTTAACTACTCCGACGTTAAACGATAACGAAATTTGCGTTCTTAACAAAGATGGCAGCGAAGAAGAACATGAAGATGACAATGACGAGAAATTGGAAAACACTACATTCAAAGCAACATCCTCACAAATTAAATGCTCCTTAGAAACTCTAAAAATGTCCATCTGTATGCAAGTAAAAATGTACCAGACGATATTTTTGGCAGTTTTTTTGAATTTTCAAACTACTTAAATAATGAATAAAGATAACAGGAAACCACTGATCCACATAAAACTTAATAGGACGTATGCACATTTCGGCAACCACGCTGCCTTCTTCAGCGTACACAAGGATTTTTTCCTTGTGTACGCTGAAGAAGGCAGCGTGGCTGCCAAAATGCGCATACGTCCTATTAAAAGTTTTATGTGGATCAGTGGTTTCCTGTTATCTTTATTGAAGTTCGTCCACAGTGTCCGGCTCCAGTTCTCTCTTACTTAAATAATGATTTAAAGGACAAGTACCACTTCAAAACTAATTTTTGTCTAAATAATCTAGAGAGAAAATAAATTAACATAGTAATATTAAAAATTGCCAAAAATCTCTCTAATAGTTTATATACATATTTCGTAAAATCCGTCGCACTCCATTTTGAATCCCCGTGACATCATCGGCCTGCTAAAATGAGAGCTGTAGCTTCTTTTAGTATTGTCGGAGGTATACAATATGGGTAAGTGCATCTCTGATAGCAGTTCTGAATTCTCTTCAAGCGACAAAAATTTCGATGGAGATTTTCAAAACTATTCTATGAATTATTTGAAAATCGTGAAATTAGACCATACCAATTGGAGCAGCTAATAAAATGATTTGCCAGTTGAACTTGTAGGCAATTGCCATGATAGGGAAAACGCCCCTCCCACATCACCTAATATTCATAGTTTCTATGATTTTTAGACAGTTCTCATTTTTATTATTTATAGCATATTTACATTTATTCCTACTTAATTTTTATTGATTCGTCATTTATTCTTACTTAATTTTCTCTATCTGTTTATCAATAAAATTTGAATTTCCTTACAAAAAAATCCTTGATTAACTTTTCCGTAATAAAACAGTTTGGATTCCGTTTCTTAAATAAATATACAATTTTTCGTACGAAAAAAAAAAAGAAACACGAAAACGACATAACTTAAGTGGCAATTTCATATTTGCTCATGATTATTTTTTGTTTTCGACAAACAAGTTGCGCTGTGCGCACAAAATCGACTTTTCATTTGTACGAAACGAAAATTTGTTTCCCTCGCAGCATTCTTCCAGTCGATTCAAAAGTTAGTTTTCAACATTTTAGAATAGACATTTTATCAACATTTTGCTTAAGCTACTGCAGTAGGTAATTACTATTTATTCAATAGGGTCATTTGTGCTGTCGGAATGCATTGTACATTGTATTATTATTGTCATTGTTTGGGGAAACCAAACTCGGATCAAGTCCGGAAGCCAATCCCAGAGGCGGACCCAAAAGAGGGCCAAAGCCCAAGGGACTCAAATGCGAGGGAGGGAAAGTTATCCACTTGTGGGAGTATTGATGTTTGAGTTTAGGAATTTCCTTACTATGTGACATGTGTTTAGAATTGTGGCTTTCTGTAAGGTTTTGTATAAGTGTGGGTTTAAATTTAGTGTTGACAGGCTTTTGTGTAGCGAGTGTGGAATAACCCCAGTGGCGGAAAGAATGATAGGAACAATGTGTACTCTGTTAACTCCCCAAAGGAGTTTTATTTCGTGTGCAAGATCCGTATATTTAGTGATTATTATTATTATTATTATTATTATTATTATTATTATTATTAAATAGCACCCAAAGTGGGTAAATAAAAAGAAATTAACACTTAAAACAAAGTAGTCTAAACGACCTTGTCAATAAAATAGATGTAGAGTTGACTTTTAAAATGACGACAAGACAATGTACAAACTTGAGCTGTACAGTCGAGGGGAAAGCGTCTAATCTCCAAAGGAAGTTCATTCCAAAGCAGTATAGCATTGAAAGGGAAATGCCTGTCACGATATTTTGTCGTTAACTCGGGTATTTGGAATTTAGCATATCTGGTAGCACGAATGCCAGTTGCTTCATTCAGCCATTGTCGGACAAACACGATCGGATGATCCTTACATCGAAGCGCAGCAGACAACTCAGCCAATAAACCAACTTTTCTGATAATTTCAAGCGTAGGTAGACTATGTTTTAGACATATTGGACTTATAGCTTGATACTTCGTGAGATTGAAAGCCCTACGTATAACATCATTATAAGCAACGGTGATTCGGTGCAATTGTATGTTCAAGCGGTTTCTTCGACGGAGCTAGAGCATGTTCGATGCCCATTATGAATCAGGGAGTTGATGCGCAGATAAATGTGCAATCGTTTCATCATACGCAAATTGCACACGAAATTCCCTACGAAAATCTTGAAAATTCTGTTACATAAGTGGATAAACAAAAATGAAAAATTTTTAAATATCGTATTAATTTTTCATTTTCGTATCTTTTTGATTTTGTACGAAAAATCGCAAACTGTCTAATAACGGGCAGTATTTTCATTTATTTATTTGGATTATAGTATAGCGAGTTTTGAATATAGATATATTTTTTTTTTTTTTTGCCTGAACAATTACACATATCGGATAAAAGTGGTGGTTTTGAATAGTTTCTTATCCTATTTGTTCTTTGGTAAACAATTGATCGATCTCATATTCACTACTTTCAAAATGAACAGAGCAGACCCTGTTGCTTTTGCCGGGATTCCATTTATCTGTCCGACAAAAATCTATCCATTGCTTTTTTCTTACTTCTTGAGTAGAAAAGGGTGAAGCATAATTGTTACACACGAATACCAAACAAAGTTTATAAGGCATGGTCAAATCGATCTCAGATGTTCGTGAGCAAGGTTTCCAAATTCATTCTATGTCATTCATATAACGTCTCCATAGTCGTGAATTCACTAACCTAAGCTACACACATTTCAATAAACATTCCTTTACACAGAAGTCATTAAATGAATTAAAATGACCAAGGTAATATTTAGAAACTCTTTGTTGTAAGTTTACTTTAAAAAATCACGCTGTCGAAGATTACAAGCAATTAGATTAGCTCTCTTACGTCTCTCTATTGAATTCTTCAGCAGGCCGATGACGTCACAGCGCCAGCCTGCTAGGCATAATCATGGCAGACGCCGTTTTTCGCTCACTGTCGTATTTTGCAGTTTTCATCGCAGATTTTTAAGGGATATGATGATTTTTATAGAAATTATTAATGAAAGTGTACTATAAATGTCATGAACTAACAAAATTTAAATTAAAAAGAGTACAGTCAATTCTCGTTAATACGAAATCGTGGGGACCAAGAAATTTTTTCGTATAAACCAACAATACTAAAAGTGTTATTAAATAAGCACGGAAATAGAATACTTTAAGTTAGAAATAATTTTTATTCATCTCTCCTAAAAAAATCTGTAATAACAGTTTGTTTTCGTGCTAAAACAATTTTTTTTTCTAAATCACTATTGACTTTACAATATAATGGAAAGGAGTCTTCAGGAACATCCTGACTGTACAATATAGAAGATTTAATTTCCTCCATCAATTCTAACATTCTCTGATTTGATGGAGCAGATTGAATTTAAATGATAAGATTTCTCGGGCAGAAGATTATAAAATAGGGCGGTTTCGTCAGCGTTGTTTCGTCACTAGAGCACGCGAAATTTTCAATGTTCAGCTGGTTTGCAAACTGGTTGGCTTTTTCTTTTAGAATATCGCCGCTAATGGGAATATTCTTTTGTCGAGCCTAAAACAAAAACAGAGTACAGTACATTATAGAAAAAAAGCTTACAGTAATTTCTACAGCACTGTATTGTACTACATGTATACCGAAATAGAAAAAACGTTAACTTACTTGTTTAAACCATGTTAAAAGTGCCGTTTCCATGTCTTCGTGTGCTACTTTTCGCATTCGTTTTCTTCTCAGAGTTCCACTCGATTCAGCCTGTTGTCTTATCTTTTCCGAGTTTTTAAGTATCGTTGATAATGTTGACGGTGGAATGTCAAAGTCTTTAGTAACCTGCCCTTTTATAGCATTTGGTTTTTCCGCTGCATTCAGAATTTGTAACTTAAGATCTAACGAAAGATCCTTTCGTTTCCTTTTGCTTGAAGCTGACATTGAATAAAATTCCTGACTGTAATAAAATTAGATAACTGCGTTGCAGCGATGAGAAAATGGATTTTGAAACGATGCCGATATTGCACTTGTTTAAAGAAAGATTTGAGCGCCATGTGACAGGATTTCAGATCTCAATAGCTGAACCAATCAGATTTCGCAAATCAGATTTCCCGTTAGTCTGAAAGCACGTGATTCGTTAGTTTGAAAAATTCGACTAAATAACCGATATTTTTTTTATCAAATAATCGACTGATTAAAAAATCGAGTATTCATTTATTCGAATAATTCAGAAGCAGTCACATATGAAATGACTTTGAAAATTTTTATTAACTTTACACTTCGAAATCTGAAATTTTATCATTAAAATTGTTCCTAAAAGGACTATTTTTCAATAAAATTATGAAATTTTCTTTCGTATAAACCGCATTTTAATAAAAATATGTTTGTATAAAGCAGAAAATTTTACATAGTAATTGCTTTCTCGGGGACGGGCCACAAAATGTCTTATTAACCGGAATTTCGTATTAACCAGTTTCGTATTAACAAGAATTGACTGTATGTGATTTTTAGTGGTACTTGTCCTTTAACTTCAAATATGCATCAGACAACAATTCTTAAATACTTTCAAAACTTGGATACTTAATCAGTGTATAAGCCTATTTGTATTAAAAATTCAGTGCCTATTTACCGTAAATATTCTACTATAACGCGAATTTTTTGGCCTAAAAAAGCATCTAAATTTGCTGGGTCGCGTTATACTAGAGGATAAAAATCAGCCCTCCGACGACTGCGGCCGATCGTCGATAATAACATCGTTAATAACTTCTCCCAAACATTGATAAATCGGCCTACTTCCAAACTGCCTCGAACCAAAGCCTACAAGAAAGCTTATGTAGTGAAAAT
>JAHWFO010026190.1:312863-338733 GCA_023313115.1 Rhysida immarginata
AATTTGCCGTGTATTATACATTAATTACATTGCATATAATGTCCAGTTCATTATACAATATATTAATTCACTTTTTATTCGAATTACTCGTCGCCGACATGTAACAACATCGATAACTTCTCCCAAACATCGAAATTCTAATTAGGCCTACTTCAAAACTGCCTCGAACCAAAGCCTACAAGAAAGCTTATGTAGTGAAAATATTAAACTGAATAAAGATTAAGTTTTATTAAGAAAATTGTTGTACTGTTGTGTTTTTTTGTCGATGTGCGAGTGAGAAAGTTTTCCCTATCAATGTAGGGCTATAAACTTGCAAACTGCTTCAGACGAATTAAATTCAAATCTTCCAAAATTAAATTGAATTTTGGTGTAAAAATGCATATAACTGAACTTTTAATTTCCCCCATTAAAATCATTTGGGTTACAAACAGGCACTACATGCAGATTCATTCCATAAAAACATGTAAAAAAAGAACTCTTCAGCCAATGGACATTGCCACCCAATATACTACTTTGTGTTGATTGGTTAGTTTTGACTGACATAGCACTGCAAGCACTATATAAACTCTGGCAATGTGAGTGTAAATCAGATTTTGAAGGTTTTTGAATATTAAATATCCAGACTATTTAAAAATAAAGATTTTTTTTCTGTATATGTTCGTACATTTTATTTCTCGTGAGGAGTCAAAAATGGGGGTCGCGTTATACAAGAGGATAGGATTTTTACCGATTTTTTGGGCCGAAAAAGTGGAGTCGCGTTTATACAAGAGGTCGCGTTATAGTAGAATATTTACGGTAAGTGGTTTTTTTTTTTGGGGGGGGGGGTGTTTTTTACGAAGTTCAGATTTTACGAATAAATATTATTGGTCTCCTGAAATTCGTAAAAACGAGGTTCTACTGTAATATCACCTCTTGTGTAATTCGGCCCTCTTTCCCAACCCCAATTGGGATGCTCATATATTTCTATTTTTTTTCTTTTTTTTTTATATAATTGTACACGAACAAATACGGTAACAAATAATTTTTGCAGTGAAGACAAACTTAAAAAGGTATTAACTGTATTAAAAACTATTTATTTCATATAAAGTCACAGAAAAAAATAAAAAAATAAAAAAAGTCTTACATTGTAAAGCATACACAAACTTCATTCTTTAATTAAAAAAAAAAAAATTTCACATAATTGTCTCGGGAGGTCAAAAGAATAAAAAAAAAAAAGTTACACAAAATATTTTCTAAAAACTTCTTTCAACATTTAACAATTTTAAAAAGAAAAGTCGAGTACGTAATTTACGTCATTTTACAACAACAGATAAATGAACAACAAAACCTCGATTGCAGATAGCAATCTAGATAAATCATTAAGTCTTAATTTTCTTTTTATTATTAAAAACATACAAGGCAAATTTATCAAAATAAAAAATACTGACATCAACTCGAGGCAGCTATTCCTCTAAACCTCAAAGCACGTCTTTTCGGTCAACTCCAATTATGATCCACTGATATTTTTAAAGAAAATGGCTCGCAAACCAGTCCGTTCACTTATAGACGACTGAAATACTTCCTTAGTCCCAGATTATGGTATACAGTTCTACGAAGGCGGTGTATGAATACACGGTGTTGCATCCAGTATCAGTTTATTTCAATACTCCAACTTATGTGATAAGAGATGGGGCCTGGTCCCTCCACAAGTCTGCAACCTCGGTTCCAAGGACTTCCAGTCTTGTGGATTTTCCTGACTTGCGGAATTCCAAGTTAGCTCAAAATTTTTATTTGCATTATTTCTTCATCAAAAATTTCGTCCTTGAGGTGCCTCTAATCAGTCGCCATTCGAATTTCGTGAAAAATAACCAGCTAAAAAATTGGTTGACGAACCCTGACCAGAAGTCATTTCCCACCATTTTGGCTTTCAGGAGAGAAAAAACATGCCGACTTGTGGAATACCGACTTGCGGAGGGACAACTGTATAATCGGCTAGAATATCAGTATTGTAACCTATTCAACTTTAATTTGAAACTTTCATATACCCTCTAATGTGTACCATATTTTGGAACAGACGGAGTACTCACTAACGTCATAGTAAAAAAAAAAAAAATAATAACGTACAAACATCTTATTGCAAAGTCATTGTTATAAAAAAAAATACATAAATCATAAAAAATAATGTTCACAGAACGTGTTCCGTTACAAAACTTATGTTGAAACATTTCGGTGAATTACTGCACAGGGCGAGTTTGTTTATTCTGATGAAAGTGACGAGTTTGTCAGTCTATACCTACTGAGTTTGTTAATTACCATTAACTATTCACACTTTGCAAAGCGGGGGTGGGTGTTAGTTTACATAAAACGGGATGTTTTCAGGAATGTACGAGGTATGGATGTAAAAAAAAAAACAGACGGACAGAATGCATCCAGGTCAAACAGTGCGTGACCTTACCCAGCATTTGTTCGATATAGACCATTCATGAGTGCTCTGTTGGGAAAATGTTCAAAAGGAGCTACACGTCGGTCAAGTTCCTTGAGAAACTCTGAAAATCCGCAGTGTAAACTTCTGCTTCGTTAAAAGAAGTGCTCAGCAAGAACTCAGGCATTAGATTAGTTTAAAACTTTCAAAGAAGTGATCGCGTGTGACTTGTGCTCATGGACAATCTTGCACATCAAAATCGGACACAAACTACAAAAAACTCGTGAATAGTTCCAAAAAAATCTTCAGTTGAGGATCAGAACTGTTGCTGAATTCATAGGAATTAACAAAGAGCACGATGACGACAGCCTACTTTGTGGAAAACACTTTCGTGGATTTCTTACTAGACACTGCTTTGGCTAATACCAAACTAACTGTTAAAAGCATTCTGTTGCCCAAGGTCAGATCAGCTTTGAAAGGATAAGCAACAGAGGCCATGAACATGCCTTCAGAATATAACCTAGAGCACTTCTTTAACCATGGAAAATCTGCACGCATCAGTGTCGAGATCATCCAAGCGAGTAACTCGTGCGTTTTCAGTGGTGTTTACATCCAAAAATCGTTAAAAAGGAAATCTCGCGAACTTCTTACAGGAAATGAGATTGGATTACTAATCCAATTAAAGGCAATCAATGGTTTAGCGACTTTTTGGACTCTAGTCAGATAACGGCTAAGATCCTTCTAATGAATTCAAAACGCGGAAGTTTCAGTGCTGCATACAAGTTATAGATTATACAGGTTACGAGCGTGAGAGTACAGCATACTGAGGATGATGCTGGCATTGTAAAAAAAGACAACGCTGCCGTTTTTTATAGCCGCATCTCAAACAGAGTGCGGGGTATACAGTCGATTCCGGTTAATCGGACCAGCCGCTTATTCAGACCGAATCCTAAAGAACCGAAACAAATCCTATAATTCGCTTATTTGGACTAAAATTCCGTCAAATCGGACCAAAGAACGTGACAGCGAATAAGAAAAAGAAGCCGTAAGTCGCCTGCATAGAGTGGATGTAAAGAGAAATTCCCTGGGCTCCACAACAGCAAAATAGTGGGAGGTGAACTCGCCCACCAGTTTGTTTCTTAAAACAAACCGCCCATTAACCGGCAGCGATCTCTGGCAGCAACAGCACTTGTTTCTATGTTTGCCACACATATGTAATCGGAAGAGCCGGTTATTAGGACCAAAACGATCGCTTCCCAATGTGGTCAGATTAACTGGAATCAAACATATTTGCAAAAATACGGTAAATTTTACTCTTGACGCTGTTCTAGTTAATGCACGGAGATAGTCTAAAGCTCGTCAAAACTCTTTCCAGAAACTAATATCGCAACATACACAAAATTTTAACAATTCATATAAACACTCGCTACTTTCATCACAATAAACAAACGACCACAGAGTGAACATTCTCTCTACACATATATCACGTTTCCGCTGCATCATCAGAAGATCTTTAATAGTGGTGCTTGCATTTATCTAACAGTAACGTTCACTACAGAATGCGCACACCAAATTGTAATCTCTTACGCATATTTTAATCTCGATTAACGGCATTGTCAAGGCACATTTTGAAAAAAAGGAGAGCTTTATTATTAAATAACCTTCGCAGATCGTCTTCAACGTCAGTTTCAAATGGCAGGGCAACGGAAATTCAAAATTTATGCACACGGAAATCAAAGAAGATCCCCACGACAGTGATAACGAGAAAACGTATACCTCTTCCCTCTCGGAAACTCTGAATCTACCAAAAACAACACTAGAGAGCACCATTTTGATTCCCTGATGGCCTTTGGTCCAAAGAACGACTTAGTCTTCACTTTAGCTAATATCACGGACGAGACTTTCTCGCAGAAAATCAACGATCTACGAAACTGGATGGCTTGAAAATTTGAAACGTGGAATGAGCATTAACACAAGCCTTCGAGTTAATACTGATTTCGGAGATCAAAAACACGAAGATTCTTCAAAAGTTCTCAAAGAGTTCAATGTTCGGAACTTTTATTGCTAGGCAAACGTCACATTAAACAACGAAAGAAGTTATCACAAATATTTATTTCTCGAGCTCGCAGCCCATTACGTAATCGGATAAAACTCAAAACAGTTCACAAACCCCCAAAACTCAGTTTACGAATATATTGCATGAAAACAACAATAAAAAAAAAAAATCAGAAACAAAGACACGGCATTAAGATTTGAGGAACTCCTTACTTGTCTATCTATACCCGAGTCTTAGAAACACAGAACGGCGGTTACCTGCATTCTGAAGTCCTAGTGCATTGACAGCGTTCCTAGCTGCCGCCTCCTCAGCTGCCCCAACTTCCGTGTGCTCGTCGGGATAAGAGCTAAAAGTTTTGTCTTTCACTTTCACCGTCGCCACTTGAATCAAACGATGCTCCATGTGAAGACTCAGCGTCTTAAAGACGATGCACCCCAGGTTTTTAGCTGCAGCGTACTCCTCCAATATTTGCTTGTAGGTAGGAGGCTTCTTGGTAGTGACTAAAAATAAAATGATAGAGCCATTAGCCAAACAGATTAAACGCTATGCTATCTTCGTATATAATTAAAAACTAAACTCATAATCAGAACATTTAAAGGTAAACTCCACACTCAAAACAACTTTATTTAAAATGAAAGATGAAGGTCTCAATAAAAACGTAGCATGTATAAATAACGCCACGTTTCAGCACCTGTGACATCAGAAGTTGCCCAGAGGTTAGGTTAGGTGCGAGAGTGTACCGTTGATGACATTGAAACTCCCAACAGAATAATTGAAACAAATCACTGAAATCACCCCCGAAATGCTAGCCCGAACGTGGGAGAAAATTGACGTCCTTCACGTCATAACGGAGGGGGCACATTAAAATTTATTACGACATGCTAACAAACAGATTTTCTTTGTGAATAAAAAAAAAATATGTTAAAATCTGTAATAGTTGTTGAATAATAAACATGGACAATACTTACTTACAATACTCATTTCCAAAAAAGTTGGGACAGTGCAAAATATATAGAAAAAACAAAAAGGGATGATGTAACAAAACTTTCTCGCGAATACAAAATAGCAGATACGTTTATAAAATGACAAATATAGTGTGTGCACCAAAACATTTTGTATCGTGGCCGGGACGTTCATTTTGAATGGGGGTGTTGCAACACGTTCCAAAATAGTAGGGACATACGTTGTAGAAGATGCCGTTAGTAATGGAACCTTCCGAATTGTTCGGGAATAATCTAGAATGATGACGTCGTACTACATTCCGTAGAAATAACAGTTGCCATCCGTCGTTCAGGTAACTTATTCGGAACGATGGGTCGAGGCAAGCCAGTTAGCGAAGATGTTCGTGTTCGAATCATTCAAGGATTCAAAAAACGTTTCTCAGCGTGCAATAGCCAGAAGATTTGACCTGTCATCATCTACAGTACATAATATTATCGAGCGCTACCGAGATAGTGGTGAGATCACAGTTCGAAAGGCCAAGGTAGAAAACCTATTCTGAATGCTCGAGCTCTTCGGATCCTCCGACGTCACTACGTCACGCATGGGAATGCTGCGATTACGGACATAGCCACGTGGGCCCGCGATTTCTTCGGGAAGCCATTATCGTGGAATACTGTACACCGGTGCATCCACAAATGCAAACTTAAGTTATACTGTACACAACGGAAGCCATACATCAACAAACGACAGCAACGTCGCCATCTGATATGGGCTCGAGCCCATCGCAATCGGTCCCAAGCACGCTGGAATAACATTGTGGTCCAATGAATCAACCTTTACAATTGTTTACGAAAATAATGGACGCCGTACACTCCAGACCAAAGACGAAAAGGATATTCCCGCGTGCTACAGGCGTTCGGTACAGAAACCACCGTCTGTCACGGTCTGGGACTGTATTAGTGGCCATGGAATGGGAGACTTGCACATCTGCAATGGCACCGTCAATGCTGAAGTGTATATACAGATCCTGGAACAACCTATGGTGCCATCTAAGAGGCGCCTGTTTGGACGACGTCAGTGTATATTTCGACAAGACAACGCCAGACAGCATGCAGCGCGCATAACTTCTGCATGGCTACGTCGGCAGCGCATTCGTTTGTTGGATTGGCCCACTTGCAGCCCGGATCTGTCGCCTATAGAAAACGTTTGGTGTGTTATTAAACGAAAACTACGACAGCGACAACCCCGGACAGTTGAACAGCTGAAAACCTATATCCAACAGGAATGGGACGGTGTTAGAAAGATTGGTGTCATTGATGCCCAGAAGATTACAGTGTGTCATCAAGAGGAGAGGTGACGCCACACTGTGGTAAACGCCGTGCTGTCCCAACTTTTTTGGGAGTGTGTTGCACGTGCCAAACAGGAAAACCACCTGTATCTTTCTTTAAGCATATAAGATATGTGATCCCATGCCTAATTTATCGTTGAAATAAATGGCAATACAATAATCCAAACAAATGTGTTGGAGTTCTTCTTATATGTTGCACTGTCCCAACTTTTTTGGAAATGAGTATTGTACTTTTCAAACCTGCTTATCCGTTAGGGTCGCGGGGGCAGCAGCCCTATGGAGGATCTCCAGTGATCGCGATCTTCCGCCATCAGGCACATGTCCTCCCTGGTAATATCCAAGTGACTCGAACCCAGATTCTCCATGTACAGAGGGTTGTTTACAATCTATGGTAACGATATGAATTCGGTCTTAATTCCCCGAAATTCCCTTTCTCCACCAACGATCATGCTCTATTTGATGGCCATGGGATACTACTATCGCTCTGCAGCGCAGTTTCCATTGCAGTAGAGTACTGCGAAGAACGGTAAGACTTAGACGTTGCCACTCCTGCTGACATTTCCATAGTCCATCCAATGAACGAGGACATTGGCTTCCCAAGGCTCGTTTTAATAGTCCAAACGCGCAAAAATCCATGGGCGACGTGTCTGGAGACTTCACTGGTATCTCGGTAAACGGTATAGCCTGGATTCCTGTTTGCTGTTCCATTCGTGTCAGAAAATTCTGTGTCGATTTGGACGTATGGGTGGACGCTTTGTCTTTGGACCTTGTCAACGTCGTTTCCGTAAAGAGCAGGTAGTTCCTCTGTATAAATTGGTGTCAGAACGTGTTCCTGATAGTACGCAGAATTCACCTTTACATTTTGAGCCACTCTCCGTATCTGTAGCTTGCCTTTATAGGAATAACCCGCGATGATCATGAATCCCTTCGAAAAACTTTCACGACATTCTCTGTACCTATTTGGAAACTATTTGGCTCCACTGGGCAATAATAATAATTTAAAAAAAAAAAAAAAAAAAAAAAAAAAAAAAAAAAAAAAAAAAAAAACAACAACACGCCCTTGGTTTATTGCAGTCCGACAGATAAACATATGCTTCGTCTAATTTGGCCACAGACTTCTATTTATCGCCAGCGAGATGACATTCCATTCATACAGTTTTCTGCAATTGGTCTTACGTTCAGAAATGTGCCTTGGCAAGAGCTTGTGAACCTTGCTCTTATGAACCTTGTGAACCTTGACGAGAGTGCAACAATTGGTTGTCTCTTGGATTCCCATTGGATAGGTCCTTCTGCTAGTTTAAAGATGCATCCTGTAGTTGACTTTCTTGTATCAGGGTCTGCTCCCCAGTTTGCATCAACGAATCCTACAAGTGTCCCCTCTTACTTCTGGTAGACTAGTGACTTGTTTGTAATCACTTTAAGGTATCGCATAACTCTTTTTGCAGTGTTGAGATGTTGACGGGTTGGTTCATTGTTGATTGGTAGCATAAGATATATCTGGTCTTGATATGGTAGCTCTGTACGTTAGTGACCCTACGATTTGCTGATAGTAGTTAGGATCCACGGGTTGATTTTCCTCCTGTATGGTTGAGATCTTCGTCAGATGCATTTTGGGTTCCATCGGGGTCCTGCATGATTTTGCATTTTCCATTCCAAATTTTTTTAGTATTTCATGGATATAATTCTTTTGGTTAATTTTTATGTATCCTTTTTCAAAGTCTCTTTCTACGTTAATGCCAAAGTAGTATCTAACCTTGCCGAGATCTTTCATTTTGAACTTTTGACTTAGTTTGGCTTTAAGTTCAAATATTTTATCTTCATTGTCGGAAAAAATGAGAATATCATCTACATATGTCAGTACTATAAGTGTTGATGTATCATCTACACTCACTTCCAAAAGTTAAGCACGGAGAGGTAAAATGCCAAAAAATGGACAAGCACTGCTTTGATTGACATGAAATGGGAAAATAAGTATCTCTATGTCTATTCATGAAACAAAACAAAGAATTACATAAATTATAAGATGACATATTTGCGTCATTAACGAAATGATGTTTAAATGCAAAACAAACAAACAAAAAAAGACATTAATACGGTATGTGAGCACCCCTCAACGTCATACAAAGTGTACAGCGTGTGATCATGCTTGTTACGAGGTGATCAACCACCGCAGAGTCCAGTAATAGCCATTCCTCCTGTAGGGCAGTTTCAAAATCGTTAAGAGTGGCTGGAGGTGGGAAACGTCTACATACAGCACGGCCGAGGGCATCCCAAAGACTTTCAATGGGATTAAGGTCCAGCGAGTAAGCCGGCCACTCCATACGCACAATCCCCTCACTCTACAGAAAGTCGTCGACGATGGCAGCTCTATGGGGACGGGCATTATCGTCCATTAAAACAAAAGAAGGACTAACTGCTCCAGCGTACAGTTTCACAATGGGGTCTAGGACTTCATCTCGATACCGTACAGCCGTCACAGAACCTCGCCTGTAGATGTGCAGGTCGGTGCGATATCCCAATGCAATCCCTGCCCAGACCGTGATGCTTCCACCGCGGAATGCGTGATGTTCGACGATGTTCTCGGGCCGATTGCGTGTGCCTTGTTCCCTCCAGACCCTTACACGCTTATCATCGGGTTGTAGGGCAAATCTGGACTCATCTGTGAACATAACGTTGCCCCAATCCGACACAGTCCAATTCACATGCTGGCGGCACCACTGTAATCGTGCCTGTCTGGATCGGACGGATAAAGGAACACAAACTCGTGGTACCCGGGCGTACAGACCATTCATGTGTAGCCTTTGACGAACAGTAGTGGCAGTTATCGTCTTACCAATGGCCGCTGCAACCATACATGTCACCTGTGTGGAGGTCGATCTTCGATTCCGCTGGCTACAACAGCAATATAGCGATCTTCTGAGGGGGTCGTAACCCTTGGACGACCAGCTACAAGTCTTCGGACAACTGTTTGGCTGGTTTGGAATTGTTTCCATAATCGTGAAATGACGGAATGATGAATGCCGAAGAAACGAGCAACATCTGTGACAGACTGTCCTGCTTCAATGCATCCAAAAGCCCGCCAGCGTTCAGAATCTTCCATTCGTCTTCTGGAAGCCATAGAAACAAGTCTAGCTTGAAAACAAATCTTACGAATGTTCTAAACACCTTTTACCAGCACTTATATGCAACTCCTAGAACCCTTCACAATGTCCGCTTCTTATACGACTGCCTGTTTTGCATATTTCTCGATGCGAAATTGTGATTGGCTGTCACCTAACATATTTGCATACTTCCTTCTACATTTGGAGCAAATTTTAGCATCTTTAATTCATATTGGCTTACGGAAGTTAACATTTTTTTCCCCGTGCTTAACTTTTGGAAGTGAGTGTATTTTTGTATAAATACAGTAGTCCTAGGTTTGTGAGCTCTTGGTTTAGTTTGTAATTCCAAAACCTTCCTGACTGTTTCAAGCCGTAGAGCGCTTTATTCAGCTTGCAAACTTTATTTTCCTTGCCTTATTTCACAAAGTTTTCTGGCTTCCCCATATAAATTTGAAATTCGATTTCTCCGTTTAGATATGCGGAGTTAACATCCATGTGATGAAGGTGAAACCCATACTTTGCTGCTAATGCTAGACATAAGCGTAATGACGAGTATCGTATTACTGGAGAATAAACTTCTTCAAAATCTATGCCTTTCTTTTGTGAGCATCCTTTGGCAACAAGTCTTGCTTTAAAGCGATCTACAAACCTAGCGTCAATAAACTTCGGACACCAAGTAATTTGGCTAAAAACACAGTGAAAAGTGCATACAGAGGATTGCAGGCTAATGAAAATACATTTACTCAGTGTACATGGAACAATATCAACATCGATTTAATGGTGGGAAATAATTTATTCAAATTTATGTAAAATTGCGTTGTCAACAGGTTTCAAAGAACTTCATACACAAGGGTTCACCACCATATAGAACTTTCCTGAAGGCTGTAGAAACGCCCAGAATGCTTTGCATCAGGCTTTAAAAGCACCGTCCACAAGACAGAGCACAGTATTCATGTTGTTTTGAACCATGGGACGTGGTAAGCCAGTAGAAACGTGGATACGGCAAAAAATTATACAGCAGTTCCAGAATAACAAATCCCAGCGAGCTATTGCCCATGAATTATCAGTTCCACTCTCTCTCTACTGTTAATGGGATCATCAAGCGTTTCAGAGAAATCGAGAAAACAGAACCAGGGACTGCACCAGGCAAGCAGCGATTATTGAATGTTAGGGACCTACGAGTATTTCGACGTTACATTGTGAAAAACAGGCATGCTCCCATAAGTGAAATGACTGTTTGGGCTCGAGAATATTTTCATATACCCATACCCGAAAGCGCAGTCCGCCGTTACATCAGAAGATGCAACTATTACTTATACGCTACAAAGAGGAAGCAATTTATGAGCACTGTAGCTAAGCGTCGCCGGGTAGCATGGGCCAGAACCCATCTAAAGTAGACCCTTGCTCAGTGGAATAGTGTTCTGTGGTCCGACGAGTCCACCTTTGCAGTGATGTATGGCAACAACGGTCGCAAGGTGCTAAGGACCAAGCACGAAAGTAATCATCCCGACTGTTACCAGAGGAAAGTTCAGAAGCCTGCATCGCTGATGGTGTGGGGCTGCACGAGTGCAGCCGGGACAGGATCGCTTCACTTTTGCGAGGGCACTATTAACTCTGCTGCCTATATAAACATTCTTCAACAGCATCTGCATCCATCCCGCCAAAAGTTGTTCAATATAAAGACCAAGCATCTTTCAGCAGGACAACGCGAAGCCTCATGCTGCTCGGAACACCGAGGCTTGGCTACAACAGCGTTTCAGGATGCTCGACTGGCCTGCCTGCAGCCCAGATCTGTCACCCATTGAAAATGTATGGCGCACTTCAAAGCGAAAAGTCAGACAGCGGAAGCCTCGAACACTGCAGCAGTTGCGTGCGTGTATTTCCGAAGAGTGGGACAAAATTCCAGTAGAAACAAAGCAGAAGTTAGTGTCCAGCATGCCTCAACGACTTCGGAGAGTCATTCGTCGGAACGGTGACGCCACTCAGTGGTAATGTGCAATAAACGGTACTGTGTACGAAGTTCATTGCAACGTTTTGAAAACTGAACATTACAAAAAGTCGCTTATTTAATTTTCTCTTTTTTTTTAATGTTAAAATGCTATATGAGAGTTGTACTAAAGCTCTGTGCACTCAAAGTAATTTTCATTTGTTTACAATTATTTTCGTTGTACTTATCCAAAATTCTGTAGGTGTCCGAAGTTCATTGACGCTAGGGTTGTATATTTCCGGTGTCTATATACTTGACAGCGTACACCCATTTACATTTTATTGGTTTTTTTGTCCTTTGGTAAGTCTACGAGTGTCCAGGTATCGTGGCTTTGAAAGGACTGGAATTCTTTCTTCATAGCTTCTTGCCGTTGCTTGGATTCGGGCAATTCCATAGCTTCTTGCACTGATCCTGGAATAGCAATGTTGAGTGTTTCAGTTTCTGCTGTTTTACTAGTTTGGTATTCTTTTCTTGGTCTTCCTCGTTTGCCGGTTAGTATTTTTCGTGGTCGACCTCTGGCTCATTTTTGTGAGGTTGAAGCTTCGTCTTTAGTTTCCAGTTGTTCTTGAACTGCATCTATGAAGTTTTCTTCATCATCACTATCATCTTGGAGTTGATCTTGATCCACTTGCTTCATGGCTTGGCTTGCTTGCTTGTTTTCAGTTATAAGATCTTCATCCAAATCTTCTACAAGGGTTGATCAAATGAAGAGGTACGAAACGTCGTAACAACGGAATCGTTTCTAAAGTACAGATGGCACGATGGAAGAACGTGGCGAGACATGTAGGGGTGCGAGTGGAGTCGGCCACGCGGACGGGAGCATGCGGGGGAACGCGCATGTGCAGGAGAGAGCAGAGGCTCCGATACAGAACGGCGTCCAAGCGACGCGGCAGTGCATGTTCGGACAGGATGGCGTTCATATTGCCCAATTCGTCTGTTGAGGAGCAGCGAGGAGTCATCCGATTTCTGACAGCGGAAGATGTTAAGCCGGCCCAAGTTCATTGCCGGATGGTGAACGTTTACGGGGAAGACTTTGTGTCTGGGAAATCAGTGCGGAAATGGAGTGCCCGTTTTCGTGCAGGCCGTGAGAGTTTGCTTGATGACCCGCGACCAGGCCAGACGAACACTGTCATCACGGCCGATCTCATTGACAAGGTGGACGGCCTAATGAAAAGTGATCGACGTGTCACATTGCGAATGTTGGCGGAACAGATGGATGTCGGCTTCGGAACAATGTGAACAATTGTTCACCACCGGTTGCGGTATCGGAAGGTGTGTGCGCAGTGGGTTCCGAAGCATCTTACCGACCAGCTTCAGGAGCTGCGTATGGGGCTAGCCATTCAACATCTGTGCCGTTATCATGAAGATCCCGCTTTCCTGGAGCGGATCATCACAGGTGATGAGAGCTGGTTCCATCACTACGAGCCAGAGACAAAGCAGGATAGCATGCAGTGGAAGCATCCATCGTCACCTCCCCTGAAAAAGTTCAAAGCCGTGACGTCAGCAGGCATGGTGTTGCTTACCGTGTTTTTCGATGTGCAAGGTCCGCTACTTGTGGAATTCCTTGAACACAGAAGAACCGTTAACTCCGAAGTGTACTGTGAGACACTCCGACGCCTACGCAGGTCCATCAAGAACAAACGACTGGGCCTGCTCACGGAGGGTGTGGTTCTGCTCCATGATAACGCTCGTCCACACGTCTCCAGGGTCACACAAGCGAAACTGGCAGTGTTCAAGTGGGAGCAGCTAGACCATCCGCCCTACAGTACGGACTGCTCCCCCTGTGATTTCCATGTGTTTGGTCCACTGAAGAAGCATCTGAAAGGCAAGCTCTTCACCTCGGACGATGAACTCAAGGACGTTGTGCAGGACTGGGTCTCGTCACGGCCAAAGGAATTCTGGGAAAAAGGAATCCTTCGGCTCGTTCATCAATGGGATCGATGTGCTCAGGCCAATGCAGGATACTTTGAATAAAGTATTCATTTACACCGACACTGTCGTTTCGTACCTTTTCATTTGATCAACCCTTGTAGATCGACTATTGATTCTTGATTTTCTGCTTCATCTAGTAATTCTATTTCTCTGATGGGAGATGACATGCTTTCGATGACTTTTATGTCTCGACTCTTTACGATGGTTTTAGTTCCATAACCTGTAAGCTTTTGCTTCCGATGAGTAGCCTACTAGATAGCATTTTTCAGCTCGAAGGTCGAATTTTCCTTTTCCGGGTGAATTGTCCTTCACATAAGCTGTGTTTCCTATGATACGGAGATGGGATGCAAATGGTTTTTTGCCTGTCCGCAGTTCGTATGGTGTCTTGTCTTTTAGGGACGAGGTAGCACATCTGTTTCTTATGTAGGCAGCAGTCGAAATTAGTTCCGCCCAAAGTTGAATTGGTAAAGTTGCGTCGGCAAAAAAAGTTCTGGCCATCTCTACCAGCGTACGATTATAGTGCTCGGCTACGCCGTTTTGTTGGGGCGAGTATTCCACTGTTGGCTGTCGTAAGATGCCATGTTGTTTTAGATACGTGTTGAACTCATTTCCACAGAATTCCTTCCCATTGTCAGTTTGCAAGACTTTTATCTTCTTACCAGTTTGTTTTTCAGCCATGGCATGGTAGTCTTGAAATGCTTTCAATACGTCACTTTTCTTCTTTAGAATGCTAACACAGATATAGCGGGAAAAATCATCGATAAATGTAGCAAAATACAGGGCGTTTCAAAATTCTGTACAATAAATTTAGTGGCATGTTCTTCAGGTCAAAAGAAGACGAAAATGTTCTATAGCACTTTGTCTGGAAACGATTTGTTTGCAAGTAATCCAATATGGTAGATAGGGAAGCACGGTAGTTAGCGGACGATATTTTAGCAGTTCCAGCGTTTCGACCCAACACTAGGTTGAGTGGTTTGTTCCATTTAAACTTACTTTAGGGTTGTTCCATTAGTTGTGTACACTTGTTTCCATTACTGTACATCCACTAGGAATAGCAATTTCAGAACGTTTGCGTGCTTTGACATACGCATTACGATTTACGTAAAAAAAAAAAGTCATGCACACGTATTCCAGTGCAGAATACACTGACATGCACCTAATGTATGGTCTTGCGGACGGAAATGCTGTGGAAGCAACAAGACTATCAAGAACGCTTTCCGAATAGACGTTTGCCAAATAACCGAACATTTGTATCTGTCGACAGACATTTGAGGGATCGTGGTTCCTTTGGCCGTCAAACAGGACAAGGGCGGCCTGTAGCACATTCTCCAGATGAGGAGGATGTGATAATTGACATCCTACATGATGAACCACAGACAAGCACCCGTCGTATTTCTTCCACGGTACACATTCCGCACTCATCCGTTTGGCGCATTCTTCACAGTCAGCTTTTGCATCCATACCACCCGCAACTGGTTCAGGCACTGAACCCAACGGACTATCCACACCGACAACGATTTTGCCAACGGATACAACGTCGTCATGCTGCAGACCCTAGTTGTCTCAGCCAGATATTTTTCACGTACGTAGCAACCTTCACCTGGACAGGAATCGTAAATTCTCACAACCAGTACCATTGGGCAGATGCTAACCCACACGTTACCAGAGCTCGAGCGCATCGAGAGCGTTTCTCCGTGAACATTTGGTGTGGAATTGTCGGAAATAACTTAATTGGCCCTTATGTGTTGCCGCCACGATTGACTGGGCGAACGTATCTTTTGTTTCTGCAGAATTACTGGAAGACGTTCCTCTTTTGATAAGATCTAACATGTGGTTCATGCATGATGGCGCTCCAGCACATTTCAGCCATGTTGTGCAAGCACACCTTAATGCTGCATACACAAATCGGTGGACAGCTCGAGGTGGACCGGTAGCCTGGCCTGCAAGATCATCCGACCTTAATCCCTTGGACTTTTTTCTGTGGGGTCATGTGAAAACGATCGTCTACAGCACATAAGTTCCTAACATTATGGATCTGCAACAACGAATTGAAAATGCATGCCAAACCATTCGTAATGCTGGCGACGAACTCTTCCGTGACATCAGACGGTCGCTCATGCAACGAGCCGAAGCGTGCGTGCGAGCTAGTGGCAGGCAGTTTGAACAATTCCTGTAATTTGGCGCCACGGGTTTAGTTGGCTGTATCGCGTAAATAAATCGTTTCCAGACAAAGTGCTATACAACATTTTCGTCTTCTTTTGACCTGAACAATATGGCACTAAATTTATTGTACATAATTTTGAAACACCCTGTATTTCCGGTGTCTGTATACTTGACAGCGTACACCCATTTACATGTTATTGGTTTTTTGTCCTTTGGTAAGTCTACGAGTGTCCAGGTATCGTGGCTATGCAAGGACTGGAATTCTTTCTTCATAGGTTCTTGCCATTGCTTGGATTCGGGCGATTCCATAGCTTCTTGCACTGATCCTGGAATAGCAATGTTGAGTGTTTCAGTTTCTGCCGTTTTACTAGTTTGGTATTCTTTTCTTGGTCTTCCTCGTTTGCCGGTTAGTATTTTTCGTGGTCGACCTCTGGCTCGTTTTTGTGAGGTTGAAGCCTCGTCTTTAGTTTCCAGGTGTTCTTGAACTGCATCTATGAAATTTTCTTCATCATCACTATCATCTTGGAGTTGATCTTGATCCACTTGCTTCATGGCTTGGCTTGCTTGCTTGGTTGCTTGTTTTCCATTATAAGATCTTCATCCAAATCTTCTAGATCGACTATTGATTCTTGATTTTCTGCTTCATCTAGTAATTCTATTTCTCTGATGGGAGATGGCATGCTTTCGATGACTTATGTCTCGACTCTTTACGATGGTTTTAGTTCCAGATTTCCATAACCTGTAAGCTTTTGCTTCCGATGAGTAGCCTACTAGATAGCATTTTTCAGCTCGAAGGTCAAATTTTCCTTTTCCGGGTGAATTGTCCTTCACATAAGCTGTGCTTCCTATGATACGGAGATGGGATGCAAATGGTTTTTTGCCTGTCCACAGTTCGTATGGTGTCTTGTCTTTTAGGGACGAGGTAGCACATCTGTTTCTTATGTAGGCAGCAGTCGAAATTAGTTCCGCCCAAAGTTGAATTGGTAAAGTTGAGTCGGCAAAAAATGTTCTGGCCATCTCTACCAGCGTATGATTATAGCGCTCGGCTACGCCGTTTTGTTGGGGCGAGTATTCCACTGTTAGCTGTCGTAAGATGCCATGTTGCTTTAGATACGTGTTGAACTCATTTCCACAGAATTCCTTCCCAATGTCAGTTCGCAAGACTCATCTTCTAACCAGTTTGTTTTTCAGCCATGGCATGGTAGTCTTGAAATGCTTTCAATACGTCACTTTTCTTCTTTAGAATGCTAGCACAGATATAGCGGGAAAAATCATCGATAAATGTAGCAAAATATAGTCCACCACCAAATGATTCTGTCCTAAATGGACCGCAGATATCGCTATAGATAATTTGAAGTAGTTCATTACTTCGCTCAGTTGCTTTTTTAGGAAAGGGAAGCCTTGCTTGTTTTGCTTTCATGCAAGGTTCACATAGCAGTGATTTTTCTTTTCCAAGTTTCATTCCATAGACTAGCTCTTTTTCTTCCATTTGCCTCAGCTGCTGTATATTTAGGTGTCCAAATCTTCGGTGCCATCTTTCGAGATACATGTTTTCTTCAATTCTTGTGTAGAAACAGGAGTTATCATTGCCTTGAAGTCTTAGAATGAACAGGTTTCTGTGTTTCCTGGCAGTTAAATATACACTGAGTTAGCAAAACTCATGGGATAGCAAGCACAATGATTGATGGGCATGGCTCACGAATTCACAGGGGTAACGGATTCTGGGAATGGACCATTAGACGTTGTGGGAAGAGCTTGGATAACTGATTAATCAGAAATGGCACATCGTCGCGAGTTGACGTCTTTTGAACTGGGTAAGATAGTGGGTGCCCGATGCATGGGATGTTCCATTTCGGCAGTGGTGCAGGAATTTGGCTTTCCCCGCTCAACTGTCTCCGGGGTGTATCGGGAATGGCTGGAAGAAGGCATTACAGTCCACAACAGGCACCATACCGGGCGTCCAGCTGCCCTGAATGATCTTGACTGGCGACACCTGGGACGAATGATTCAGAGAGACAGAAGCGCAACAGTGCAGCAAATCACAGACCAGTTCAAAACTGGTCGCACTAGAAAGGTCTCTCGGTGGACAATCCGTCGGAATCTGCATGCCCTAGGGTTTGCAGCCGTCGCCCTACACGTGTGCCAATGCTTACCCAGCGTCATCAGACACTCCCGCGTGCATTTGCCACCAACCATCTTGGCTGGACTTTGCAACAGTGGCGTAACGTCATATGGTCAGATGAGATTGGAGGCACCGTGTGTGGCGCAGACCTCACGAAACGATGGATCCCGCATGCCAACAGGTGGTGGTGCAGGGTGGTGGGGCGTCAGTGATGGTCTGGGGTGCATTTTTCTGGTTTGGAATGGGCCCTCTGGTTATCCTGGACCAAACGTTGAATGGTCCACGGTATCGTCAACTCATCGGAGACCATCTGCACCAGTTTTTGACATTTCAACACCCTGACGACGCAGCAGTCTTTCAAGATGACAATGCTCCACCACATCACTCCAATGTCGTCCGCGAATGTTCGAGGAGCATGCAGGAGAGGTAAAACGACTGAGCTGGCCAGCCCGGAGAACTGACATGAATCCCATCGAGCATATCTGGGATGCTGTTGAAGTCAGGCTCCAGGCACTGGATCATCCGCCCACGAACGGGCAGCAACTATCTTCGGCTCTGCAGCCTATCTTGTGTCAACTGTCTCCAGAAGTGTACCCAGGAACTTGCAGACTCACTACCACGCCGTATTGCTGCACTCCACAGGGCCAGAGGTGGCCCGACCAGATATTAAGTAAGTATCCCATGAGTTTTACTAACTTAGTGCATTTCTCCATCTTTCTTTATGGTTGCTTCATTTTCTTTAAAGATGACTTCATATCCATTTTCTGTAGCTTTGCTTACTGAGAGTAAGTTCCCGGTCAGTCCAGGTACAAAAAGGACTTCTTTTAGCTTGATGCCTTTTACTCCTTGTGATGTAGATGTAAGGATGTTTATATTTCCTTTCTGTCGCGCTAGCGTTTTTTGTTTGGTTGCCAGGCGGATTTTAATTGGTTCTATTCTTCTAATGTCTTCAAATAGCTGTTTATTTCCACACACATGCGCACTCGCACCGCTATCGATGCACCAGTCAGTAGACCTAAGAAATTCTTCGTTTTGAGCATGATGTGCTGTTGCGTTCATAGAAGATTCACGTGCGATAGTAGCACCATGCTCCTCGTTAGCTTTCCTTTTTCTGCATTCTGACATCTTGTGACCTTTCTTTTTACAGTAGAAACATTTGTTTGCTTTTAGATCCACTTTGTTTCTGTGTCACGAGTGCAATCTGATCGGATGTCTGCGTCTCATTTCTACGCAACTCTTCTTCCAGAATTTTTGTCTTCAGCGAGTCGATGTCGGGTAGTTCATCTCTGGTTTCTATTGCTATGATGAAGTTTTCAAACGCTTCTGACAGACTGCACAGCATCAGTATCACTAGTAGCTCTTTCGGGATGGTTACACTCACCTCAGCAAGTTGATCTGCCAGTTCGATGAATGCCGCCAAGTGATCTTGGGCGTTCTGTTCTGGTTTCATCTTCAGCTTGAGTAATCTTTTCATTAGTGTTACCTTCCTTGTCGGTGCACTTGATTGGTAGATTTCTTTTAGTTTGTCCCAAACGTCTTTGGATGTGGCACAAGTTTTCACGTGAAGGGATTCAGAAGGCTTCATACTTAATATTATGGATGCCAACGCTTTCTGGTCATTAGTTTTCCATTCAGCCTGCTTCAATGTATCGTCTGGTTTTCTCAGAGTACCATTAGTGTAGTCCCATAGACTGAGTGAATTAAAACCATTTTCATCTGGAGTTTCCAGGTCTCAGTTCTGTTTAGTCAACTTCTCTATGTGAGAGCCACGTTGCTGGACTATCGTCTGGCACCGTAATTTCCACTGAAGTAGGCCGAGTTTGAGGGACTCCATGGGAAATTTGTTCCACACCTGCTGACACTTGCCATAGCCCATCAACGGTTCTAGGTCGGCGACTTCCGAGCCGTCGTTTCAGGAGACCAAAACCACAGAAATCCATCAGTGATGCGTCAGGAGATTTTACAGGCACATGAGAGAAGGGAATAACTCGTATGCCCGTCTCCTGTTCCATCTTCCTGTAGTAAGCCACAGATGACTTGGCAGTGTTCAGTTGTGTTCAGTCACTCAGTTGTGTGACTGCGTGCTTTATGACGTCGCTCCAGCCAAAGATTGTCATGAATTATTCTGGAGACTGTTGCCTTTGAAATACCTTTTCTTTGGGCTAGACTTCTCTGTCTGGGGGGATTTTCTTTCAGCACTTCAGACCGGATTTCTCGAACCACCTGAGTTGGGCGTGTTGGCTGGGGCTTGTTTCTGGTCTGCTTCTCTGCTCGTCCACGTTCATTAAATGGTTGCAATTTGTTCTTTTTGATTATTCGACCCACAGTAGCTTTGGATACCACAATACCCTTCCGTTTGCATAATTTCACAATGCGGGACCATCGTGTGACTATCCAAGAAGTTGCGGAAGAGGTGGGCATCAGTACGTTTTCGGCACATTCCATTCTGACCGAAGATTTGGCCACGAAGAGAGTGGCGGCGAAATTCTGACAGCGGAGCAAAAGCAACTTCGTGTCGATGTCTCACAGGACATGCTGGCCTCCGCAAACAGTGACCCCGACTTCACAAACACCATAATCATTGGTGACGAGTCCTGGGTGTACGGGTACGACCATAGCGTCATCACCAAAAGCCTCCAAAATAAAAACCGACGAGAGCACAACACACTACCTCTCTCTAATGCTGATTGCCAGCAACTGACGCTATTGAGAGGCGGGAAAAAATTCACGCATATGCACAAAGGTTCAAGGTCGGCTCATGCAAGCGCGCGCGATCCAAATCCATCAGGTTTTCACAAAAAAAAAAAAGTTCGGATACTTTCTCACAGGCCATGTATGTACGAAATTAAAAATTTTTTCCCCACTGAAATGCGTATTACTTTTATTGAAGCATATAAGAAAACTGTTTTTAGATTATTGATCGCATGTGTGGTGAGGGAGGGGGAGGGGGGGGGCGTAACTGCTGTGGCGTTACTGTCGGAGATTTAAAGATATAAAAGATGCAAAAGAGTTTCTGTTGTCAGATTGCCATGTCAAAAACAACCGAGATCGGGGAGACCTTTACTGAAAATCTCAACAAATTTGACAATCCCCTCTTTCCAATGAACGACAATTGCATAGTTAAAAAAAAAAATCAATACTGACTCTTGAATCACCCTGTATACTATTCCTAAACATTAAAAAAATAACGTTAATTATTAAGAATTAACAAATATTAATTAACACTTACTTTGATTCATGCCTTTCACTGTAAAAACAAAAGAAAAAAAAATAAAAATTTATTAAAAAAAGGCAATGGCAGTGCAACTTTAAAAAGGTTCCTCTCAGCTTACCTGAATACGACAGAGACTTTGTAAACCGTGGAGGGGGCTCGTAAAGCTGATGGGATTTCTTCGGGGTTGGCTTAATGACAGGCTCCGAGTTAACGATTTTCTGCTTAGATGGAGAAGGAGCACCATCTTGTATTGTCCTTGCAAATGTGACCACCTATCACGAGCATCAAAACAAATTTTACGTTAACACTTCTTACAAATTTCAAATTTCAAATACCTTAACACTTCTTAAATTCTTACTTCTACAGCAAAAGTAAAAATGTGCATTCTCGTCCCATAAATATCCAATTGGGTTATGGTCAGGGCAGTGTGGGCCTCGAAGGGCAATGGATATTTACTGTCTAAGAACAGTGTGTCTTACGAAGGTCATTCATTTTTATTTCAATATTTGGATATGCAGCACTTTTTGAATCCGTTCATAATGGATTCACTGGAGATCCTCCCCCAAGCTGTAAGGAACCATTCCCCAAGAATGACTATTGAGGGCTTTTTCAGTTTCCCCTCCTGGAGTAAGGGCACGATCTCCTTCAAGAAGCCAGTCATTGTAGAGCTGTCGCAGATTATTCTTGAAGGGCTTATTCACAACAACATCCACCAGGAATTATAACAAGGTCTGAGTTGAGTTTTGAGATCAGGTCCTTTGCTTCTTGAGTGATGTGTCCTCTAAATGAATCCAGCACTAACATGCCCCTCTCGTTAAGCAATGAGCCTGGTCTTAGATTCCAAACAATCTTCAACCAATCAGGAAATCTTCCCTTCTTAGGCCCGCTAAAATATTTGCGAGTTGAATTTGCATTCTTTAATAGGGAAGAATTTAGACATCAGAAGACACCAGATGGCAGATTGTACTATCCACCCTAAGGCAGCAGTTTTTTAATGTTAACCTATGGGAGAAACTACAATTATTTGTTCTGAATTACCGTATTTATTCTATTATAACGCGAATTTTTTTGGCCTAAAAAAGCATCTAAATTTGCTGGGTCGCGTTATACTAGAGGATAAAAATCAGCCCTCCGACGACTGCGGCCGATCGTTGATAATAACAACATCGATAATAACTTCTCCCAAACACTGATACTTCTAAATAGGCCTACTTCCAAACTGCCTCGAACCAAAGCCTACAAGAAAGCTTATGTAGTGAAAATATTAAACTGAATAAAGATTATTTGTCTTTTTATTAAGAAAATTGATGTACTGTTGTGTTTTTTTTTGTCGATGTGCGAATGAGAAAGCTTTCCATATCAATGTAGGGCTATAAACTTCCAAACTGCCTCGAAGTTGAGGCAGTTGCTTTTGTCGAAGTCGCTTTCTGTGCCGATGACATTCAGACGAATTTGCCGTGTATTATACATTACACAGATGAATCAGGTTTTGAAGGTTTTTGATTATTAAATATCCAGACTATTTGAAAATAAAGATTTTTTTTCTGTATAAGTTTGTACATTTTATTTCTCGCGAGGAGTCAAAAATGGGGGTCGCGTTATACAAGAGGATAGGATTTTTGCCGATTTTTTGGGCCAAAAAAGTGTAGTCGCGTTACACAAGAAGTCGCGTTATAGCAGAATAAATACGGTAATAAAAATGGTGATGTTAAAAATATTAAAAGTCTCATTATCGTTATTGATATCTATCACTTTTCCACAAGTTCTGATTTTTAATTAAAATGAATTTTTAAAATATATTTGTAATAAAAATTTTAACAGAAGTGAAAATTTAACAATTTACAATAGCTATTGCTTTCTCAAATTAAAAAATGCCAGGCTAAACATTTTTATGGAATTAATAAATTATGTAGCTCAGCAAAATGATGTTTAAAAAAGCGGTATTTTTTATGCGAATTTTCATAAAGAAAATGCATCTGGCACTTAAACAGTTTTTTTTTTTAACAATTTTCATTTATTATTGAGTTTAACCGAAAATCTTTGAAAACCGAATTATTTTCCCTCGTACTTAAAAAAATTCAATTAAAACCGCCGTTTTCCCCGTAGGTTAACATTAAGAATGGCTGCTTTAGGGTGGTCAGTACAATTCGCCATCTGGTGTTTTGCTTGAGAAATGTTATGCAATCTTCCCCACTGATCTTTCATTTGACGCCATTTGCGAATATTTGCCTCCGAATTTTCTTCCTGCCGCTGAGTTATTCGTGGCCTCTGCTTCATTTATAACCATTACTTTAAAGTTTGCATCGTAACTTCTGCGACAACCAGTTGTAAACTGCGAACGTGTGGAACCACGTCTTTCGACTAAATCTGTAGTCGGATTCATTTATCATAGATCGCATAGATTGCTTAGAAAATTACTGATTTGCACTCTATCCGGCATAAGTTTAAGTTGCGCTGCAAAAAATGAAACAAGAAAAGGTATTCCTCCGCGAACTGATTGCATTAACTGTCGCTGAAAAATTGCTTTACGCACTTACAGGTTCCTTCCAACTCTGCTTTTAAATTTCCCAAAATTTGCAACTCATAACAATTCCCTGTACTTAGGCGATGATTTTTTGGAATTATCGTTTATAGAGAACTACTTTTCACCTCTAAGCGCCGGGAGACAGAAGTTTTAAGGCGCAATCAGCCAATGACGCTGAACAGATACACGTGCTTGTGTTTAGATCCACAACCTAAGCCGGACGGGTTATGCTAATGTATTTATGAAAGCGACTTGCGATTATGTTTAAATTAAAGTCGTTGTTGAGTCTACATTTTACAGTATTGGCTGTCGTGCATTTAATTTTCAGCTGCATATGCAGCCATTTTTACGTCGGCAAAGTTTTCTTTGGCAGGCGGCTGTGTACCATGCAACGTAAAAAAAATTGACCTTGATCGGGAGTAACGGTAATCCTTAATCTGCGATTTTAAGACGATCCCTATATTTTGACTTCTCGTCTTTGGAAAAAAACCTCGTCTTGCATTCGGGTAAATACGATAAATAAATTTTCCACCAGATCTAGTGGTACGGTGGCACACAGTCGTCGGTGCGGATGGACACTTCATAGACAAGCACTTTGCGTTGTTAGAACATTTGAAACAAACTTAACCCAACTTTCATTCATGTTTCGCTACATACGCGATTCATTTTCATTAGCTTCACTTTCTTCAGGACCTTTTGTATCTTCTTCATGTTGCCTAAAAACGCTTATTGCACATTGGGAAGACAAAACATTCGAAACTGTCTTCTTGTCTGCCATTTTAATACACTCGGCCAGCAGCAAATCAGTTGTGGAGTACAGCCGCATTGTGTAACTCGCGGATAGAGAGCACTTGAAACCTCCACACACTGAACTTAGTCTTTTCAGCCAGTGTGCCTGGCGTAATCAATCCATCAATCCATAGAATTTATATTTTTTAAAGACTGGGGGGCTGTGCCCCCCAGACCCCCCCTTTAACGAACTGATATATACCCCAACCTATTTGGTTACAGGGGGCAGTTGGTTCCCCCCGGCCGGTTACAGGAATCGCGACAATTCAGATGGATTCATTGTGCCAGGCACGCTGGCTAAAAAGACTAAGTTCAGTGTGTGGAGGTTTCAAGTGCTCTCTATCCGCTACCCATTGTGTATGATCGCCACTTTATGGACACACACTATGATTTCCGCCTCCACTCTCAAACTGGTGGAGACTTTATGGAAATATGGAGACTTTAGACGATACGTCTGCATGGCATTGCCTGATGGAAGCCAAAACAAGACACGGTGCATTATCGTCCTTAAAATAACAATCCTTGTCATCAAAAAAGTCCCAGTGGAAAAAACACCAGTTTGTCCAAAATATCCTTGTAGGCTTCCGAGTTGAAATAATTTGAAGGCAGTTGGAACGATCCACTCGGTTGCTCCCTGGCATTCGCCATACCCAAACAAAGCGTTCATCAAAAGTGTGTAAACAAACATTCTCGATACTATTCCCCATTAAAGATACCAGACATCAAAGACAGTTATGGAAGAATGCACTAACTTTTTACCGCATACAATGCATTAACAATACAATATTGTGTATATTACCTTAGTAGGCTTGGACGGTGTAAATTTTCTAACGTTCTCTGTCGGAGACTGCACTCCGAAGGATCTCTGTTGTGGAGCAGGTCGTGAACTTGGTTGAGAAAACTTTGGGCGTGAACTACTGTTGCTGTCATAATATGTGGAACGATAATTAGATTTGGTCATAATGGGTCTTCTCATGGAGGGCTACAAGAAATAATTTTCATCGTTATCAACAACACGTACAGCAATGGTACAATGAAATGACAAAATAAGGGAGAAATATAAACCAATCAGCTTAAAGCAACAATATCTAATGAGTACACGAGGACCACGAGTTCCCAAGCTCATTGCTCTACCAGTTCAGCTACCATTGACATAGGAACTGACTCTGCGTCTGTTAGGAATCTTGTCAGCAGTCTATTACGCGATTTTTCAAGATCTGGCTTGGTTAAATTTTTATGCTTTGCAATGAAATTGCCCCACCAACAAGGAGTTATCTGACCTTATCCATAT
>JAHWFO010026190.1:340474-379163 GCA_023313115.1 Rhysida immarginata
ACGACAAGTCATAAGCTTCATGACGTCACATGTATAAGTCTAAATTATTAAAACTCTGATCTTCAACTCTAACGAAAAACTTTAAAATATTAGCAACTCTATCAATATAATACGAGGGTCATTCAGTCAATCTTTCCTGCAGAGGGTGATGCTTTGAATTTTTCCCCCAATGGTGAACTGGGATGCGACCACTTTGTCAATACAAGCCTGTCTGCTGCAACTTATTCTTCAAACTGATTGCATGCTACGACAAATGTGTCAATATCGATCGCAACTATGTCGAAAAAAGTGCAAGGTGTATAGTTCATGATGCAATGCTGTATTTTTTTGGCAATAAAGTTTCCGTGTGCAAAAAATGACGAAACTTGCTTTCGGAACAACCCTCGTAATATTATAAGGTTTAAATTTGTTTGTATCACTTTTTGGCTTGTGGTGGCCGCGCGAGTTCACACTCACTGAATCTTTAGGTCAGTCTGCCGGCCGTCTTCAGCACCAGGCAGGGAAGTTCTTTGTTTGATAAACAATGACGATGTTATATGGTTGGATGAAGATGTTGACACATCGAAACATTATTTAAATCGAGAACGAAGTGACTGCTATGCCAGTCATAAATAATATAAAAATAATGGGTTCAAAGTCCATGGGCATTTACTGGTTGCTATCGTGTCTCTGTAGGAAAGCTCTGAGATGTGTGTCCGGATAAATGGGATTAGGTCAAGACCGTTCACCGTGGGTGTTGGACTACGCCAAGGGTACGTACTGCCGCCCCTCTTGTTCATTATCTTTATGGACTGGATAGACAGGGGCAGCCGAGGCGATGAGCGTGTTTGTGTGGGCGACTGCCTGGTGGAGAGGTTTGCTCTTTGCTGACGACCTTGTCCTCCTTGGGTCTTCTCGCACGAGCCTTCAGCATGCACTAGACCGGTTTGCAGCCAAATGTGAAGAAGCTGGGATGAAGATCAGTGTGGCTAAAACCGAGGTTCTGGTCCTTTCAAGGCAGCCTGCTCAGTGCGCTCTCCATGTTAAGGGAGCCTCATTGAGACAGGTGGAGATATTCAAGTATCTCGGGATTGCATTCACGAGTGATGGACGGCAGGAGAAAGAATTGGATGCTTGGATCGATGCAGCAAGCTGTGTCAGACGTGAACTGTGGTAACGAAACGTGAGCTGGGTAACAAAGCCAAGCTCTCTGTCTTCAAATCTATCTTTGTCCCCATTCTCACCTATGGTCATGAGGCTTGGGTAATGACCGAAAGAGTGCGATCGCAGGTACAAGCGGCCGAAATGAGATTTCTGAGAGGTGTGGCAGGTGTTACCCTACTAGATAGAGTGCACAGCAGAACAATAAGGGAGTTTTTAGGTGTTGAGCCGCTACTTCTCCGCATCGAGAGATCTCAGTTGCGCTGGTATGGCCACGTGATACGAATGCCAATGCAAACTGGTCTTCCTAGGCAGTTATTTTCCAAGCCGGTGGGTAAGAGACCAAGGGGTTGGTGGAAACCAGGTGGCTAGACTACATGGAGAATCTGGGTTCGAGTCGCTTGGGTATTACCAGGGAGGACATGCACCTGATGGTGGAAGATCGTGATCGCTGGAAATCCTCCATAGGGCTGCTGACCCCGCGACCCTAACGGATAAGCGGGTTTGAAAAGTAAGTAGGTAAAATTGCAAAATATGTGACATCACACAAGGGGAGGTGGGGGGGTCACACAGATGTGACCCCCTGTGACAAAGATTGGGGGGGGGGGGTCCAAAAATCATGAAATTCGTGTGACGTAATTTATGGATGGCCCTTAAATTGTACGGAAGAATTGTACAAGTTGGCTAGTATGCACATGAAAATCATTTGAAAAGCCGATTTATGAATGTTAGGGCTATAATATACTCTACTTGTGGACTCGTGCTGCCATTTGTTGACAAGATGTGCAACCAGTTCTGGAACTTTCCGATTGCACCTCGTACAAAACGAAATAATCGATAATGCTAATTGTTTATTTCTCCTTATTAAGTTCAGAAAAGCTTTCTTACCCGTAACTTGACTCGCTTCTTTTTGCTTGTCTTTTGTCTTTCTACAAGATTAGCTATGTGGACTGTGCTGTCATCTGCAACGGCTTCTACTAACAGAAAGCCACCACTCCTAAAAATAACAATCAACGTTTTCATTATAAAAAAAAAAAAAAAAAAAAATTAGCAACACCAAATTTGCCTGCATATTGGTAAGCTAGAATCAAAAATGTGATCCAAAGTTTTACGATAGTAACTACGCTGGTCAAGAGCCAAAATGCTTAAGGCCCATTCACACTGGTCGGTCAAATGTCCGACGGTTGGAGACGGACATAATTGCACATGTGCAGTTTATTCACTTCCGTGAACACATTGAGAATTGCCTCTGCCGCAGAGCATTGAAAAATGTTCGACTTTTCTCAACTGACGGACAGCCTTTATCCAATCACAGTCGAGCAACGGAGGAAAAGAAAATGGCCGACGATAAAATTGCCACTGCTGGCCTAGCTATAGATAATTATTAAAAAGACTGCTTTTTAAACGGAAAAATATTTTGATTAGATGCAGTTTTAATTAATTAAATGGATTCGTTAATTTATAGGAACGATCTGAATATTTTAATTTCTTGAAGAAGTTAGATCGCAAATTTAAACACGATCGGCACTTCGATAGCTTCGATAATGATTTTAATAGTTCAAAAGTTTATTCCTATAGCTTTTCCAAACTTCTTTATAGGCAGAGAACTATGCACACGTGAATATTAATAGGATAAGGATATTAAGCGCTTGTATTTCGATTTTGCAGCCCGCTTTCACAACAGATTATGACTGCGAACAATGTCATGCAAGAGAGACTGGTAATGGCCATGTCTCTCAGAGAGACACTCTCTCCAACCGGCCTATCATGTCGGCCACATGACAAGTCAGTGGGAACAACAATACGTCCGTCCTCTCATCGGCAAAGATGGACGCGTTGCCGCGTGAGTGTGAATGGGCCTTTAGAAATGACCTCGCTATCTCGAATTTGACGGGAACGGAAAAAATCTCGAGATAAATAAGTTTCGAGATATGGAGGTTTACTTTTAATCCAGATTTTGAGGTTATTAAAGGCACAGACAAAATGGCACGTGTATGAAGTTAAATGACATACAAGTGGAGCCTCTAGCGTCAGAAATGCACAAACTGTGTATACTCAATCATCCCGTACATAACAGAATTGCCAACGAGATCAGAAAATTTTCTGTTGCATATTTTTCAGAACACAAGAAACTTAAACACTATCTTTGGATGCACATTTCGGCAGCCAAGCTGCCCTCGTCAGCGTTTACAAAGGTGAGAGTTTAGTGTTGCTGTATAACCCACAACTTAACACAGGTTTGAAGAAAATAGCAAGGGAATTTGGTCTCTCTATAGCATACAGAAGCTCAAACACGATCTGCAGACGAGTAAAGAAATCAAATAGGGAATGAAAAATAGGGTTAATTTACATTATCCACGCAATCACGCAACTAAGGTAAGTGAAATGATGTTTTGAGGGGGGGGGGGGGCCGCCCAACAAGCTGATATACCGGGTGTTCAATTCATCTGAAGACATTGAAATATCTCGAGAACCACACATCAGATCAAAAAAAAAATGTGGAATGAAAAATGTTCGTCTCGAAGGGGGACATCTAATGATACCAAACTCGATCCCCCACCCCCTGGAGGTGGGGGAGGGAGGAGTAAAAAAAAATTTAAATGGGAACCCCCATTTTTTATTGCAGACTCGGATTCTCCAGAAAAAATTACCCCAATCTGACCTACGATTAGTTATTTCGGCCACAGATGGCGCTGTAATCCTGGGTAACGCCAAACGTAGTTTCTGCTTAACAATAAACGAATAAATGAACTTCTCCGTATTCTTTCGATGGTAGCGCCATCTGCGAAATAATTTACATGAATAATGAAGTCAAATCAATGGTATTTGATATAAGAAAACCAACGTTTCCTATAAAAAATTTGATTCCCATTGGAAATTTTGACATAATTCGCTTCCCCACCCGTCGGGAGTGGGGATAGGTGGACAATTATGGTGTCATTAAGTAGCATTTGTAAGAATATCAAAAACATTTAATTTTATTTTGCTGATCTGATACCTATTTCTTGAGATATCGCCATTTTTCAACGATTTTTTACCTATTTTGATTTTTGTCGATTACAGCACCATCTGTGACCGAAATGACTCGTATCGTAGGTCAAATCGTGGCCTTCGAGATATTAGGCCTCCGCATCGCCTCTCATTTCAATGCTTTCCTCCGTGCTAGCGGAAGTTCAACTTTTTAACGTTAGAGGGGGATCATCGGGGATAAAACAAGGGTGGATTCAAGCTTAATCTATGGAAGCTACAGACGTTGATAAAATTATTTCGTGAATTTAGAGGAAAAACAAGTACTTCGAACGCACTTTTTTTTTTTTATTAATTTTTATTTTGCTTTTCATTGATTATATATATTTGTAATTTATATTTTTTGTATTCTCTCGTTGAGATATTTCGTTGTTTTTAAAGTGCTAATTCGTTGCGCACGTGGACTGCACACCTTTGCCTTTATTAACTACGCCCCTGATTCAGTGTTAGTGTAAACTTGCTTGTTTTCAGAGGCCATATGTTTTTAAATTAATCATTTAATACAAGTACTTTATTTTGAAATTATTGAAATCCAATTTCGCTTTATGCTGTCATCAGCCCAAAACCTACATTAACAGGTATTTACTTGTTTTGTTTTTTTTTTGAGTTGAATGTACATTCGACAGCCTGTTGTTGGATGTATCAATAAAATCGATAATAGTACAGACGATCTCGTTCGATAAATCGTCTAGAGCATGTATCAAAAAACAGATGGAGGTAGGTAATCCAATGATTACCTCTCCCTCTTCATCTGTTCTTGATGATATCGAATCGGGGTAATCGTTTTTTTCGAAATCGGTTAACCAACGTCAGGAGACTGTTTTTGAGTCTGAACGCAATAGACCGTGGCCACCGAAAAGACTCAAATCGGCCTACGTATCAATGATTGTTTTATGCAGACCATTCCAGATGACGTGTGGTGAAAAGTAGTTTAGCATTGTGTATGTTATGTTAAAATGATTGATAAACCAAAGAACAGATGAGGGTACGTGTGTGAATACCCCCGCCCCCCTGCCCTTCATCTGTTCTTGATAAAACATTTTATTTCAAGAATTTGTGTGTGAATAATTTCAGATTTTAAACCGATTTTTCACTTACATCGAATATATTGCTCATTATCATAAATGCAGATCGATTTGTATTAAGATTCGATTCAAAGAAAAACCAACAACACAAAACAGTAATTCGTTTCGATGCCAATTCGTTTTCATTAAAATGTGCGAGCGTGACGTTTGAAAAATGTTAAAAATATGTTGGAATAATTTCGTTTCATTAATTTCATTCAGTGCAATGAAAACAAGACCACATATGGATCGCGTCATTTGCTCTTGGTGAAAATTATACAATAAACTGGTGTAAAGACAAATTGATCAATATTACATAAAGATATGCATAAATGTAAATGAATAAAGGAAATTCAGTTAAGTAATGATTTTTCTCTAAAGTTTTAAAGTGATAATGTTCTTTTATAACAAGGAGAACCTCCCATAAGTACAGGCAGGGATGAATGAGGGTAGGGTTTTTTTTTCACATACTTATAGAATTTTTATTCCACTGTCAATTTGAGCATATAATAAGAATTTCCCTATAAAATCATTTCCATGAAAGATAGTTTTCTTTATTAGATCTAATTTTGTCGTGAGAGCCAGAATTTTGCGAAATAAAGTCGGATAAATTAGCATAGCGATGAGGTAGAAAGTAGTTGTTTATCCCTGACGAGCACCCATTAGCAGTCAAAAACTGAAACTACCTCGGCACGCTATTTCAAGCCCGATGCGGAGGCCTAATATCTCGAAGGCCACGGTCAAATTGGGTTAATTTTTTCTGGAGAATCCGAATCTGCAATAAAAAATGGGTGTTCCCATTTAAATTTTTTAACTCCTCCCTCTCCCACCTCCAGGGAGTGTGGGGTCGAGTTTGGTATCATTAGATGTCCCCCTTCGAGACGAACATTTTTCATTCCACACTTTTTGATCCAATGTGTGGTTCTCGAGATATTCCAATGTCTTCAAATAAATTGAACACCTGGTATAACCCCTTTTCTATTTGATGAAGAGTAAAAGGCTAAATTAATGAAAATCTCATTTACCTTGGTTCGTGGGATTAGTCATTGCGCGAATGTGCAGATAGTGCAAATTATTCCTCTGCTTTGTAGGCTTAATGCTGATCTTAGACATTGATCCCCTAAAATCGGTCGAAGGTTGTCTTATCAAAATTTTGCCTAATCCTTTGATAGTCGAAATAAGTGACGAAAATGTTCATCGTGAAGTTCGAATGCATCAATATGCGTTCGTAAAGCTCGTTGCCTCCTCACACAACACCTTTCTGCCGTTTCAATGCTCCGATTGAATGCAGAATCGTGAATATGTTGGTCATGTTGTTTCTTTTTTTGTGTGTGGGTAGCTATCTCACAAGCTCTACTCACGTGATCTGACAACTCACATGAGGAGAACGAAAAGCACGGGAGTTGATTTTCGAGAATGCCAAATCTGTCTGATCATTCGTGTTTGTACCACGTGACACTCCCAACTCATGCGAGTTGTTAACACAAAAATTTCGAGAATAGGAGCCCTGGATGTGCCTTGTATAGGCAAATAAAGAATAAGTTAATGCAAGCGGTGAGGCAGGAGATTAAAAAGAACGAAAGGTTTGTAATCATAATAATGACAGTTTCAGTTTTGACTAATCATAATCGATTGTCTAAATGCAAACGACATAGTTCAACTACACCACATGACCGTTAACAGCCAATTGAACTTAACTATAAAATGCTTGTATGATTCAACCCAAATCTTACCTATAGAGATACACCACTGACGGAATGGACTCTAGATAAGCCTCTAAGGAATGGTAGCCATGATCATTATATGGAATTCTACGCCCGATTATATTATAAAAATCACCTGTAACAACGGAAAAACTTATTTCAAGCGCTAGATAAAAATTTAAACCAGATATTACGAGGATGCCAAACACTTACGTTCTAATTGCCTTAACGGCATGCCACCTTTATGACTCTGGAGTACACTCCGGATTTCGCAATGTAAAGTCTCCTCTTCGTTTTTTCTTTCCATTTTCTGAAAAAAAAAAAATCAAAATCCACACATTAATAAACTGTGCCCTGTAGTGCGTGTGAGGGGGGGGGGGTGCCGTAAGGACCCCCTGACGATAATTAACTCCCAAGCACAACAGGAGCGGGTTTTTGGACTTGCACGGGGTGAATGTTATATTCGCAAGGAGTAGAGGCTGACAAACTATAAATCATTCGTTTTAATTGATTAGAACCAATAATTATGAATACATATTATTAATATTGAAAATTGGGGCCCCACACTAAAATACGACATAAGCTTAACAATTATATCAAAGCAATACAACAATCAATTAACCTTTTTAACAAGGCGAAATATCTTGTATTGACAAGCTTTTAATTAACAACGTGCACCAGCACATGGGAAATCAAAGAGCAAATCATGCTATATGCCCAGCCTGTAATACCCACAACCCAGGCTGCCAGTACCCGACGAGAGTGAATCGAGTGCAAGAACTACCCCACGAAAGCGTCACGCCCTCCTTTCTTTTGTTGCCAATCAGTGCTATATATTAGCGCTGCACAAGCTTGGTCAACCAGGGGAGAGAGCATTAACCCCTCAACATTTGGACGTTTCACTGTCCGCTCATAGATGCCAAAGATTGCACTCTATTCACTCGCGTATCATGTTGCTATCGTTAAGTAATTATTTTACTATAACAATTATCATTGACGTGACAATTCACCACCAATACATGTAAGCATTCGAACGATTTTTTTTTTCCGACGCTTGCCTGCAAAGCCTGAGCAACGATCGCTCACTCTCTCAACAATCTCCCATTTCCTCCAGGTTTGTTGAGGCTCAAATATCGAGAAAAGCTGCCCCAACAATGTCTGCTTAAGATTATCCAAACAATTGCGGCAGCTTCCCTCAGATAACTTAAAAAAAAAAAACTATTTCCAACAATCGGGAAAATATCACATACATACTAAAGAAACACAATTTCCTATATAGCAAACTGACTTATTTTTATTTCAAAATTCCACACACTTGATCCATATTCGTAACCAAACATCACAAAACACTCACCCAACTACCACAAAACGATTGATACAACACTCATTTATTCAAACAAATACACTTAAAACACAAATTTGCATAAACGACACCAACCAACTATAAAATGAAAACAAAATACCAAACGAACTCACAACACACACTGACACCAGTCACAAAGCATCATGTACAGTCGGGTGCATAAAGGTTTTGACCTAAGTCAAAATTGTTCGGCTTCGTTACAATACTTCAATCCAATGAGGTTACTTTTTCCAGGTATCTAGTAGAGTATGCTTATTATGGAACGATTCCATTAAGTTGTTGCTTAGCATCGGGGGTAGGCAAATTTTACGTGCTCAACTATGTTGACAAAAAGATTTTGGCAGTTCTGATAAGAATTTTTGTTTTATTAATAATAAACTAATCTATTTGGTTAATAGTGTAACATAAATGGTGCACAGTATCGATATAATTATATGCGTGATCAAGAGATAAGCTGATGCAGCGCTCCTTTTTGTGTGATGCGGAAGTGATTTACAGGTGGAAGTGGAAGCTATTTTCTTTTGACTGCTTGAAAGGTTACAAGTCTCATTTTTTGTATATTTTTTGTTTATAAAATAATCAACGACAATTATGCCAAAACCATCAGGATTTTTTTTTTAAATTTATTATATTATACAGGGTGTTTTTGAATCGAGTACAGATTTTTTGGGAGATGATAAGAAGAGGTCCTTAGAAGTATATTTTTGTCATATGAACATGGGGTCCCGCAGCTCCGTTTACTTACAATACTGCATTGAACAATACCGGGACACTGTGCATTGGTAGGCCTAGATTATATTATTTTTAACAATTAACTAGGGATGTGCTAGCGAAGGAATCGGGTAAGATCGATTCTTGATCCCTGAGAATCGAGTAACCCAATTCTGGAACCGGTTCCCTTCTTACCCGTGGCACCATCTGTTATCAATTCATTGAAGTATTTGTTCCTATATAAGAACTTATTTTTATGCAATTCTTATGAATATTCAATTAAATATATTAGTAAGCGTCCATGTTTTTATGGAAAATGTTAATTATTTCGGCATATCGAAATAACAAAACTTTATATGGCATAATTGATTACGCGGGGTTACAGACAGAAGGAAGTACGTTCGAAGTTAGCTATGCAAAAAATGACGAATCTAGTAAAATATAAAAGGATTCTTGAAATATACTCTGAAATGGATAGTTCTTTCAGTTTCGACATTTAAAAATGTTTCTCAGAATTTTTTTCGGTTTATTTCAAATAACATTTATAGGCCTAGTACTTTTTAGCTTGTTCTTAAATAAACAAGTACATTTACATTTTAATGATTGAGGAAATTTAATGTTTCTATTTTAAACGAACGCTAGAATCGCTATTTACACTCCAAACTTTCTAAGAACATTTACATTTACACCATCACAGATTAGAAGTTCGTCGAGCATCATTGTGTCTAAAAGTAATAAAAAGGTCAAGAATGATACGGTAGAAAACATTTAATTTTGCCTAACGCGTTTCGGCATTACGCCATTGTCGGAGGCTGTTAAACTACAAGATTTTTAGGCTGGCCAGACCGCTATTTATACAGGAATGTGGGATAGATAGCCAATAATAGAATACAAAACATGGAAAAGTAATAAAATAAAATTATATAAAGGATCACATCTTCGGGATTGGTGGAGGATATTATGGGTAACGCGGACCTACTAGAGAACTAGTGGTCTTGTATCCGGTTGCTGGTTGGTTTGGGTTTGGAGAAGTCCAGAAGGAGCTGGATTGTGTCACCTTGCTCAAATTTCGTTTGGCCATTCAACAAGGTATTGAGAGCCGTGAGTTTTCTCGTGGTGATTTCAAATTCTTCCCTCAAAAGGATCTTGGGCCAATTATTGCTTGTTCACAGTATTTTCATGCACTGGTCTATGTCGGTCATACGGTGTTTATTTACACCATGAATAGTTATAGATAACGTCACCGCGTGGATGAGTATGACGTTCGTGGAACCGGTTCCTCGCATGCGATTCGACTCCAGTGCCGGGATTTGAAGGAATCGACTCTCCCGACTCCAGGAGTCATTCGCGCACAACCCTACAATTAACACAAGCAATCTACTGTAATAACTTTTAAAGTAATTTCGAGGTGCACGTGCTTGTTTGTTGGACTGGTCGTGGCGGACCAGTTGCTTGGCCACCGAGATCGCCAGATCTCACACCGATGGATTTTTTTTTTTTATGGGGAAGCATAAAATCAATGGTGTACTCCGAACCCTTATATACCGAAGAAGAATTGGCGGCTCGTGTTGTCGCGGCAGCAGGTGACATTAGCGACCGTGCAAATCAACTGTTTCCACGCGTACATCAATCCATCATAAGGCATTGCGAATTGTGCTATGAAGCAAATGGCGGTCATTTCGAACAATTACTTTAAAAGTTATTACAGTAGATTGCTTGTGTTAATTGTTAAAAATAATCTAGGCCTACCAAGGCACACGGTGTCATTTGATTGTTCAATGCAGTATTGGAAGTAAACGGAGCTGCGGGGACCCCATGTTCATATGACAAAAAATATTTCTAAGGACCTCTTCTATCATCTCCCAAGAAATCTGTACTCAATTCAAAAACACCCTGTATAACTAGATGGATCCCGTCAAAATTTGACGGAGAACAACTCATCTTATATATATCATTATGAACAAAGAATAAGAAATGAGTTAATATATAAAATCAATATAGCTTTATACTAAATTTCTCTGAAAGTATTAAACTCAGACAAAGTGTCAGCTGATACAGCGATCAGTTTTTAAAGCTCTTTCTAACGATATAACGTTTTCAGAGTATTTCAGTAACAACAAGGAAACGTCATAAAATGATCAAGGCAGGATTTTCTTTCTGCAAATCTTCAGTTTATTTAAATCCAGACAATGATTGAATATTGTCTCATTACAACAATCCCTGGCTTCTGATGGATTGTCGTAACTTTCTTTGTTGGCTTCAGATGCCCATGCGCAGAAGCGCCAATTTTGCTCTTACAAAAATGCTTTGAGTTTTAATATACAGGGTGTTTCAAAATTCTGTACAATAAATTTAGTGCCATATTCTCCAGGTCAAAAGAAGACGAAAATGTTCTATAGCACTTTGTCTGGAAACGATTTATTTACGCGATACAGCCAACTAAACCCGTGGCTCCAAATTACAGGAATTGTTCAAAGTGCCCGCCATCAGCTCGCACGCACGCTCGGCTCGTTGCATGAGCGACCGTCTGATGTCATGGAAGAGTTCGTTGTCAGCATTACGAACGGTTTGGCAAGCATTTTCAATTCGTTGTCGCAGATCCATAATGTTAGGAACTTGTGTGCTGTAGACGATCGTTTTCACATGACCCCACAGAAAAAAGTCCAAGGGATTAAGGTCGGGTGATCTTGCAGGCCAGGCTACCGGTCCACCTCGACTTATCCACCGATTCGAGTATGCAGCATTAAGGTGTGCTCGCACAACATGGCTGAAATGTGCTGGAGCACCATCATGCATGAACCACATGTTAAATCTTATCAAAAGAGGAACATCTTCCAGTAATTCTGGCAATGCATTCTGCAGAAACAAAAGATACGTTCGCCCAGTCAATCGTGGCGGCAACACTTAAGGGCCAATTAAGTTATTTCCGACAATTCCAGACCAAATGTTCACGGAGAAACACTCTCGATGTGCTCGAGCTCTGGTAACATGCCAGTCAGCATCTGCCCAATGGTGCTGGTTGTGAGAATTTACGATTCCTGTCCGGGTGAAGGTTGCTTCGTCCGTGAAAAGTATCTGGCTGAGACAACTAGGGTCTGCAGCATGACGACGTTGTATCCATTGGCAAAATTGTTGTCGGTGTGGATAGTCCGTTGGGTTCAGTGCCTGAACCAGTTGCAGGTGGTATGGATGCAAAAGCTGACGGTGAAGAATGCGCCAAACAGATGAGTGCGGAATGTGTACCGTGGAAGAAATACGACGGGTGCTTGTCTGTGGTTCATCGTTTTTGTCAATTATCACATCCTCCTCATCCGGAGAATGTGCTACAGGCCACCCTTGTCCTGTTTGACGGCCAAAGGAACCACGCTCCCTCAAATGTCTGTCGACAGATACAAATGTTCGGTTATTTGGCAAACGTCTACTCGGAAAGAGTTCTTGGTAGAGTCTTCTTGCTTCCACAGCATTTCCGTCCGCAAGACCATACATTAGGTGCATGTCAGTGTATTCTGCACTGGAATACGTGTACATGACTTTTTTACATAAATCGTAATGCGTATGTCAAAGCACGCAAACGTTCTGAAATTGATATTCCTAGTGGATGTACAGTAAAGGAAACAAGCGTACACAACTAATGGAACAACCCTAAAGTAAGTTTAAATGGAACAAACCACTCAACCTAGTGTTGGGTCGAAACGCTGGAACTGCTAAAATATCGTCCGCTAACTACAGTGCTTCCCTACTCTATCATATTGGATTACTCGCAAACAAATCGTTTCCAGACAAAGTGCTATAGAACATTTTCGTCTTCTTTTGACCTGAAGAATATGTCACTAAATTTATTGTACATAATTTTGAAACACCCTGTATATTTTAGTAGTAGAGAATATCACATGATTTGAACAAAGGAAGATTTTTGTAAAAGTAACGGTGGTATGAATTAATGTATATTTTATTAAAAACTAAAATATAGAATAAAGCATGCCATGATACAATTAACATGAAAAGTTTTTTAAACCCTCAAACAGATCAAACTGCACACTTGGATGAAAAAAATTTAATCTGTTTATGGTGTTCTTTACATACACCGTTTAGAACTTAAACGAAGTCAAAAACGCGATAATGAACAAAAAAAAAAAAAAAAAAATGTCTATCCATTTCAGATTCGAACTCTGCCATTCGAGGCAGTAGGCAGAGACTTTAACGATACTGTTATCAGCCGCTATCGCTTATCAGGAGAGAGCCCGTGACGAGCTCATCCCAGGCGTATACCTGCTACCCTATTTTCATTAAGAAGGGACAGGTCCATTCTAATCTGCCATGACTCTCAGTATAAGTACATGATTTTGCAACCGATCAACATCCGCTAAGCTCAGCCCCTATGGAGCAGGTAAAAACCTTTTTGCATCCGACTGTACATTACATGGAGGCATTCAGCAGTTAATTTTAAAGTGCATCTTTATTCAGATTCTGACAGAGGAAGGACGGGAGATTGACTACGGAAAATTTCGGCATTGTACAAGGTGCTTTCAAGTTTTAAGGTCCCCTAATTTATTTTTAAAAAACTATTAACCCTAGAAAGCTGAAACTCTCGTGATTTGTCCACACAGTCAACCTTTACCCATAGACATTTTTCACAATGCTGACACCATGATTGGTAGGCTGCCACAAACGCTTTTTGTCTCCTGAAAAATCGCTTATGCAAAAACAATAAATCTTCTGCTCATCAAGCAGCTTTTCAGTAGCAAAACAGATCACTATAGAAGTGTTTGCAGCAGCAATGCAAGCGTGGCTTCAGCGTTGTGAAAAATGTGTACGGTTAGAAGTTGCCTATGTGAACAAATAACAAATAATTGTGGAGCTTTACTTTGAAAACTAAGGAACTAAAGGTCAACGAGCATATCGTAATCATTTCAACAGAAGCACTGGACCATCGGAATCCAACGTTTCAGACAACGGAGTTTTGTGACAGACTTCATCTCATCATCGCCTCATCTCGAGAAACACTGAATTCAATTGGCCCTCTCATTCGCCTGACGTCACTCCGCCGGATTATCTTTAGTGGGGCTATCTGAAGGACAAAGTGTATGCATAACGAATAGAATAGTAAGTGTGATTACTTGCATAGTTTTCTGGCGCATCGGCAAGATGACACTGCATGCGTTTTCGACCAGCGAGCGTAGGTTTTTAGTATTCACTTACAAGGAAAAGGATGAAACGTTAACAGTAGTTTTAAAAATAAATTTTCAAACGAGTTTTTTTTTTATTCTTACTGTTTATTTGTTACTTAAAAGTAAACTCCACGGAAAAAATTCGAAAAGTTTATTTATTTATTTATTTTTTTTCGCATCCAGGGTAATATATCATTCAAAAATTTTCGATTTATCCTAATATTTTATTAAGAAAAACGCCTCGATAGATTGAGCAATTCAAAAGTTGGCCCTCTCGTCCCCTCAGGAGAACAAGCGGAACTAGAAGTCATTTCAAGCTTAGTTTCGATTCTAGCCTAGTTTCAAATCTATCTTTGTCCCCATTCTCACCATTCATGAGGCTTGGGTAATGACCGAAAGAGTGCGATCACGAGTACAAGCGGCCGAAATGAGATTTCTGAGAGGTGTGGCAGGTGTTACCCTACTAGATAGAGTGTACAGCAGCACAATAACGGAATCTTTAGGTGTTGAGCCGCTACTTCTCCGCATTGAGAGATCTCAGTTGCACTGGTACGGCCACGTGATACGGATGCCGCAAACTAGTCTTCCTAGGCAGTTGTTATTTTCCAGAGACCAAGGGGTCGGCCTAGATCCAAGTGGCTAGACTGCATGGAGAATCTGGGTTCGAGTCACTAGGATATTACCAGGGAGGACATGCGCCTGATGGCGGAAGATCGCGATCAATGGAGATCCTCCATAGGGCTGCTGCCCCCGCGACCCTAACGGATAAGCGGGTTTGAAAAGTAAGTAAGTAAGTAAGTAAGTAAGTAAGTAAGTAAGTAAGTAAGTAAGTAAGTAAGTAAGTAAGTAAGCCTAGTTTCGATTCTACATAATGCAGGAGTTTGCTTGCCCTTTTACTATCAGAATGCCTTTAACTTTTTCTCTCTTTGGATGTGTAAATAAGAAATCAGAAAGAAACTTCACGTTTCATATATTTATACAATCAGAATCGATTAAGAAGCAGCGGATTACCTTTAGCCAGCGAAGACTGTATCCAAATGCGAACAGCATCGTGTGATCAGTTCATTTCGAAGCCTCATACTTTTTCTATAATCCTGCAGTTTTAAATTCATTGAAACTAGAATCTGATCCAACTAAATAATTATTAACTGGAGAAGCGTCTCCAAGCATAGGTAATGATTATTATTATTTACTTGTGAGTTCATCAACTTTCTGATGGTTTGGAGTGGAGAAATTCTTGATCTGCGGGCCAGGTTCCCGTCTCCCATTGGGCTTTCAACCGTGACAACTTGGTTGTCTTTAAGACACCTTGAGACAGCTTGGCTGTCCGTGGTGTCTGCGATAGCCCAATTGGTAGAGGCATCGGCCATGATAGTCGAGGTTCCTGGTTTAAATCCGGGTCGCAGAATTTTTCCTTCTATTTTTCAATTGAAAAATCTGATCCAACTCTAAAAGGGCCTAATTCTGTTGATCTTTACAACGACCGTGATAGTCAGACTTAAGGAATGAAGTAGGCCTATCTGCAGTCATAAGGTGCGTGCACGAGTAAATATAACGAGTAAATTTTTTAAAATACGAGTAAAAACACTGTTTTAAATGTAACAAACGATATGCAAATTACACTATTAACACGTTATAACAAGCTCATCACGTATAAATAGTGAAACAATAAAATAAACGACAGAAACTGAACACGAAACGTTAAATTCCCATTTGCAGCCAGCAAAAAAACGCCACGAAGTTGGTCGAAATCGACAGCAGCGCTCTTGTTTCGCACATCCGCTGCTCGCTGATTTTTAGCATTGCTTAATACGAGAGTAATCACACTTATTTATTCTATTCGCTAGGGTGTATGTGAACAAACCACAAATAATACAGCAGCTCGAGGACAATATTTGTGCTGAAATACGGGCACTCCGCTTCGTTTACAACAGGAAATTGTAGAATTACTGAAAACCAATTATTTAACTTTTGGAGGTGGCTCCGTTTTCCTAAAACTGTAATTATCCCAGGCAATGCCGGGTACATTTGCATAGAATTCCTGTTGTTCGGGGTTTCTTAGGAATAAAGATTCCATCCAACCTCCGAGAATTATAAAACAAAACTGAATTTGTAACAATACATAGAATTCCTGTTGTTCGAGCTTTTCTTAGAATTGATAGTTCTTAGAAATTAATATTTCCTTGAAACTCACAAATACTGTTACGATATCAGTGGTCTGGTAAGTTTTGGAGATAAGAGCATTTGGTTTGTTTTTAGTTAAGCAAAGTTCCCATGTTCGATACAAATCATGGTCCCCATGTTTGATACAAATCATGAACACAATTATTAGGCGTATTCGGCGGCACACAGATCCGGCTCAGATCTGAGAGAACTGTCACGTGGTATCTGACCGCTTTTCTGAGAGTCTTGAGTGATTGTTGCCGAACACTCTTTTATCTCTGAAAGAAATGGCTTTACAGACTTCACAAATATTGAGAAGAAATGGCGGTTTTACTAATTTTAGTGTACATGAAATAAAAATTTGCATCAAATGAACAACTCAGCATGATTAATATTAGATCGCGAGAAGAGTGTACCATAAGGCCAGGGAGGAAAGGGTACACTAGGCATAGCCATGATGTGGTTCTCGTAGCTTTTTTGATAGCTTCGCAACATTACAGTGGACGCCACGATATTCAATCTGAGCACTCGGAAAAAGAAAAGCTTGCTGAGCGTTTGAGCTCAGAATCTGACAGATTCGTTGCATGTCGAACATGTTTTCTTCTCAGGTGGAAGTAACAAAATGCTCGCTAAACGCTGTTGACTCAGATCCGAGTGTCGCCGAATGCACCTAATATCATGATCTAATAAATAAATTCTTGGCTATTATTGTTACAGGTGGTCTATAAAAAATTGGGTTAATTTTTACTATCCGCACAAATCACACGACGATTGATTTTGTGTTTTGTTTTTTTGGCAATGTGTCTTGTTTGTGGATTCCGATGTTAGAGGGCGTGTTTTTGCCGTCTCTTCCCGTCGTGGGCATAGTGATTTACCACTCACATTGATTTACCGCCCACAGTGATTCACTGCCAAAAGTGATTTATCGCCCACAGATGGCTGTCTCTTCCCGTCATGCGCTAGCTGTTGCCATAGCAACCACACAATTGGCATGTCGCAGTCGTTTCGAACTATTTGTGGATTTCAGATTTTCTTTTTTCTGCTTTCTGGATAATTATCCATTGTCGAAAGGAACCATGTCTTAAAGGTAAGCCAGCATTTTTTTAGCGTTCTGGTGTTGGGTTAGGTTAACTGAGGTTGGGTTAACTTAGGCTTAACCATAAAATGAGTTCCTGTAACTTTCTGGCAGCCATTTCTGTTACCACTAAAAAATACGGATCATTACCCTCCTGTAACCGGCCGAGGGGAAACCAACTGCCCCTTGTAATCAAATAGGTTGGGGTATATACAGTCGAACCCTGATAACTCAAATCGTCAACGGACCACATAAAAATTTTGACTTATCAGGTTTTTGAGTTAACCAGTAAGTCGAAAATGAGACTACATGACCACTACAAAGATTACATCATACTCACAATATTTCTTTGAGTTTGATTAGTTTAATGAGATCCGTATACAAAAACAGTACAGGGTTTGCTTTAGGGAGAATAATTATTGAGTCCCCCGGACCCCATGTACGAGGCATGTTTTTTAAGTAAGTACCGTTTTGGAATTAAAAAAAGACGTGCAAAGATATCGCAATAATTTTATTTTTACATGAAAGCCTGTACCTTAATCTACTTTTTTACATAATTTCCGTGAATATTGAGGCACTTGTCATAACGTGGCACCAGTTTTTTAATACCCTCCTCATAAAATTCTGCCGCCTGACTTGTTAACCACTCTATCACAAATGTTTTGACTTCGTTATCGTCTTGAAGACGCTGACCACCCAGGTGTTTCTTCGAGTGCAGGAACAAATGGTAGTCACTGGGCGCCAGATCAGGGCTGTATGGAGGATGATCTAGAGTTTCCCATTTAAAAGATTTGATGAGATCTTTGGTCCGATTAGCCACATGTGGACGGGCATTGTCATGCAGCAAAACGATACCCTTACTCAACTTGCCACGTCTTTTGTTCTGGATTGCACGACGCAGATTGTTCAATGTCTCACAATAAGACGCTGCATTGATTGTTTCAGTACGAGGCAGAAACTCCACTAGCAATACTCCTTTTCTGTCCCAAAAAACTGTGCACATGATTTTCCGGGCAGAAATTGTTTGCTTAAACTTCACTTTTTTGGGTGATGATGAATGTCGCCATTCCATGGATTGTTGTTTCGATTCTGGTGTGACGTAGGCCACCCATGTTTCGTCACCAGTAACAATTTGGTCTAAAAAATCTTCACCTTCATTGTGGTACCGCTCAAGGAAAGTCAATGCACTGCCTAAACGTTGGGTTTTGTGCAAATCCGTCAACATTTTTGGAACCCAACGTGAACACAATTTCCGGTAATTCGAGTTCTCGGTCACAATGCGATACAAAACACTACGAGAATATTGAGGAAAGCAGTCGCACAATGATGAAATTGTAAAGCGTCCGTTTTCTCTCACCTTTTCGTCCACTTTCTGCACCAAATCTTCATTAACGACCGAAGGACGCCCACTCCGTTCTTCATCATGCACGTTTGTGCGGCCATCTTTAAATGCTCTCACCCATTTCCTTACCATTCCATCACTCATAATGTTTTGTCCGTACACTTCACAGATCTCACGATGAATATCGATCGGTTTTACGCCTTTAGCACTAAGAAATCGTATAACAGCCCGTACTTCACAATCGGCGGGACTCACGATTGTCGGAGGCATCTTAAACACTCAGTAAACAACGTATACAATGAAGAATCAGACTGTAATGGCATCAGTGCGTAGACAAGAGATGTAGTTAACCAGCGCGCATGCGCGGAACGCCGACCGTAGCGCTGCGGCGGCGGAATCGCAAAACGGTACTTACTTAAAAAACATGCCTCGTATTTCAGTTATTGGGTCCCCTCTTATTTATTTAGCGTACTCTTTCAAAAAAAATCATGTTCATTACTAATATTTTCTTCTACTCTTTCAATGCCGGTTGAATTATTACTAGTAACCGAAAGTGAATCGAATGAAACTTTTCCTTGACTAAAAAGTTCGTCATTACTCTAGGCCTCTTAAGAGTCTTGCTGTCAGGAATTTCACTTTCACTCTGCTTTTATGTCGAAAAATCTTTGTTATGATGTCAGTGATCACAGGCTACATCTTAGCCAATTAACAATTAAAAATCGCACCAATCATAGAGAATTTTACAAGTTAACTTGACCAGACAAGAAATCCGTGATATAAATTTAGCGTCTTCCCTGACGCTAAAAAATTTCAAAAATTAGGGTTGTGCGCGAATGACTCCTGGAACCGGGAGAATCGATTCTTTCAAATCGCGGCACGGGAGTCGAATCGCATGCGAGGAACCGGTTCCACGAACGTCATAATCAGCCACGCGGCGACGTTATCTGAAACTATTCAGGGTGTAAATGAAATGTTCTTAGGAAGTTTGGAGTGTAAATAGCGATTCTACCGTTCGTTTAAAATAGAAAGATTAAATTTTCACAAACTTGCCAGACCCTCCTCAATCATTAAAATGTAAATGTACCTATTTAAGAAGCTAAAAAGTACACTAGGCCTAAAAACTTTATTTGAAGTGACCGAAAAAATTCTGAGAAACATTTTTAAATGTGGAAACTGATAGAGTACATTTCAGAGTACATTTCAAGAATCCTGTTGTTTTTTTTACTAAATTCGTCATTCTTTTTATAGCTAAACTCGAACGTATTTCCTTCTATCTGTAACTCCGCGTAATCAATTATGCAATATAAAGTTTTGTTATTTCGATGTGCCGAAATAATTAACATCATTTAAATAAAATCAGCGACGGTCGACGTTGTCCAACAAAGAAAAACTCTAACAATGGGTTATTTTCCGATTATACAATCGGATGGGTTTGCTTCTAGTTTTCCATAAAAACATGGGACGCTTACTAATATTTTTAACTGAATATCCATAAGAATTGCATAAAAATGATAAGTTCTTGCATAGGAACAAATACTTCAATGAATCGATAATAGATGGTGCCACGGGTAAGAAGGGAATCGGTTCCAGAACCGGGTTACTCGATTCTCAGAGATCAGGAATCGATCTTACCAGATTCCTTCGCTAGCACATCCCTATCAAAAATATAGACCCAGTAAAATATGGTCCATTCCAACATGAAATCAATTCCAATGCTGTTTTGGCATGGCTTCCGAATTCTACTTATGATTTGTAAACATTTTCGAAAGGCATTTTTTTGCCCATTTATTTTTCATCTGATGACATTTATGATATACGTATAAATGTTTTATATTTGAAACGGAGAATTCACTTTTTCACAAATTTCCGTTACTTTTACATCGACAAAAGCAATGAGACAGTGAAGTTTTGAAATCAATATGGTAACGGCCAATCAGAAGTGTATAACTCAGGGTTCGCGCTAGGGCAAAATATCTACGAGTCAATTTGACTCCCAAGCCTGAAAACTACGAATCAAATTCCAGAAGATGCGAGTCAAAATTCAGATTCTTTTTAAATTCCTTATTAAGTACCGAAAGGTGCCTTATGCTATCAGTGTGGGGAAACGTGTCTGTCTGTCTGTCTGCCTGCCTGTCCGTCTGTAACTAACTCCTCAGAGGCTATCAAAGATTTTCAAAATCTGTTTTCATCAGTCGATGAATATGGTTCATGGCACGAACCAATCACAAATTTTATCTAAATCGGTTCACTGGCACGTGCACAAATGGTACCTCCATTTTCCCACCAAGAAATTTTCAATGGGAAGAATATTAAGTAATATATCAAACAAATCGTAATGACGAGATTGAAGCAGATATAAATTACTAATTTCGCCAATTAATAAGTATGGTTCCGGGAATGAACCATTTTGAAAATAGTTGTAATCGAAACATTGGCACGTGTTCTAATGGAACCATTCTGGTTCATTGTAACTTTCAATGCTAAAATATGGCATGTAATATATCAAACGACTTGGAATGAGGTGTCATGAATGAATATAACTTAAAATTAATGATAGTCGACATTGGTTCAAAGGTACGTGGTGTTATGGTATCTATATGGCCCATTAGTAACTAACAATGTTACACAGGGCTGTTTAAAAATACAGTTCCGCGAATGGTTTAGTTTAACCTTTCGGTAATTGGTTATGTCATTCCTTAATGGTTAATGTTATATGCATCCACAATCTTTATAATCACTGCTATAGTCAATTAGAAATCTAATGTGACAAAATGAAGTGAGGTTAAAATGTGGTGAGAAAGATATAGGCCGATGATATCCAAATTTAACAAGTCAATTTTGACACGCAGGTCAAAAAATCACGAGTTAACGTTTAGCAAAAATGGCCCTCTGACGCGTAAATTGCGAGTAAGCGCGAACCCTGATAACTACTTCTAAACATTTGTTTGCGATTATTCATGCAATGAACTTTATGGTCAACATGAACACTTCCTCTAAACTAAGTCTAAATATTCTTCGATTGAACGACCGCAATCGACACGTTTGATTCACAATTTTGTGTTTGCGCTAAGGTTTGATTTTCATAATGGCTGCCGGCATCTGCAAAAGATTCCTGCATCGTTTTCTTTGTCATGTGGACGTAAAAATTAAAGTTGAGAAAAATGAAATAAAATTTCAACAGGCAAAGCTTGTTTTTTAAGATAGGTTTTGCTTAAATTTAGGAATGCCTATTAACAAAAACCAAAATTACTTTGAGTTATCCGGGATTTGTTAAAAAATTTGTTTGAGTTAATGAGTGAATTTTCTATTGAATTAAATGCTCTGGGGGATGGGATTTAGAATATCGTTTGAGTTAACCGGGAATTTGAGTTATCAGAGTTCGAGTTATTCGGGTTCGACTGTATCAATTATTTACCCCCGGACGGGGACGTCATAGACAGAACACCGAAGGCGTTCGAGTAACGGAAAACAGTGACCAACGAGCCTCATTGAATGAGGCCCGCAGCGCCGAGAGTGGTAAAAGTTTGTTAAATTTAAAGGTAGTTAAGTTTTTACGCCCACAGTGATTTACCGCTCACATTGATTTACTGCCAAAAGTGATTTATCGCCCACAGCGATTTACCGTCAGCAGGTTAAAAGTTTCCTAAAGTTCATCCAACAAGAGAAAAACAGGGTGTGTCACAGGAAGTTTCAGATTAGCCAATCAGAGAAAGGGGGCCTCATGCGCATAATCACTTCTGTCTTATGTCTCATTGAAGAAGAGCTTTATAATATTACAGCAGAAGCTTTAATATTATTCAGTTGCTTTGCTTTAATTATAATTAAAAATATTGTACACTTGATAAAATTGTCTTTTAACTCAATTTTATATATATCGTTGTTCGAGATTCCCTGGGCCTTTTCTTTCCAGAGTCGAAAAGCGAGGAGAGGGGGTGGTAGCTTCGCATGAAGATGCTTCGTTTCCTTCTTGAACAATTGTTCAAACGCAAGAAAAAGAAACTTGCGTTGCCTTGGAAGTTTCTTCTATCAAATCAGATGAGCTTTTAAAACAGTATTTTCCTTAAAATAGCAAAATATGTTCCACACAAATCTCCCTAGCCTGGCTGCGAATAGTTTTTCCTTGTTTGGCTGAAGAGTTGTTGCACGGGCGTCGCCATTACAAATTGACTGGTTAAATTGAACTATCTGCACAAATCGCGAGTCAAATCGCAAACGCAAGTCTCACTCTCAGCCCTGCGGGCCTCGCCGGTCACTGTTTTCCGTTACTCGAACGCCTTCGGCGTTCTGTCTACGACGTCCCCCCCCGGGGGCAAATAATTGATATATACCCCAACCTATTTGGTTACAGGGGGCAGTTGGTTTCCCCCCGGCCGGTTACAGGAATCGTGACAATTCAGTTTGCGGAATAAGTCATCTCGCGATTTGTGCAGATAGTTCAATTTAACCAATTGACTTGTATAGCCGCTGAAGGAGAGATCCCACAAAGCATTGCGGATGAGTGAGTAGTCGATATCAGACCGGAAACACACCCTGTTTTTCTCTTGTTGGACGAAGTATAGGATAACCTCACTCACTAACCTCACTTTCAATAGATGGCGGGTCGTGTCACAGTCGTTTTCAGCCACTGTTATGTTTCGGATTGTTAAGTTTTGCGGTTTTCGCTTGTGCACATTGTTGTGTTTAGCATCGCTTTTGTGCGGATATTAAAAATTTACCAAAAATTGTCATCAACAAAACTGATAATCTGAAAATGAAATTCATATTTGTATAATGATGATGTTCCAGCAAGTGCAAAGGGCTCAGACCATCATTATAATCACCTATGAGAGACAGGTTAAGGGTCAACGACACCTTATATGCAATTTTCTATATATATAAAAAATAATAATAATAATAATTAATGCGTTAATAAAAGGAAACTGTACTAGGTTTAGGATGTACGAAGCAAAGATGGTGTAAACGGATTCAGCATGAGCAGTCCATTTTTTCGAAATGCTGCTCTCTTCTCAAGAGGAGGAGGAGGGGGAGGACTAAATCCTAAGAAATTTTGGTTCTTTCCTCAGCCAGCTGGTTAGAGCAAATGTCTAAACTCGTTATTCCATGAGAAATTTTTCATTACAACCTAAATGCTATGGAGGACAAACGTACTAACTTGCTTAATTTGATCGAGTTAATTGAGCTAAAGCAAGCTGTCAGCAATGACATTCGAGGCCGCCGCTACTACTGGAGCCGAATGGACTTTGGAATGAAACTGGGTTACAGTGCCGCCAAAGCTTCGAGGAGCGAGCGAGAGTACGACTCCAGTCGGCGGCGGTGGGGGTCAATTAAACCAAAAACAGTTACGCTAGCGTTCATGCTTACCAATTAGTGGTGCAGTCGGCTCAAAACCATGGACGAAATAGTAAAATATAAAAGCAACAATCTTCTGCTACTGGCACCGACGTCGTCGTCGTAATATTATTATAATACAATCCACCAACCAACTTTCGACCACGTGTTGCAGTAGTGTTTCAACACTGACGTCGGCCGCTGCGTAACGGACCAGATAACACGCAACCAGCACTCATCCGCTCACAAAACCACCTCGCAACATTCTTCAATTAAAACGCTCGTCGTTCATTGATAAATTTAAAAGTGAGTCGAAATTAAGCTTCTTGAGGAGGATTTCTCTCCATGTATGTCGCATCGCCCTCTACCTGTGCCTACAAAACGAGCGCGTTCGATAGAAACAGATACTTCCGGTTGGGTAATGGCGGCGGGGTTGCTGACACCGTTGCGTAACGTATATAGCGCCACTTAAGATGAGGTGGAGTGACGTCACAAATGAACGACGTCACAAGATGCTCTTTCCTTACCATTTCAGCTTAATAATAAAAATAAATAAATTAAGATCAATGCCATCAACATAATAAAGAAGATATTTAAGAAAATCTTTCAGAAATCTCAACTAAAATATAGAACTAAATCATAATGCAAAAATATTAAATAAACTTTTAATTAAAAGAAGTTATATGTAACATTAATTTAAAAAATACAAAAATGATTATAAAAAGTATTATTATAAATAATACTGGTTAATATATTGATACCTTGATTTTTACAATCTAGGGTGACTAAAAATTGTAATTTCCAATCAGTATTTTTACAAAACTTAAAATTATTTCATATACACTACTGTTTATAAAAATCGCAACACCCTGATGGAATAGCCCAATCTGCATTAAATTTGGAGCATTTGCATATCATGGGTCAGAAAAGAAACCATTAGATTTTCAGGTCAATACAATGCGTTTTATTGTCAAATTAGTATCGGGTGAAACCACCGTGGGATGCAATTACAGCCTCTAAACGTCGTGGCATTGAGTCAAACAAGCTCTGAATAATGTCCTGCCATGCTCTGTCTACACGGGTATACACTTCATCCACAGTTGCTGCTGCAGGAGTCTGACGAGCCAATCGATGAGCAACCCTGTCCCACACATGTTCGATTGGGGACATGTCTGGTGAACGAGCAGGCCAGGGGAACAAGGGCGTCTGATGTGCTTGGAAAAAGGCGAGGTTGATGGGTCCATTGCAACCTGAGGCGCCGGTAGTTTTGAGTCAAAGGAATCCGCAACAATGGTACTCGTGCCATCAATCCTCTGGAAATCAAACGGCATCGTACAGTGCTAGCAGACATTGTCCTGCCTACTGTAGCACCCCACTGTTGTGCTAACACTGTGGAAGTGGCTGTACGATCTGCTACACACATGCGATAGAGGTGTCTGTCATCTCGCGGTGTCGTCGTGCTGGGTCTTCCTGAGCCTGGTCTTCGGTGTGCCCTGTTCTTTTCGCTCCACTGCCTCCATGCACGCATAATTGTCGTTGCATTACGTCCTACACGAGCAGCAATGTCACGATACGACCATCCCGCTTCACGCAGACCAATTATGCGTCCTCTTTCAAAGTCTGTCAGCTGTTGATATGGTACCCTTCGTCGTTGTCGAGGCATGGTGTTCTTTCAAGCAATTACTCTGAAAATCTAATCATTTATACTCTGACCCATTCTATGCAAATATTGCAAATTGCATATGGATTAGACCATTCCATCAGGGTGTTGCGATTTTTATAAACAGTAGTATACCTCAATTTATACTTTAGATACATCAATATATCAATTTATTCCTTCCTTTTCATTTTAATTTTTAAACCATAAAAGTAAACATAATGGAAAAAATAATTCAAATCCAAGATGTTAAAAGCCTTAAATCAGGATGGTATCCTGTGGCTAACTCTTGTGTGTCAGTTTGCTTGGATATCTGGATATCTGTTTTCAAATCTAACTTTGTCCCCATTCTCACCTATGGTCATGAATCTTGGGTAATGACTGAAAGAGTGCGATCGCGGGTACAAGTAGCCGAAATGAGATTCCTGAGATGTGTGGCGTGCGTTACCCTACTAGATAGCGTGCACAGCAGCACAATAAGGTTTAAGTATTGAGCTGCTACTTCTCCGCATTGAGAGATCTCAGTTATGCTGGTATGGCCACGTGAAAATTATGCCGACAAACTGGTCTTTCTAGGCAGTTGTCATTTTCCAAGCTAGTGGGTCAGAGACCAAGGGGTCAGCCTAAAACTGGGTGGCGAGAATACATGGAGAATCTGGGTTCGAGCCGCTTGGGTATCACCAGGGAGGACATGCGCCTGATGGCAGAAGATCACAATTGCTGGAGATCCTCCATAGGGCTGCTGCCCCCACGACCCTAACGGATAAGCGGGTTTGAAAAGTGAGTAAGTAAGGAGTGTTCAATAATAAATTAATATTTTAGTCTTTTAAACTATTTTCTTCAATTTCTACTTCCATCATTTTGAACTATCTTCTTCAAGTTTTATTATATTGTGTTCTATTATTATTATCAGCATCTTCTGCCACAATCTATACAAGACTTTCTTCATAATTCACAAGACTGCATACTTTTTCATCAAGCTTCAAGACAACCATCTACAAGATTGGTTTTCTTTTCAAGATTGGTGACCCTATCATTTTATTGAGTAATGAAAGTAAATAAGTGGACAAAAACAGAAATTGAGAGTGAAAACAATTCATTTAAATTTCAAATTTAATTTCTGATAGAAAACAATTTCAATAGCATCAGGCTGTAAATACAAAAGCACTGATGTAAGATAGTAACCCATATTTTTTAAAATTATCTTGTATAACCTAGGATACTGTGGTAATACAGGAATACTGTGATAATAGTCCTAGATATTCCTTTACTAAGACTGACAATATCAGTGGTTGCTATGGTTAAATGACATTGCTACAAACTTTACCATTAAAACCATGAAATTATTTGTATAATTAAATTTACAACATACATTTGCTTCTCAACTTTAGTGTAAACTTTTTAATTAAGGAAATTAATTTATAATGAAAGTGGAATTTGGGTGAACAATTTTTTAATACAGTGGTCGCCGCTTAATGTAGCCACCCGCTTTTTATGGCCACTCCAGCTCGGTCCGGAATTTTCTAACTGTTTCCTATGTAACAAATTTTCGCTTTATGTGGCCACACTCCGCTTAATATGGCCACCTTTTTTCAGTGGTAGTTCTACTTTTTCATCTCATCTTACTCTGGATAAATGAACGCTCCTCTTATAATATCCACATTTCATTTCCCTCTAAGCCAATGGGCACTGCTGCCCAAAATAACAGATTTAACTGATTGTTCAATTACCTGAAAGCTGCAAGTGAAGACACAAGCAGGAAGCGTAAGCTAAATGAAAAAGATGCTCAAGTTGAGGAAGGTCTTTTAAGTTGGTTTCAATATGTTAGAAACAGAAATGCTCCACAGAACGGTCCTCTCTTATGTCAAAAGGCTGATGAAATTGCAAACACATTAAACCACATGGCAACTAAAAGCTGGTTTCATCGCTGGAAAAAACGCAATGGGCTAATCTTTAATAAACTTCATGGAGAGGCTGCTGATGCCCTTGTTTGTTGCATCTTGGAGGGACAGAGAGAAAACTCCTCATCATTGGAAAGTCAAAATCTTCTGCTGCTCCAAAAATGTAAAAACTTTCCAAAATCTTTACGAATCGTTTACCAATGCATGGACAAAAGATCTGGATTAATTGGTTAGCTTAATGGAACAAGCATCTTAGAAGCGAAGACAAAAAAATTGGTCTTCTAATTGACAACTGCAGCCCCCATGCTCATGTTCCTGATGACCTATCCCACGTAGAAATCATACGGCTTCTACCCAACACAACTTCAACAATGCAGCCAAAGTTATCAAACAAATATTTTAAATAAACTATTTAAATAAACTTGTATGTGTATAAATGATTAATTAAGCAAACAAACTTGTCTATATGCAAGTACAAACACATGCTTGACTTGTTGGATAAAAAAAAATAGGTACTTTTGGTTAATGTGGCCACTTTAAGCATGGTCCTGAGGTGGCCATATTAAGCGGCGACCCTGTAATAATTTTTCGTTTGGAAATATTGACTAATATAAAACAATTCTGATAACTTCAGGATTTAAAAAATTCTTCAAGATATCAATCTGTAACTATTTTGTTTGAAATCAGTTAAGTGTTGAAAACACTGATAGTTTCTTGTTCATGGGTTATTATGACACTTTTTTTAGGAGATATTTGTGTGAAATTAACAGTTCATGACCTGGTGTGAGTTTCGAGGGCAGCTGTAGCCCAGTTGTCTCGCCTTGCTCAATGCATTGGTGGAGTTAAGCAACCTTGGGTGTGGCTAATCACAGGTTGGGTGACCACCTGGAAATTTCCATCTCCCCCCGTGCTTCGGAGGGCACGTAAAGCTGTCGGTCCTGGCTGCTGCGACTATCATAGAGCAGTCGTTAAGATATAGGGATGGCGCAAAACTCTCTCGAAAGAGTAAGTGCCACAGATTATCGCAGAGCGTAACGATAACCTGGTGTGAGACAGTCATGATGCAATATTGGCTTGATGAATGGATGTATGTATCACTTGTGCTGTACACTTATATATGATTTAGTTTGCAAATAATAAATTTATATGATTTATATTCCAAAGGAAAAATTATTATTAAAAAATTGTTCACCCAAATCTACTTTCATTATAAATTAATTTCCTTATTTAAAAAGTGTACACTTAAGTTGAGAAGCAAATGTATGTTTTAAATTTAATTATCATTCATATACCTCAGCTGTGTCCTATATTAGTTGTTGAAATTGATTATTCTGCCTCATATTTTCAATTTCCTTGATAAATTTTATGTGAGAAATTAATTAATAAAGGGAAGGAATGGTTAATATAAATTGTTAATTATTAATGTTGTACTTCCATCTTTAATATATTTTATGAAAATAATAAAAATACAGTGGTCGCCACTTAATATGGCCACCTCGGGACCATGCTTAAGTGGCCACATTAACCGGTGGCTGTTTTAAGCGAGGTTACCAAAAGTACTTATTTTTTTACCCAACAAGTCGAGCATGTGTTTGTAATTACATATAGACAAGTTTGTTTGCTTAAATAATCATTTATATACGTACAGCATCTTGCCAAAATAGTTTATTTAAAATATTGTCTACTGTCTGTTTGACAACTTTGGCTGCATTAGTGAAGTTGTGTTGGGTAGAAGCTGTATGATTTCTATGTAGGATAGGTCATCAGGAACATGAGCATGGGCGCTGCAGTTGTAAATTAGAAGACCAATTTTTTTTGTCTTAGCTTCTAAGATGCTTGTTCCATTGAGCTAGCCAATTAAGCCAGGTCTCTGATGTTGTCCATGCATTGGTAGATGATTCATAAAGATTTAGGAAAGTTTTTACATTTTTGAAGCAGCGTGGAGATTCTGACTTAACAATGATGAGGAGTTCTTTTCTCTGTCCCTCCAAGTTACAATAAACAAGGGCATCAGCAGTCTCTCCAGGAATTTTTTTGAAGCTTAGCGTTTTTTCCAGTGATGAAACCAGCCTTCAGTTGCCTTAAAGCCCATGTGGCATAATGTCTTTGCAATATCATCAGCCTTTTGACATAAGAGAGGACCGTTCACTGGAGCATTTCTGTTTCTAACATATTGAAACCAACTTAAAAGACTTTTCAACATCGCATCTTTACCATTTTGCTTAAGCTTTCTGCTTGTCCCTTCATTTGCAGCTTTCATGTAATTGACCAATCACTACAATCTGTAATTTTAGGCAGCAGTGCCCGTTGGCTTAGAGGGAAATGAAAAGTGGATATTATAAGGGGAGTGTTCATTTATCCGTAGTAAGATGAGATGAAAAAGTGGAATTCGTGAACTACCTCTGAAAAAAAATGGCCATATTAAGCAGATGTTGCCACATGAAGCGAAAATTTGTTACATAAGAAACAGCTAGAAAATTCTGGACCGAGCTGGAGTGGCCATAAAAAGCGGGTGGCCATATTAAAGGTGGTTACATTAAGCGGCGACCACCGTAATAATAAAAATTGAAAATTTCAGTCACCAATTTTGATTTAGAAGGCCTTGTAAAAACATTAAGATGAAGAGATGATGATGATCTTGAGGTATTAAAAGGTTTTGTAGAAGCAGAAAATTTTGAAGGATTAAGAAAAATAAAATTGTATGAACCAGTTTGTAAAACTGGAAACTTTAAACCTCAATGAAGGACTGAGAAAAATAAAAACTGATCCATCATGAAATACACATGGAAACAATTTAAATTAACTATGAATCTCAATAAATGTAATGTGAAATGTAAAAGATAAGAAAAAATAAAAAAATCCCTAAAATATATGTATAAGCATTTTCAAAAATATATAGCCTATATACGTTCCAAGTGCCAATTGACAGCACCCGATCCCGTTGTCGTTTTACCCGTTTCTCCTCCTGGGTAAAGGCATGCGCTGCCCTCGACTGTTTCCCCAAGCGCATAGCGAGTGCACTGGCGGGGCTTCTCGGAGGCATTGCTCCGAGATAACAGCCGGGAGACTGTCGACTATTTTTCGAACGAGAGCCTCTGCCTAACTCCCGAACGTGGGTGACTTTAACCTGCGCCACACCTGATGCAGTATGAATTCTCTCATTCGTCGACATCGTGAGATATATGTTTGTTTGGATACTCTTTGTCTCACTTCTCAACCATGACCTTTCTGGTAAGGGTGACCCTAAAGTAGCCGTGCTACAACCAGCATAGCTCACAGAATCCCTGAAGCACCCAAACCCCTGACCCACGGTAAGGGGGCATCCACCTATGGTCATGAGGCTTGGGTAATGACCGAAAGAGTGCGATCGCGGGCACAAGCGGCCGAAATGAGATTTCTGAGAGGTGTGGCAGGTGTTACCCTGCTAGATAGAGTGTACAGCAGCACAATAAGGGAATCTTTAGGTGTTGAGCCGCTACTTCTCCGCATCGAGAGATCTCAGTTGCGCTGGTATGGCCACGTGATACGGATGCCGCAAACTAGTCTTCCTAGGCAGTTGTTATTTTCCAAGCCGGTGGGTACGAGACCAAGGGGTCAGCCTAGAACCAGGTGGCTAGACTACATGGAGAATCTGGGTTCGAGTCGCTTGGATATTACCAGGGAGGACATGCGCCTGATGGCGGAAGATCGCGATCGCTGGAGATCCTCCATAGGGCTGCTGCCCCCGCGACCCTAACGGATAAGCGGGTTTGAAAAGTAAGTAAGTAATATAGCCTATATTGAAGTTAAAAATTTCTTTTTTTTTGTTTTGCAATTATATTTACAATAATCTTAAATGAGAATAATCACTTGATTTCACAAAAATGGGAGAATGTAATTTTCATAAAATTTCACTGTGAAAAACTTTTTTTTTCATGGAATCCACCATAAATACAAACAAAAATTAAGAAAAAACTGTGGAATGGATCAACCAAAATGATGAAACCTCTAATCCACAAGGAGATTTATGGGTTTTTTTTGTTAATTTCTGTTTGTATTTATGGTAGATTCCATGAAAACTGCTTTTAAAGTGAAATTTTATGGAAGTTTACATTCTCCTATTCTCCCATTTAGATTAAGATCCATTTAGCTTTAAGTAATACAGATATTAGTACAATTAAGATTTTGGTATAACCTTTGATTCCAATCTTAGGTTTAATGATATGATTGACCAACTAATAACGTCACTTTACCGTAAAAACTATTTTATGAAAAGGCTTAGGTCCTTCTTAAACTAGTCAATTGTGTAACTTCATTATGGCCATCATAGTCCCTAGTGTGGCGTTTGGTGCCCTATTTTGGTCTTCAACATCTACAACTAATTTCAAAAGACTAACTGTTGCCTATAACAGAATTATACGGACAGCTTTTAAAATGAATAGATTGGACTGTTACTAATATGTGTTCTCGCCATAATCTACCTACTCTTATGGTTATTTATAAGGGTTGTGCTGATTTCTGAGTTAGCGAGTGCTATCCGTGATGAAGACCATCCAGCTGCCTTCGTAAAAGAATGGTTCAAGATAGGCAACAGTGTGCGACAAACAAGAAGGTTCCTATTTGAGATTCCTTTTAGAATGTCAGAGTTCAAATCTGAAAGTTTCCTTTACAGTACTATTGCCCTTTGGAACGATCTGCCTTATAATATCCGTAACACTGTCCTGCAGTGTACCTTGCCCCAAATGTGCTATGTCTTGCATTCATTTTAAGCGCCCTTTAAAGTTGTGTTATATAAACTTACAGGGCCGGCTTTCTTTTCGCTAGTAAATAATAATAATTATTAACTGGAGATGCGTCTCCAAGCATAGGTAATGATTTTTCAATTGAAAAATGGTAAGAAAAATTCTGCGACCCGGATTCGAACCAGGAACCTCAACTATCATGGCCGATGCCTCTACCAATTGGGCTATCGCAGACATCACGGACAGCCAAGCTGTCTCAAGGTGTCTTAAAGAAAACCAAGTTGTCACGGTTGAAAGCCCAATGGGAAACGGTAACCTGGCCCGCAGATCGAGAATTTCTCCACTCCAAACCATCAGAAAGTTGATGAACTCACAAGTGAATAATAATAAACATTAACTGGAGATACGTCTCCAGGTTCCCGTCTCCCATTGGGCTTTCAACCGTGACAACTTGGTTGTCTTTAAGACACCTTGAGACAGCTTGGCTGTCTGTGGTGTCTGCGATAGCCCAATTGGTAGAGGCATCGGCCATGATAGTCGAGATTCCTGGTTCGAATCCGGGTCACAGAATTTTTCCTTCCATTTTTCAATTGAAAAATCATTTCTTTTCACTGTTTTAGTTCGTTTTCACCTTTCCTCTTTAAGCTCGTTTTAGTTTTCTTTTGGTCTCCATTGATGTTTTGGCTTTAAGAGCCTCTGCTCTTTTCTCTGCGGTTCTTATTTTGCTTTTGGAGGGGTGTTATTTTTTACCTTTTTCCATTACTCCTTTGTGAGTGCTTAATCTTAATAATAATAATATTATTATTATTATTATTATTATCATTGTTTTAAGCCAAACTCGGATCAAGTCTGGAAGCCAATCCCAGAGGCAGACCCAAAAGAGGGCCAAGCCCAAGGGACTCAAATGCAAGGGAGGTAAAGTTATGCACTCGTGGGAGTATTGATGTTTGGGTGTAGGAATTTCCTTACTATGTGACAGGTGTTTAGAATTGTGGCTTTCTGTAAGGTTATGTATAAGTGTGGGTTTAAATTTAGTGTTGACAGGCTTTTGTGTAGCGAGTGTGGAATAACCCCAGTGGCAGAAACAACGATAGGAACAATGTGTACTCTGTTAACTCCCCAAAGGCGTTTTATTTCATGTGCAAGATCCGTATATTTAGTGATTTTGTCAGTGTATGTCTTTTGCAAATTGTGTGTGTTGGGGATGGAGATATCAATTATGTAAGTCACTTTGTTTTGCTTATCTACTAGTGTAATGTCTGGTCTGTTATGAGGGATAGTTTTGTCAGTGATTATAGCTCTGTCAAAATATAGTTTATGTGTGGTGTTCTCTAAGACAGTGTTGGGGATATATTTATAGTAAGGAGTGTGAATGTCCCTTAGCTTGTGTATCTTAGCTAGATGTTGGCTACCTGATTAAGTCTGTGTAAATAATCTGTCTGCGTGAGTATTTTGCAACTGGATATGACGTGTTGGATGGTTTCATCTGCGATATGGCATTTCCTGCAAGACCCGTCAGTCGAATCTTTGATAATATGTTTATTATTATTATTATTATTATTATTATTATTATTATTATTATTATTATATTTTTGGAAATGTGCATAGTTTGTGGATGAAATTATTAATCATAGTAAAAATACTGACTAAAAAAAAAAATTCTTAACAAGCGTCAACTATCAAAATATTTACAAATTAAATAAATAATTTATTCAAATACTGACTATAAGTTTCTCCTAACAGCAATTAAATGAGGGAGGTTTAGGTTTGTAACTGTTGTTAGAAGAAAATTATAGTTGGTATTTGAATAAATGATTTATTGAATTTGTAGTTTGGTTTTTGTTTTTGTCAATTGATAATTCATCAAGGTAAATTTTATTACTAGTAAAAATATAGTGCAGATAATTCCAATGAATATTGGTTACTAAAATCCATCTATTTTATATTTAAATGAATTTAGTCTCCTAATAATGGGGAAAATCGTGAAATAATAACAACAAAATTAAAATTAAAGTCACCAATCTTGAAGAAACTTGGGAGATGAAAGAAAACTCAAGGATGTAGTCTATTAAAGATGTTGTTGATGGTAGAAATAAAACCAGTCTATTGAGGATGTAGATGAAGTTCTTGTGTAGATAATGTTGATAGGGGAAAACGATAATCTTGAAGTACAGATGAAATTTTGAAGGGTTGATCCAAATTTTTGGGATAAATTTCATATAAAAAAACGTTTTCGAGAATTTTTTTCTCATCATCAGTTGATTAAATATTTGAATGTTGAAAACAGTAGAAATAAGAATTTGACAATTGATATAAGATGATGAAGCTAAGTTGATTGTAACTGATGAGGAGAAAAATTTCTCGAAAACGTTTTTTTATATGAAATTTATCCCAAAAATTTGGATCAACCCTTCAAAATTTCATCTGTACTTCAAGATCATCGTTTTCCCCTATCAACATTATCTGCACAAGAATTTCATCTACATCCTCAATAGACTGGTTTTATTTCTACCATCAACAACATCTTCAATAGACTACATCCTTGAGTTTTCTTTCATCTCCCAAGTTTCTTCAAGATTGGTGACTTTAATTTTAATTTTGTTTTTATTATTTCACGATTTTCCCCATTATAAGGAGACTAAATTCATTTAAAATTAAATTAATCATTTAAACTCCTTAAATCAATAATTCATCTATTTTATAATTGATAGGAGTCCCATTAGATAGATATACCTTGATGTATTATGCAGCTGGATGTATTGAACTTGTTTTCCATCAAAAATTATATTCTAAACTGAAATACATTCATTGTTAATTTTCAATTTCCATTTTGTCCATTTATTTACTTTTCATATTTTTTAATTTTATGTACTAAGTGAGAAGCAAATGTTGTTAATATTACATGTGAGTAAATTTACTTCAATTGTATCTGTATTTTATTATAGAAAAATATAATAATAGAATCTCCTATACACAAGGAATATGTAGCATAGGTAATTGTAATTTTCTTCATCAAAGAATTAGGAAGAAGTGTATAATCAAGAATTACGAAGGAAGGAATTTATGAAGTAAATTCTTGACACAATGTGTTATTAATTTATAAAGAAACATTTTGTATTCATATTTGCAATTTGAAAATATATGGAGAGTGCTTTTAGAAATTGAAATGTTCTTGCAGCTCCTCTTTTATTTAATTATTATAAAAATAATAATAATTTGTCGTTTTTAACTTTAAAAAAAAAAGATATGCTATACATATTCTGTCAAATTTATTAAATTTTCTCAAGCCTCTAATTCCTAGAATCCTAAAGGGATCCTCAGGGGTTCATTTCCCCAAGTGTTCCCCAGGGTCCAGCCCTTGTCATCACAACAGCAAGTTCAAAGTCAAAGTCCGACATGTTATTAACAGGTCTCTGCTAATTCTTGGCAAAGAGGATGTAAAAAGAGAAGGGAGATAACAATCCAAGAATTTCTCTTGTGTGAAAGATCAGAAGAAGTTGAGAGTGAAAATGGGTATGCTAATGCTTGAAAGGATTTCGAAAACCAAGACTACTTTTCTATAAAACTGAATTTCCTTTTTTATTGCTGGTATTAAAGCTGCTGATAAGAACCTTTAACACTTTTAGTAGTTCAAGGGAATGTTAATAAACTGATTTAAGATGTTAATGCGCTTCTTTGCAATACAAAGAGGAGACAAAAATATTTTGTAAAAAACATTTTATTACTACAAAAAGCATGTTTTTTTTCTTTTTACAATAGACAAGCGTTTCTCAAATTTTTCCCATCAAGATTTTCTTGCCAATAGGACATCTTTTTATGTAAAGGCTACCCCATTTACCTTTACATAAGCAGAGGGTATGCCACCAGTAACTATAAAAACTGATATTTATATAGAAGTGAGGAGCTAGATACTCGTGATCCCTGGTTCGAATCCAGTCACGGAATCTTAATTTTAGTTCTTTCATCCTAATGTAATTAACAAGTGTTGGAGTGTATTCATTATTAATATTTACCAAGAAAAATTGTTGGATTTCATTACACTTAATTATGTTTTTTTTTTTTTTTAATTTTTGGATAGAAATTTTGTCTTTATCAGTTTTATTGATAAGTATAAAGAAGTAGCCAGGAATTATCAGATATAACAATATGGATACAATGTAAGAAAATGAGAAAAATTCTTGAATCAAAACAAACAGCAAATATGGGATACCGTGAATTTTTCTGTTGTTTATCAAATGTTATTACATCTATACTTAAATCTGAGTTTATAACTCTATCCTGTCCCTTATCCATTTCTGGTTTAACTCTATCACTGATCTGATAACCAGTAATTCGATCTGAGCTGGAGGGGGGGTGGGGTCCCTTTTTTTTTTCATTTTTTTATTTTTTTTTTTAGTAACCTTTGTTTGGGCCTCTTGGACGGTTCAAATGATAGTCGAGTCGTATACAATTATTATTATTTATTGGGTTTGTTGCGTTTTTATGAACTTATACTCCAAATAAATTGGTTATTTTATTTTCCCTTGCTCCTTCCTATAATTTAAGGGTACGCGCACACTGTCGATTAAAAAGTCGGGCAATGAAATAGTTGCTCGAGAAAAAAATTGTTCACGCTAAATTCGCGTGCACACTGTCTTCTAAATAGTTGCTGGTGATTCACAAAATACGCTCAAATCCTTTTCATTTCAAGATGGATTTCGAACAAAATCTTAATGACAAAATGAGATAGGTAAATAAGCAAAATGAGATAAGTAAAATAAATACACAAACTAAATCTGGAAAAAATTAATATAATAAAATTGAAGTATAATAAATAAAATGAATCAAATCAGAATAAAGTAAATAAAATAAAATAATTAAAATAAAATAAAATATATAATAAAAATTAAAAAAGATAAAACAAAAATAAAATAAAAAAGGATAAATTAAATGTAAAAATAAGAATAAAATTAAAGTATTTTAAAAATAAAATTATATAGATAAAATAAACAGTCAATCCTAATAAAATAAATTAATTAATAAATAAAATAAAAAACTTAAAATAAAAAATTGTAATAAAAGTATAAAATAAAAATGTATAAAGGCTAAATAAATATAATAAAAATAAAATAAAAATATATTTTAAGAAACTGCTATTAATTCTAAATTAATCACATAATTATGCTAAACATAATAATAATATACCTCATAATAACATACCTCATTAATATCAACCTTTAAAAATAAACAAAATAAGAATAATTACAATAATTTGGTCCTCAAGTATTATAATTATTTGATAAAACAGTTAAAAATTATAAAAGATATATATATTTTATACAGCTTATTATTATTTTTTTTTCCGGCAATGGTTAGCTTATTCCAATCCTGAACAAATTGTTCACTTCTTTCTGTCCGTAATTTTTCTCTGATTTTTATCGGAATATTTATTTAACTTAAATTATAAATAGCAGATCGTTTTTCGATTTCACTAATAAATAGCTCTATATTAATTGACATTTTTATGAGAGATTTAAAAAAAAAAAAAAAAGATAAAATAACACCGCAGAACAAGTGGGGGTGATAATTTTTTAGCTCAGAGCAACAAAATCATCACTAGTGTGCGCGTCCCTTCTATATCCTATTGATTCTATTCGAGTGAGCAACAATTGAGTTGCCTTAACTTCTTCTCAAAGGATTGCCGGTTTCTAGTTTATCTGTCTTCGTACTCAATGTATCTGTAATGTATCTGTACCTGCCTGACTTGTTTATTTCTGCGTTACAAAATTTCCTTTGACATAACGGAATCCGAAACTGACACTTAATGCAAAATGTCTGGAAGCGCCCTCTCTGGATGAAAGCGAGCGAAAACTATTAATCAAATGTTAAAAAAATATTCTAATCCTATAAGATTAATATTATATTTTATAAATTTTTAGAAATATCAATGGTTTTACCAATAGAGCAGTACCAGTGATACCTTTCGTAAATATCTGGTAATTCTGTGTAGCCGCACTTTCAAATTCAATTGCTTTTCACTTAAACTTTCAGAAAACTGCCTTTATATTTTCGTAAAAACTTTACCTTTTGTAAGCTTTCTGTCGCACTACTAACAATCAATTCATTAGATTGTGTCAAAGGACTTTTATATGTAACATAGGGTTAGGTTAGTCAAAGTCGTAGTACACCCTGTTTTTACCAACACCTTGCAGGAATTGGGAAATCTGAATATTCCTGTAAGGTATGGGTGAGGTGGTCTATCTTTTACGGTACGTACCGAACATGGCCGCCATCTTGAAATCGGCCATCTTGAATCTAAGTCAATTTTTTTAAATGGAAAGGGGGTC
>JAHWFO010026190.1:379563-409869 GCA_023313115.1 Rhysida immarginata
TGTGGAAGAGAATTTTGCAATAAAAAAATTAGTTCACATTTTGACCGCTACGTCAAAATATGGCGCTGGTCATGTAAGAAACTATCTGAGAATTTTTACTCAATCAGAGACGACGTTATGCAAATGAGATGTAAAATTAGAAAAGTGAAATTAAATGTAAAGTCATTCTTCACGATGGCTTTAGCTAAAAAGGATCGAGCTTTATTGGTGGAGTTGTTTTACCAGAACTGCAATAATGCTTCTGCTGCTGCACTAAGAGAATATCGACGAAATGGGCCTATGTCCATTAATGGTTTAAAAAAGATGATTAAGAAATTTGAAGAAACTGGTGAGTTGGGTGGACGGAAACGAATTGCAAATGAGAATGTGGAAGAGTGCTTCAAGTTCCCAATATTCTTCAGCAAGTGGTCGAGCCGTATCACGTGATTTGTCTATTCCGTGATCTACGTGATATGGCTCCATTTTAAAGTGGTATCCATACAAGAACCAGGTGGTTTAAAAGTTGCTTCGTGAAGATCCGGAAAAACGCACAGATTTTGCTTGCCAGTTTTTGTCGATAATGCATGGCCATGAAACATGTTGTGGTCATGGAACCTCAAAACTGTCGCATCTGGGGTACTGAAAATCCGATGGTTGTGCATGAAAAGCTTTTGCTCTCTGATTATGTGACTGTATGGTGCGGATTCACTTCACATTTCATTCTTGGCCCCTTTTTCTTTGAAGAGAACACTCACTCCTCAAGGCATTAAAAGATGTTCAATCACTGTGAACTTCTGCAGCAGAAACTCTTTCCTGCTTTACAAGAAAGACAATGTTTAGACACTACTGCTGTCTTTATGCAAGATGCTGCAACACCTCACATTGCACGACAAGTTCATGCTCATTTTGGTGATTTGGATAACTTTTCCAAGTGCAAGGCCTCCTCGTTCACCGGACTTAAGCCCTTGTGACTTGTGGTTGTGGGGATAATTTGAAAGATAATTATGTCTATGGAGGAAGAATACGGAATAACTAACTGTCCCTGAATTGAAAGCAAGCATAACACGCCATATCTGTGCGATTCCTCAGGAAACCCTTCGCCCTACTGTGGAACATGCAATAATGCGCTTTGAACATGGCATTGACACAAATGGAATGCACATTGAACAAATGCTCTAAATAGTATTATTCATGCGCCATAGTTTGACGTAGCGGTCAAAATGTGAACTAATTTTTTTTATTGCAAAATTCTGTGTAACATATAGCTCAAGTTTTGTCAAAATCTGCTTACCAGAACGGCCGCTAGAAGGGTCTGAATGGTGTCACTTTAATTCTAACCACCCTGTATTAATGAAGAGTAGCTATAGAGATTATTAATTTCTATGGTTTTGAGAGACTTACCTCCAGTTTAAAATTTTTTTTTATCATTGTGGTAGTAAAGTCTGTAACACTCCTATGGAATCAGACAATTTTTTTTTAAAATTTCATTTTATTTTTTACATATTTGTAGGAAATATTTTGTACGATAAAAGATAAAACAGTATAATATCCATATAAATTTTTGCGGCGATTGGCGTAGCTGTTTCCCAGAAAAAAAATATTTTCATTTTTAGTACTGTTCCACTTCTATGGAATCACCCAAAATTTGCATAAATTAAATTAACCAATGAAATGAAAACTTTCGGATATAATGCTCACTGCTTACTGAATGCGTCACAAGTATATGTGTTCTGTATTTTACCTTTTTTAAAATGCCAGGTGGTAAAACTTTGTCAGAAGAGGAAATACGGAAAAAAAAATTTTATCACTGGCAAAGAAAGTCTCAGAGGGTCATTGCTAAGTTCACTGGACGATCACAAAAAGCCATATATAATGGGCTAAAAAAAAGGAAATGATTATAACAAAATTAAAAGAAAATCTCCAGTTCAGTTCAGTTTTCAGCTAGCATCTCCCAATGAAAAGGGGACAAGCTGCTTTCTCTTATACATTTACTGGTAGATAATTAATTAGTTAGTTAATTTATCGATTTTGTAATAAGGGGCCGAGAATTTTCAGTGATAAATTCGAGTCACTAATGAAATCCATTAATGCATGAATGATATTCTTCTTCACTTGCTTTTTCCCCGGGTTACACAGGAGGATATTTGTCAAAAACGGTGTAGTGTGGGTTTGAGCCAGGTGATTGAACATTTGCTCCCTCTGTTGATGGTAATTGGGACATTCTAAAATTACATGTTTCACCGTTTCCGGCGCACCACAAGAGCATTTATCGGTGGGACAAATTTTTATTTTGTGTAAAAAACTTTTTGTTGGCCATTCGACGTTCTTGCCCAGTTGGCTAAGTGGTCCGCTATCTCGTTGCCTTTAATTCCTTTATGTCCCGGGATCCACATCAGATTTATTGAAAATTCATGAAAAGAAAGGTCCGCTATGAGGGAAATGATTTGGCCTAAGGCGTCGCTATGGAACCATTTCCCCCCTTCCAAAGCATTTTTAATGGCCGTTATTGCACTCTTGGAGTCAGTTAAGATCAAGTACTTAGCAGGTAATTGTAGGCCTATTAGAAGAATTGCCTTGTGTACAGCTATCAACTCAAGCATGGTGGCACTGGTAACTGGGCTGCACTTATTGGCTACACTGTGCTTTTCTTCTCATATATGCCAATTCCACCACACGATTCTCCAGGCGTTAAGGAGCCATCTGTATAGAGTCTTTTGAAATCATGAAAGTAATTAAAAAGAAGGCCTGACATAAAAGAAAATCTCGAAAACCAGTGTTGAGTGAACGTGATTCTCGACGCATCTTTCATCTTGCCACCAACGAAGAACTGTCAGTAAAACAGATTCAAGCAAGCTTAGGAAAGAAGGTGTCTCATCAAAGTGTGGAGAAGTTTGAAGAACCATGCTAATGCACAGGCTATGAAACTAGCCGAACGACCGAAACTTATTGAAGCTCACAAAACAGGAAGATTAAAGCGGGCTCGAAATGTGATGACTTGGGACCATCAGTGGAACCATGTCTTGTTTTTAGATGAAAATAAGTTTAACCTTGATGGTCCCGATGGAAATGCCTATTATTGGCATGATCTGCGGAAGGTGAAATTCAGCAGAAACTTTGGCGGTGGATCCGTTATGATCTGGGCTGCATTTTGGGCCGGAGGAAAGACGGATATTGCATTCATCGATGGACGGCTCAACTCGCAGAAGTACCAGGAACTGCTGTACAGCAACATGATCCCATTCGGTTCATTAATATGGATTTTTCAGCAAGACAATGCGTCGTGTCACGTTTCTAAAGCAACTAAGAAGTGGTTTCAAGATCAGAAAATTGATGTCATGGATTGGCCAGCGATGAGTCCTGATATGAATCCAATAGAGAATCTTTGGGCTCAACTATCACGTCGGGGGTACAAACAAAATCGGCAATTTAACTCTGTTGGAGAACTCAAATTGGCTATCCTAGATGCGTGGGATGAAATTACAATTCCAGAAATACAATCTTTAATAAAATCAATGCCACAGCGTTTGTTTGGTTTAGTTTCAAAACAAGGAGGTTACATAAAGTAACAATCACTTTTATTTTGCTATTGTTGATGAAATTTAAGAGTGATTCCATAGAACTGGAACAGTGCTGAAAGTGAAATTATTTTTTTTCTAAACAACAACAAAGTGTATTGGTGTGAAATTTAATATTTAAGTAATCTTGTTGTAAATAATGTTTCGTAAAAATGCATGAAATATTAAACAAAATTTGTGTAAAAATTGTCTGATTCCATAGAAGTGTTACAGACTTTATTACGCAGCTGGGTGTTAAATTTCAAATTTATAACTTAATTCCAGGTTGCATTTTAAAACCGGACAAACATACATACCAACATGTATAACTGAACAGTAAAAACATTACCGAGTATCTTTTATTTCGATATATCCTTCTCCCATTCTTCATTTTCTCTTTCGGTGATTTGTCAGCTTTCTCGCTTTCTATGAATTTCTCAGCCACTTTGTTCTCCTCCGTCTTCTCATGGCGTTTATTCAAGTCTTTGCCCTTTAAAATATGCAAGAAACGAAGCTCGTTTAGTAATAAACATTGCATTTTACCTCAACATTTAAGATTTTGAAATGACTTAGCACTTCACCATATTTTTCTCATTGCTTATTTTTTGTCTATTTGCAATCAATTCCTTCCTCGCTTTCGTAAGCACGCACTTTTCGACGCCTACTACGAAGAGCGCAAAAACTGAGCTCAACTTTTTTTGTAATAATTACTAAATTGAATTAAAAAAAATTTTCTCAAGGCAATACAAACATTTTCCTTGTCATTTCATGTCACCAAATCAAAACGACTCGAAAGAAAAAAACAAAAAAAAATTGTTATCATCTCGGAGATCGCCTTTTCAGGAATGTCAGTTACATCGACCGATTCTTTCTTAACTTTTCCTAATCAGTTTCCTTCGCTTATTGTGTGTGTCTGTGTGTGTGTTTGTTGTGTGTGAATGAAATGATGCAGGAAGTTGAAGGGAAGTCGTTTAGTTCTTTCCGAGGCGGAAGTCGAGCGATAATGATCGCCTATCGTCGTCATTTTGAGCGCAGGGCCATCATCAACATGGAAAAAATGTTTTGAATTGAATTCTTAAAAAAAAAATAACTTAAGTTAATGGTTGTTTGTTTGTTTTGTTGTTTGTGTGTTATAGAATTACAAATATATAGTTAGCCTCTTCGTATATCTCTGATTTGCTCTATATTTAAGAAGTACGTGCGGCGCGTCTAATATTCCTTTAAAAGGGCGCGTTTAAGTAAACAAGCCGATTTCCTATGAAATCTTATAGAAAACAATTCTTCCTATTTCAAAATTAAAATATAAACATAAGTTAAGGAAATATTCTTATAAATGAATTACGAGGGGCGATTGATAAATAAGGTCTCCATGGCTGTAACTTTTTTATTTGTTAACCGATTTTCAAAATTCTTTTTGTCACATTTGTCCTCTATGTAATGCACTATTCACTTTTCGACATAGTCCCCATCCCTTTCCACGCATTGCGCCAACGCCTGACTAGTTGGGTGAACCCGTCAGAGAGGAATTTCGGAGTTGTTGTCGACACCAGGATTGAATAGCAGCGTTTACCTCGCCGCACAGTACGGCCGATTGCCAAACAGCTGGCCAAAACTCGAAAAATCAAAGTGTCTAGATAAGATTTTTTAGCATGCAGTTGGCTAGAGGGATCCTATAAGAATTACAATACTCATTTCCCAAAAAGTTGGGACAGTGCAAAATATATAGAAAAAACAAAAAGGGATGATATATCAAAACTTTCTCGCGAATACAAAATAGCAGATACGTTTATGAAATGTGTGCACCAAAACATTTTGTATCGTGGCCGGGACGTTCATTTTGAATGGGGGTGTTGCAACACGTTCCAAAATAGTAAGGACATACGTTGTAGAAAGCGCCGTTAGTAGTGGAACCTTCCGAATTGTTCGGGAATAATCTAGAATGATGACGTCGTACAACATTCCATATAAATAACAGTTGCCATCCGTCGTTCAGGTAACTTATTTGGAACGATGGGTCGAGGCAAGCCAGTTAGCGAAGATCTTCGTGTTCGAATCGTTCAAAAATTCAGAAACAACGTTTCTCAGCGTGCAATAGCCAGAAGATTTAACCTGTCATCATCTACAGTACAGAATATTATCGAGCGCTACCGAGATAGTGGTGAGATCACAGTTCGGAAAGGCCAAGGTAGAAAACCTATTCTGAATGCTCGAGCTCTTCGGATCCTCCGACGTCACTGCGTCACGCATAGGAATGCTGCGATTACGGACGTAGCCACGTGGGCCCGCGATTTCTTCGGGAAGCCATTACCGTCGAATACTGTTCGCCGGTGCATCCACAAATGCAAACTTAAGTTATACTGTGCACGACGGAAGCCATACATCAACAAACGACAGCAACGTCGCCGTCTGATATGGGCTCGAGCCCATCGCAATCGGTCCCAAGCACGCTGGAAGAACAGATTGTGGTCCGACGAATCAACCTTTACGATTGTTTACGGAAATAATGGACGCCGTACACTCCGGACCAAAGACGAAAAGGATATTCCCGCGTGCTACAGGCGTTCGGTACAGAAACCACCGTCTGTCACGGTCTGGGGCTGTATTAGTGGCCATGGAATGGGAGACTTGCACATCTGCAATGGTACCGTCAATGCTGAAGCGTATATACAGATCCTGGAACAAGCTATGGTGCCATCTAAGAGGCGCCTGTTTGGACGAAGTCAGTGTATATTTCAACAAGACAACGCCAGACCGCATGCAGCGCGCATAACTTGTGCATGGCTACGTCGGCAGCGCATTCGTATGTTGGATCGGCCCCCTTGCAGCCCGGATCTGTCGCCTATAGAAAACGTTTGGCGTATTATTAAACGAAAACTACGACAGCGACGACCCCGGACAGTTGAACAGCTGGAAACCTATATCCAACAGGAATGGGACAGAATTCCGGTTACGGTGTTAGAAAGATTGGTGTCATCGATGCCCACAAGATTACAGTGTGTCATCAAGAGCAGAGGTGACCCCCACGCAGTGGTAAACGCCGTGCTGTCCCAACTTTTTTGGGAGTGTGTTGCACGTGTCAAACAGGAAAACCACCTGTATCTTTCTTTAAGCATAGAAGAAGATATGTGATCCTATGCCTAATTTATCGTTTATGTATTGTAATGCGTTGAAATAAACGGTAATACAATAATCCAAACAAATGTGTTGGAGTTCTTCTTATATGTTGCACTGTCCCAACTTTTTTGGAAATGAGTATTGTAAAAATGGTTAAGAGTAACGTCCTATACCCCAAATTCTTTCTTTATTTTCAGTTGGAGTTTGGCCTTTTTACAAGCGCACTATTGGTGTAGTTATTCGGCAAAACCTTTAAACGTGTGAAAGCGCGTGCAGCAAAGAAAATCTAATAAAACCAAATGGAATGTACGTTTGAAGGTTAGTAAAATACGTAAACAATTTTGTAAATGTCATTTCTTTGACAGAAAATTTTTAGCAGCACAATAATAAGGGTACTTTTTTCGTTTTTTTCCAATAAAATTTGAGTTTTCAAATCAAATGATAATAAAACGCTGTCGAATGCTGTCTTCTAACCTTTTGGAGGTTACTTGGAAAAGTATTAACTATCGATTAAGCCAAAAATCAGCTGCCACCTCCTGCCACTTGAATTGTTATGGGTTTTTTTCTAAGGATGCTTTGCCCAAACCTCCCAGTCAAAAATTTAATCTTATTGAAATTTCCGTTATGTCAGAAGATGCACAGGAGGCCTGCAATAAATTTTATTCTATCTATCGCCTCAGCTTTGCTAGAAAGAATTACAGACAGAAGACAATGGAGGATGTTTTCAAACGATTTTTAGTAGCCTCTGATCCTTATATTTCGAGTTGTCGAAAATTGCCAACTAAACCGCTAAAATCTCTATCCTGGCAGAAAATTCGTAATCAGCGACCCCAAAACCCTCAAAAACGATATGTAACTTGATTATGATAAATAATACATGATATTATACCCCAGGGGGTGGTCGATTAGGGGTGAAGGGGGTGAATTTCCGTACATTTGACATAAAATTTGTAATCAGCGACCCCAAAAACCCCTAAGATTCCATTTTGGAGTGAATTACTTGAATTTTCGAATTTTGGCCAGCTTTTTGGCAATCGGCCGCACTGTGCGTCAGAACCAACTCATGTCCCCTAAGAAGTGGTGAAAGTCGCAATGTGCAAAGTCTTTCATTTTTGAACTGCAATTTTTCATCTTTGAACTGCAGGCGCTGCAACGCCTCTGGTGTGTGGTGACTCGTGTGCGGGCGGACGTTATCGTACTCCAGAAGAGGGTCCAAAGCTGCCATTCAATCCTCGTGTCGACAACAACTCCGGAATTCCTCTCCGACGGGTTCACCCGACCAGTCACGCGTTGGTACAATGAATTAGAAACCTTCGTTCAATATGGTATTGACTCTGCTTTGCCTGTAATTACAGAACATACGCGGTTTGGCATGGACTCTACAAGATGTTGCAATGCAGGTAAGGTAATCGCAGACCACGTATTCATCAGAGAGACCTTCAGGTCCTGCGGAGTAGACGGAAGCGGATGCCTTCGACGAATGGCTCTTTCCAACATGTCCCGAACATTCTCGATCGGATTCAAATCCGGACGTTGCGCTGGCCACGGCAGATGTGTCAACTCGGTGTCACGTTCAGAAAACCACTCCTCAACATTTCTTGCTCGATGGACAGTAGCATTGTCGTCCATGAAGGACCCGTCACCATTGAGGATGGACTTGATCTGCAACAATGTTCAGGTAGTCTTTGGCTTTCACCCGACTGTCAAGGAATACCAGGGGACCCTTGCCATACTGCGTTCACAACACGTGAGGAGTCCATCGCTTCGTGGGGCTGCCGCCAAATTCTCTGCCGGCCATCGGTGCAAAACAATGTATAACTCGACTCGTCCGACCACATCACCTTTTTCCAGTCGTCTATTGTCCAGTCACACCACTCTTCTTTACACCACTGCAGGCGAACTTTCCGGTTTGTTGCCGACACCAGGGGCTTCCTCACTGGCATGCGACTTCCCATCCCATTGTTCTGGGGGAGATGGGTTGCGATAATCCTTCATTGAAGTCTGCCGTTAGACTAGGTTCGCACTACGAAACTAGTTACAAATTGAACTAGTTTCTTTTCTGGTTGCAGGTGAACCAGTTCTATTAGAACACTGGAAATCATCTTTAGAGGTGGAAATCCAGTTCCAGACACAACAAATAGAGCGTGCCCTGGAATGATTAATGCTTCTTCATCGTTGTTCAGTAGCCATTGTGTATTTTTAATCCGTGATCGTATCGCTATTCGTGAAGACTTATGGGAAAACTACCCAGAAGTCTTTGCATGAACAAGCATTCTCCAGCCCCAGAACCAGTTTGAGAAACTGGGGTTGGAAACCCCAGTTCCAGAGTCGAAAGAACTAGTTCTTCTTACACCCAGTTTTGTTCGCACTTCACTGATAAAACTAGTACCTCTGATAGAACTAGTTTCTTTTGGCTAGTGCCAACGAGCCTTTAGTTGCTCCACCTCCGACCTTCGGTTTTGCCGCACAATCCGTCTCAGACGACGTCGGTCCCTGTCTGTGTTGATTGTGTTTGATCCACAATTCTGCCGTTTCCACGTATTGAACACTTTGGAGACCTGACCATTTGAGTTGTACTGTCCTGGAAATGGTAGCTCCAGCTAGACGGGCTCCCAGAATAACTCGGACACGTCTGCTGCTGTTTTCCCCATTTTGCTCAACTTGAGCAGCTGCAGCTTGGAATGAGCATGTACCTCACACGATTGCATTCATTTGCATATCACAATCCCGCTTTACAGTAATTCATTGGCCACTGTGTGTATTTTGAATAGGAGGTGCAAAAGATTTTAAGTAATCGTGGACCCATATGTACGAGGGTGGGCTGAAAAGTAATGCCTCCATGGCTGAAACACTGCTACTCCCATTTGTCCTCTATGGAATGCACTATTCACTTTTCGACATAGTCCCCATCCCTTTCCACGCATTGTACCAACGCGTGACTAGTCGGCTGAACCCGTCGGAGAGGAATTCCGGGGTTGTCGTCAATGGCAGCTTTGGATCCTCTTCCACAGCACGATAACGTCACACACCAGAGGGGGTTGCAGCGCCTACAGTTCAAAGATGAAAAACTGCACTTCAAAAACGAAAGACTTTGCACCTTGCGACTTTCACCACTTCCCAAAGAGGAAAGAGCACCTTAAGGGGCAGGAGTTGCGTTCTGACGACGAGGTGAAACCTGCCGTTCGGTCTTGGTGTCGACAACAACCCCGGAATTCCTCTCCGACGGGTTCACCCGACTAGTCACGCGTCGGTACAATGCGTGGAAAGGGATGGGGACTATGTCGAAAAGTGAATAGTGCATTACATAGAGGACAAATGGGAGTAGCAGATGAAATTCTCAAGAAGAGACCCTGAACCTTCATTTTAAAATGCGGAACACAAATCCTAAAGGAATCAAATCCAAAATCAGTTCCGGGTTTGATGTTATCATCAAAATTCTCAACATGTTTTTATTCACCATCTCAACAAAGGTTTTGAGGTTTCAATGTTTTGATCAGTTAAGTTTTTATTGTTGCCCTTTATAGATGTAAAGCTAAACTTTAATTTTGTTGACTGTTATAAAAACAAAACATTTTAATTTTATAATGGCTCAGTTTCATTTGAAAATAGGGAACGGGTAAGGAGATTTTATATCAAATTTATTTTTTATGTTTTGCTTTTAATGCTCATTTTCTCATTAAAAACATTTTTTCCTGAAAAGAAACTCGATCCATTCATATACAAGAACAGCTGGTTTCATTTGCAGAAACCCAGAGGATGTAAAAAAAAAAAATTAGATCACTAGAAAGAGGAAACTATAATAAAAACTGAATCAAAATTTCGCATATTTTCTAAATTTATAATACAATTCTAAATTCTCCTAAACGTTCCAGCAAAAAAAAAAATAACCTAGAAGCCCGCCGGAAAGGAGAAGGAGCAAAATGAGTTCTGATTAAGAAAAAGCGCGCCACTCCTAATGAGCAGAACTTAATGACAAATGAGTAAGCAGGTCTTATTATTAAAGTGAAACAGGTCTTACCTTCATCAATACAAAACTTCCTTTAACATCCGAATACTCTACTTCTTTAGAATTAGTATTGATTTTTATTAATGAACGAGGAGGAAATGTCGTCGTCGTCGTCATAAGCCGGGGATGACTTTTGAGATTTTCTTTAATGAACTTGACCCGACGACGATGATGATGATGATGATGTCATTTGCGCTAATGAGTTGAGAGCAAAATACGTTGTTGTCTGCAATCCATTCATAAATAGGTTAACAGCATTGATTAAGGCTCATCATTACAACTTTAAACATTGCCTCAATCAAATCAACACCATGAAAAAAACATTATTATAAAATAAAATCTTGTAAACATTCCAAGGAGGAGCTTTAGCAGTGAAGCAGAAATACATTTATACGTTTATTAAAAAGAGAAATTAATCCCCCCCCCCTCCCCTGCTTCCCGAGTAGGATAAGGCAAGTCATCTATTTTTACTAGTGATGTCAAGATACCTAGGTCCGAGATCCGAGAACCGGATGTTGGTCAGAAATCCGAGATCCGGAACTTGGATCCGAGATCTCTGATCCGGATCTTGGATGCGAGATCTGAGATCCGGATCTTGGATGCGAGATCTGAGATCCGGATCTTGGATGGGAGATCCGAAAATCGGATCCTAGACAGGAAATTGTGTATATGCAAACTTTTTCTGAAAGCAGTTTATAAAAGCTTTTATTAAGTGATAGCCTAGTCCTCTTAAGTCCTAATTAGTCTTAATAGCATCCAGCGAAAGGATCCGAAATCCGGATCCGGATATTATCAGATCCGAATCAGAGATCCGGATCCAACGGACATCACTAATTTTTACCCCTTCATCTCCACTTTTTACCTCCCCAAGTTTTTTTTAAATCAATAAATTGATTTTCTCGAACGTAACATGTAAAAAATGCAAAAAACCTCGTATCTTCTTTCCTTTCTCATCATTTCCGAACTTACGATATATCACATGCCATATGTTGCCATATTTCTAAGGATCAAGCAACTGCCACCCCCGCAAATCCGATCCCACTGGAACAATTGGGTCTAAACTTCATAGTAATATACAGGATGGTCCATAAGTCTGCCTCCCCCCCCCCCCTTTTATCTTTTGAACCGAAGCAGATATGTCAATTTTGATGAATCCAATGAATAGGAAGTTGTGGGTGGCCTATCCCACGGTGCACTTTTCATCATCCCAAATATGCAAATTAGGACACATTCAAAATTTATCTCAAATACCGTAAGGGACAGAGAAATAAACCCAATTGCAAACTTGTTCAGCATAAAAAAAACAAACAAAACAAAAAAAAAACATCCGATTTCAAGATGGCTGTATCGCTAGTTGCCTTGCTATGAGGTGTCATCTAATGTTCCAAAATGGACACCAAAGGTGGTAATGTGAAGCTTCAGTCAATGGCCACTACGGAGCTGACGACTGCAAATTACCAGAGGATGATCAAAAATTAATGCTGCGGATTTCTTCACGAGACCAATTTTCCAAACGAGTCGCCATTTGTATGCAAAAGAGGTCTACGCTTGCTTTGTAGACCTCGAAAAAGCATATGACAGAGTTCCTCGGGAGAAGCTCTGGCAAGTGATGCATGAGTATGGAGTGGATGGGCAATTACTGGTTGCTATCATGTCTCTGTACGAAAGCTCTGAGATGTGTGTATGGATAAATGGCATTAAGTCAAGACCGTTCACCGTGGGTGTTGGACTCCGCCAAGGGTGCGTACTGTCGCCCCTCTTGTTCATTATCTGTATGGACTGGATAGACAAGGGCAGCCGAGGCGATGAGCGTGTTTGTGTGGGTGACTGCCTGGTGGAGAGGTTGCTCTTTGCTGACGACCTTGTCCTCCTTGGGTCTTCTCGCACGAACCTTCAGCATGCACTAGACCAGTTTGCAGTAGCCAAATGTGAAGAAGCTGGGATGAAGATGAGTGTGGCTAAAACCGAGGTCCTGGTCCTTTCAAGACAGCCTGCTCAGTGCGCTCTCCATGTTAGGGGAGCCTCATTGAGACAGGTGGAGAAATTCAAGTATCTCGGGATTGCATTCACGAGTGATGGATGGCAGGAGAAAGAATTGGATGCTCGGATCGGTGCAACAAGCTGTGTCAGACGTGAACTGTGGCGATCCGTGGTAACGAAACGCGAGCTGGGTAACAAAGCCAAGCTCTCAGTCTTCAAATCTATCTTTGTCCCCATTCTCACCATTCATGAGGCTTGGGTAATGACCGAAAGAGTGCGATCGCGGGTACAAGCGGGTACAAGAAATGAGATTTCTGAGAGGCGTGGCATGTGTTACCCTACTAGATAGAGTGTACAGCAGCACAATAAGGGAATCTTTAGGTGTCGAGCCGCTACTTCTCCGCATTGAGAGATCTCAGTTGTGCTGGTATGGCCACGTGATACGGATGCCGCAATCTAGTCTTCCTAGGCAGTTGTTATTTTCCAAGCCGGTGGGTAAGAGACCAAGGGGTCGGCCTAGAACCAGGTGGCTAGACTACATGGAGAATCTGGGTTCGAGTCGCTTGGATATTACCAGGGAGGACATGCGCCTGATGGCGGAAGATCGCGATCGCTGGAGATCCTTCATAGGGCTGCTGCCCCCGCGACCCTAACGGATAAGCGGGTTTGAAAAGTAAGTAAGAAGGCGTCAAAACGACAGATATTCATGAAAGTTTAGGTATCGTGTGGGTCCAGAAGCTCCTTCAAAAAAGACTGTTTACACCTGGATTGCTGGGTTAATAGTGGACCAGAATTTGCATGCAAGAATGTGAGTATTGGTCAGCCGTCAACATCGCAGACTCTGGGGAACACTGAGGTTGTGTCTCAATTGAGTATGGCTGATAAGCGCATAACCTTTGAACTTGAATTGCAGACAGGCCTCCATTCCATTATTCGTGACAATTTGGGTATGGGCGAGGTGTGCACACTGGGTTCCACAGAACTTGACTCAGGCCCAGAAGGAAAAAAAAAGTGGAAGTTTGTCATCGACTATTGGAAATGAAGTATGAAGATTTAGAATTTTTTGGAGAAACTGGTAACGAATCTCCATGGTGTCACTATGGAAGCATCCGGGGAGCCCCTGGCCCAAGAAATCTTGTGCTGCTCCATCTGCAAGTAAGCAGATCTCAGTCTTTTGGGATACTTGTGGCTTCCACAAGGAAAAACTGTCAACAGCAGCGTGTACTGTGACACCCGTACAAGACTTAGACGCAGGATTCAGCAAAGGCTAAAGGGAAAATGATCAAAAGGAGTGCTCCACCAGTACGACAATGTGCAGACCAATACCAGCAATGTCATGACTGCAACTTTGACATCAGTGGGTGCCACACTCACCCTATTCACCGGATCTCGCGCCATCTGATTATGAAGGACGTGCTGCGAAGAGGTTCGGTAACAACGAAGAATTGCAAGCAGCTGTTCACGAGTGGGTGCGTAGCACGCCCAAACAGTGGTTCCATGATGCAATAATGAAGTTGCAAGGAAAGTGTTAGCAGTGTATTGAAGGGGAGTATATTGAGAGATCCCTTGTACGAGGGTGGGCTGAAAAGTAATGCCTCCATGGCTGTAACTTTTTTATTTTTTAACCGATTTTCAAAATTCTTTTTGTATCTGATACTCCCATTTGTCCTCTATGTAATGCACTATTCACTTTTCGACATAGTCCCCACCCCTTTCCACGCATTGTACCAGCGCGTGACTAGTCGGGTGAACCCGTCGGAGAGGAATTTCGGGGTTGTTGTCGACACCAAGACCGAACAGCAGGTTTCACCTCTTCGTCAGAACGCAACTCATGCCCCTTAAGGTGCTCTTTCCTCATTGGGAAGTGGTGAAAGTCGCAAGGTGCAAAGTCTTTCATTTTTGAACTGCAGTTTTTCATCTTTGAACTGTAGGCGCTGCAACCCCCTCCGATGTGTGGCGTTATCGTGCTGCAGAAGAGGATTCAAAGCTGCCATTCAATCCTCGTGTCGACGACAACCCCGGAATTCCTCTCCGACGGGTTCACCCGACTAGTCACGCGTTGGTACAATGCGTGGAAAGGGATGGGGACTATGTCGAAAAGTGAATAGTGCATTACATAGAGGACAAATGAGAGTATCAGATACAAAAAGAATTTTGAAAATCGGTTAAAAAATAAAAAAGTTACAGCCATGGAGGCATTACTTTTCAGCCCACTCTCGTACATTAACTCATGTCGTCGGGTGAGAATTAGAGTGTTCTATGTGCAGAATTTATGAAACTAAGAAATTGCAATTACAAACTTTGAATACCTTTATCTAGGAAAAGCAGGACTTCTATGGTGAAAAAACTGCTGTTCTTGAATGTCTGCACCACAAATTATCTAGCAATAGCGCCACCGTTATTATTTTCTTGTTTTATTTCTAAAAATGATGAACTTCCGGTTGGAGATTGAACATTTCCAAGAACACACATGTGATTTTTTGTGTTATGTACTGTCTGAAAATTCTTCAATATTGTATAATTGAATACAGAGCCGTATGCTAAAGGCCCAGGGTAAAACTAAAATGGATAAAATTCGGCATAGAGCACTTGCAATTCAACGATTTCCTGCACGACCAGACATACCCTCATGCCACGAAGCACAGTAACATTTACCATCTACAGAACAGTGACCAGTAAGATTATAACGATTCAGATTTTTATACAAAAAATAAAAAAAATTTGAAACATTGGCTCGTGGTAGTGAAAGTAGAGTTCGCACACTGTAAGGTGAATTGGAAAAGTTCACTTTTTAAACGCTCTGGTTTTCTTAAATTCTGGCACTTCAACAATAGGCTGCGACAAGCAGTTGCGAGCAGGTTTGAGTGCAAGAAAGGAGCTCACAGATCGCGCATGAGGGTATAAAGTATACTATCTCTAGAACGTTCCTACCTATTGAGCCCGATAAAGTGAACTCGTCCATTTCACCTTACAGTGAGAGAACTCTACATTCTCTAAATCGAAACAGACGATTGCTACTTTACCATAGCTGTCTTTCCCAAAAGCAGACCTGTCCTAGTTGCGATCATTGCGTTACTAGATTTTTCTAGCAGTATGCGCATCATGAGCTTCCGTTTGATTACTAATTGGGTTAATAATAGTCTTATACTCCTCGTAAGCATCACGTGTCTTTTTTTTTTTTTTTTTGGTTTATGAAAATCAACGTTGAATTCAAGTTAAAGATGTTCCAGTATAAATGAATTTTAACAGAATCATTTGTATAAATCGTACATGTCTGTTAAATTTAACCCATTTTCTAAATATTCTTTACTACATCTGCTCCTACAATAATGTGACTCAAGCCTCGGAAAAGAATATGATTAAAGACGAATTAATGTTGGGTCATGTGTTCATAAGGCCGCAATTATATTGCTGTATTTTACTATAACTGCTTTATCCTGGCTATATTATCGTTGGCGATAGAAGAACTTACCTAATAAAATAACACACAACAATAATTGCGTTTTATGGCAAAACTGACATAGAACACTCCAATTCTAACCCGACGATACGCAGTAATAAATAAGGTTAAAAAAAAACAAACAAACTACTTTTGTAAATCATTTCCAAACGCCTCGTATATATCTGACTAGCAGAGGACCCGGTGTTGCCCGGGAAAATTACACTTGTAGGTAACCAGGACAACCTCAAAAAGCTAAATTAAACGTCCAAATTGGTTAAATAATAACTCAATCACTACAATATAGAGCGAAGGGACTATCCATTCTAAGAAAAATCCGAAAGACAGGAATTTACCTCTTCACTGAAAAAATCCATTCTAGATGATATACCGGGACTTGATTTACCGAAAAAAATTTTTTAAAGGCTCACAATGGATGGACCTCTCCAAGGATGCCTTCTAGTCTAAATACTTTTTTGCTCACGTAATCTTACTTTAGATGTACACCTGATGTTGTTGCAATTTCCTTTCTTCTTTCGATGTCTTGAAGCAAAAATTGGCTATTCATCACTTTGTGTAGTCTAGCGACCACCGATTCTTCTATTTACTTGCTTACCATCTGCTCAATACAGCACAGAGCTAAAGGAGTGCTTCCTCTATCATCTTTCACTCTTTCTCAATAGTCTGCTAACTCATTATCTCCAGTTACTGATCATTTTTAAAGATTTTCAAGAAATTGTTAAGTACCATAATTTTCGGGAGTAATGCCGGGGCGTTTCTGTTATTAAAAGTTAAAAATTCGGCGTGTGCGGCGTATCAGCCACCGCAGCGCTACTGCTGGAGATTTAACAAAAAAAGATAGATTCTACACATGATTAAAAATTCACTCAGATGACGATCGAGCGTGATCATTCATCGACAGCAGGGGATTCAACCACTTCCCGCCGCTCTCATCGTTCTCCCTATAGGTTGATGTCGTAGCCTAACCCAATATTTAGCATCGTCACTTTCGTAAATCGTAATTCCATAGCTTTATCATAGTCTTTCTATCCCCAGATAATAAAGCACTCTTATTATCGACGAATTTCTAGTATCGATGTTGACATGGACTCCATGCGTGCCCATCTATCGGAAAAAGAAAATGACCCACCTCTGCAGGAAGAATTTTTATCTTTATTTCATTCATCGGAAACTTCTGATGTTGAAGGCTTCGACTAATAAAATATATCTTATAAATACTGAATTTTGGTTTCTTTATTGAATTTCTTATAAAACGCAGTTATACAAAACAGACAGTGTGTGATGGGAGGGGGGGTGGGATGCGGCGTATCGGCCGCGGCGGCGCTACTACCGGAGATTTAACAGTTTTGTTAAATTTTGGCGTGTGCGGCGTATCAGCCACCACGGCATTACTCCCGAAAATTACGGTACTAAGAATTCTCTTTTCTAAGAAAAGCCTCAATAGCAGGAATTGTATGCATTGAATTCTATATTGCACAAACTTTGCCTTGCATTGTTGGTCATGAGACATATATTGTTGATCCTTGCATAGTGTTGGTGCATTGCGTGTTGACGCCATTGTTGCACAAACTTTTATTTGCATTGTTGGTCATGAGATATTTCTCATTAATATGCCCTGCCATAACCATGAATATTGATTTCTTATCGATAATTATTATTTTTTTCGAAATCTGAGGTAGACAGTGACCTTCCTCATGCTTTGAAGGTCATGTATGCAAACTTTGATCAAGATCGGAATAAAACTGTAGATTTGTATAAAAGACAAACAAACATCCTTCTTTATATATATAGAAGATGAAGAGAAATAAATCAATCTCAAACAATTGAAACCAGTCTTTTTTTTTATTATCATTATTATTTTTTCATATTAATCATGATATTATCTCGAAAGTATTCTTTAATCAAAATATAATCAAAAAATATACAAAATTGGCGGGAAAGATTAAAAATTAAAAAAAAACAATTAAATAAACTCAATTACAAATGGTTTTATGCAAATTCTTAATCACATAGTAATTTACTCTTTAAAAAAATTATGATAAATAAATGGGGCAACGTCAATGAAAAATGATGATTTAAAAAAAAAGTATATAAAATTTTAATAAGATGAATAACAGGTTAAAATTTTAATTACAATTCTTCTTAGAGATGGGTATGAATTCGACTCTATCAAATAAAATGCAGCTTAACCTTTGGATTAACAACTGCGTAAACAGCAATCTTATTAATTAAATAATACGATTCTTTCCCTCTTAACTTCAGATTAAACAGTGCAAACCAATTATTTTAGAACAATAAATTAACCTTCGGTTCAAAATATAAGATAAAATTTTCATCACATGGGCAACACAACCATTCAGTCAGTCGCTCGTAATATCAATACAGAACCACAGGCTTCAGACGAACGATTCTGCACAACGAGCATTCCCAACGCTAAAACGAATCCTGCATTTTAGCGAACATAACCCGCGGGGACTACGATTTCAACATATTCTAAATCCTGATCGAAATAACTTTATAGTTTCCAATTATTATTATTATTAGTAATTTTTTAACATAAAATCCAAAGTTTCAGAGATAAAAGGTGCGGGCTATATTTGCAAAAATACGGAAATAACCAAAACAAAAACTTCGGCAAAGCCTCCTGAACAAGGTAGAGCTATATTCTTGGAATGTCCTTTGGATTTTGTGTAAAACTAAAGAAGACGTTAAACTAAACGGGAGTAGAGAGGTCAATATAAACAGAGGCGTGTTGTTAACTTCTTACTAACTGGCTCGCTTCACATTGTACATCGAGCTCCGAAGCACGACTTAGGCCCTTTTTTATAAATCTTGCCCCTGTCCAACGATCCAAGACCTTGGCAACGGCAAAAACTTCAAAAAACGAGTTTCACCAAACCACTTCACTAAACCTGGAATCTTTCAACAAACATCGTGCGAGCCAGCCTCGACACCCCTGGATATAAATATCGCTTGTACCCTTTGCAAAATACGTTCCTAAATCCTAATTTTTATTTATATCTATTTTGGAAGATAACCCTTAAACAACAGTATCATCTGACACAATAATAAAACTGTACAATTAAATTAATAAATATATCGCTTGGAAACAAACATTTATCAAAATAGGAGTTCTGCAATAACGCATTGACGCCTCAACATTTACCATTCTGCGTGTTGTTAAGTTCAACAGCTGTTCAGCGCTGCATCAGCAGCCGATACGGTTAAGAACGTTACGGAACGTGGGTTAATGCTTTTGGAAAGATTCTCGTCAAGATACTCAAACGCAGTGATTACAAAACCGGCAACGTTACCTATTTGCGACATACAACAGTTTTCCTGAGTGAACGAGGCGATCGTGGCAGAGGCTCGGGCAGTACCAACGCTTCCTACACACGTCTCAGATTTCTTGTAGCAGACTGCTCGTTTGCAGAAGACAGCCAAATAACAGCATTGTTTTAATAGCACACTGCGACAATTTTATGGTAGCAGAGCTGAGCAAGGCTAAATACGTTAGCAGAGTTAAGCAGGGATGAATACGGTAGCAGAGCTGAGCAGTGTCAAATACACTAGCAGAGCTGGGCAAGGCTGAAAACGGTAGCAGAGCTAAGCAGGATTGAATATGGTAGCAGAGCTGAGGACAACTGAATACGGTAGCAGAGCTAAGCAGGGTTGAATACGCTAACAGGGCTGAGCAGGGATGAATACGCTAGCAGAGCTAAGCAAGGTTGAATATGGTAGCAGAGCTGAGCACCGCTGAATTTGGTAGCAGAGCTGAACACAGCTGAACTCAACAACACGCAGATCACAACCGTCCCAATTCACTTCTTTAAGATCACATCTCAAAAAATGGACTTGGCGAGCAATACTCTTTCATATACTAAGTACAAAATAAAATAAATATAATAATGATTAAAAATTTTTATTATTATTCAAATTTCAGATATACAATCTTCAATAAAAAAACCCATCTTACTCCGTAGTCGTATCCTTCACTGTTGCAGATTTCATTACCGTTTTCCGAAATAAAAGATAGATGATCTATAGAAATTTACAAGGCAATGGTATATTTTGTTTCACATTGAATAATAGTTGTTTCCCATACATAGTATCCGTGCAATTAATCTAAGCTAGCAAGTGTGCATTCGTTATATATAAGGTGTTGTTTTCCCTTTTAAAATTTCTTATTATTTTTGTGACGACGACGATGGTTTCATCAAAGTTGGCATGTACTGCATTTCTAAAACATGCTGCACAATTATCGTTATTATTATTATTAAATTAATTAATGTGATCTGTATTATCATTATTTTCATTTCGTATTCTTCTATCATCCTTCATCATCCATTCATTCGCTGTTGTATACACGTAAAATGCAAGAAATACAAGGAGAGAGAGATAGAGAGAGAGAGAGAGAGCGAGACAGATAGAGAGACAAAAGGTTTTAACATCGTCATCCTTTACGCCACCGATGGAATGTTTATATTTTTCGTTTGTGGTTATACTTTTGGCGTGGATTCTCATTTTAAAACGCTTCTATAATAAAACCTATCATTGATTTGAGATAAACTTCTCAAAAATATATATTTTATAATTTAAACCCACAACTATTTCGATTTTCCAACAACGGATTATAACAAATGACGGCTCACCGCCACTTTCGATACCAAAGGCAATGCTTCGGGCGTAAGACAAGAGCAACGAGTTCTCACGTACGTTTATCTAAGGAAACACTTAAAAACTTTTCGACATTTAACTATTTCAACTTAAAATATTAAATACACGCAAGTATTTCACCGTACACACAAAGTCCCCGTTAGGTGATCGATACAAACTTAAAACGTTTTCCCCACGACGGCTTAAGTCGTCGAGCCAAGAAACGAAAGCCAACGAAATACGTGTGTATCTAAGTAGGCAAATTTGTTCTTCCTTGTATATATATATAAATATTTATACGTTCCCCTTCGTTTTATAATAATAACAACAACAACATTAAACTCATCACAGAACAGCTTCCACGCAGCTGTGGAGGGATTTCTCTCTTCTCATTATTATTATTATTATTATTATTAATTTTTTTTTTAATCCGTGGCAGCAGCAGTTTTTATTTTGGCTCCTCCCGACGTTGATAATTGGAATGTTGTCAAGTTTGTCGAACCGACGCTTGCAGGATATACCGTTCCGTTTTCTACGTCGCTTTCCTTTCCGACATTAGTAAGAAGTCTGTTTAAAAGAAGGGTTAAATATCATCTGGTGAACCAAATCGATGATTTCTGGCCACTGGCGACACATCAAAACAATAGCCACAACCAGCAATGATGTCGTGAGAACACGTACCCTAGCGAGAAAGAAAAATCGAATTAGAGAAGCAAAAACATCTTAATAAATAATTACGGTCTAAGTGGTATAAGAAAAGAGATAAGCATTAAGAATTTTTCTACAGATTTAATGGAAAAAAACGGAGGAGAAGGAAAAATTCTGCGAACTGGAGGCACAAAGTGTCGAGGGTGTAAACTGTGACTGAGTCAGTGTGAGTTTTGCTTGGTGGGGGAGGTGTTCCCGTGTGTGTGGGTGTGCGCTCCATAAATTTGGTACAATTTTAGTTCGTGTTGTTTATTTTTCGTGAGTAGGTGGTAGTCATAGTAAGTGTGTGTGTATTAAATGGCTAATGATATATTTATAGTGAAAAATAAAAGATTTTTAGTGCAGATTGTTGAGAGGAGATAGAAATTTCCCTCCGGTACAACAATGTCTCTGCAAAAGGGGCTAGGCTTTGTTGTAGCGGGTAGAAATTCTCCGAAAAACTGCGTGTCTAAGATAGTTTTTGTATTTTTAAGTTTTTTTTTTGTTAAAAAAATATCCGTAAGCGACGGACGTGTGTAAAATACCGGTGTTGAGAGAGGGTAAGCGACTTTTAGTCATGTTCCAAAATGGCGCTTATGCCTAAGTCCAATGCCTGCAAGAGATTAAACAGAGAGAAGGTGCAGCAATTTTACACAGATCGTTATGATGTATAAAGCATCAGTATACGTCGGCTGAGTAATTTTGGCACCTACAAAGATGAAATAGGATGGTACAATTCGAAGGACAGTTGAGAACAACGTCGATGTTCTGTTGTTTTCCAGGTTCCTCTAAGTTGAGAAATCATCTTTCCCTCAAAATACGGTGAGATCGTTTCTTTTATTTTGTCGGCGGAAATTCCCTTTGCTCGTGATTAAAATACATTTCGAATCACATATGCTATTCGGCAATTGAACCTATCAGCCCCCGTTTTGTGACATTGTTGTTACTGTATATTACGTTAGCGCTATTTAATAAAAGCAGTGAAGGCGTTTTATTGTAGACGCTCTTTTGTTTCATGAAAAGATCGCACGAAACTTACTGATTCATAGTGAACGGCGATAATGAACTGATTATTTGGAACCTAAACTAGATTGTAGCATTAGTACTGTATAGTTGGCTGAATTGCAATTACTTAGTTTAAGAAGATGCTATCTAAGCTCTGTGTGTGCGAGCTAATATAAGTGGCTCTCAGTAACGCTGTTGTTCATAGGAGAGTAGAGCGGCCTAGGAGAGGTGCCCAGGTTAATAGAATCTCCGGGTTACTATATCCCTCCCATTAATAAAAGGGATACACGACGCGTTCTAGTGTCGAATAAGACGATGGCTTATATTACTCAACTCGAAAGGAGTGAGTAACAGGTACATTTGTACCATAGAGAATAATAACAGCGGGCACTTATGTTCGTAAAGCGCATTTAGCATTATGATTGTGTAGAGAGCACTCTTAAATAAAGTAATATTTTATTAAAGCATTAATTAATTATTGGTATTTATCTTAGATGGGGCCCCCTTTTGTTGAAATGAACTATTTCAATTAATTATTAAGACGATTAAAGGTTGTTTATTCACCTAACACACACTGAGCGAGTTTCATTTTTTTGACCTTATACGAGTCTCACCCTCCCTTGCCGTCACGTGCGAAGGTTCGGAGTAGTCCTATGACTCCATCGAGGTCACACCCCCGCACCTGGGTGGCACAAAACGTTTGCTAAAATTTAAAGGGAGTTAAAATTTTCCTTGGGTAATCTCTTTCAACTGATGGCAAGTAGTGCCACGTCACTGGAACTACTTTCAGACTTGCTGGTCACTCTACGACACAAACACCGATCTTAATCTTAGCGATGTTCTGATGACAAAGCTGATGGCAATTAAATATGGCGCTAACTGAAAGTGATCGGCATAGACCAACTTGAGAAATCGATGAAACGCTTGGAATCAACCAGTTAACGATGTCAAGGCGATTACGTCCACTTGGAATAGTTAGCAAAGCTAATGTATGGGTCGATGTAGACAAATTTATCTATCCAAGTGCAACAAAAACGATCCATTTTTAAGACGAATAGGTACAGAAGATGAAAAATGGAGCATGCATAATAACGTTATACGCAAGAGATCGTGGTGTGTCAAACAGCACAAAAGCCATGTACATCCGAAGAAGGTTTTGCTTTGGATCTGGTGCAACTGGGAGGCTATCGTTTATTATGAAACCAGACCATTAAATCGGAGAAACACTGTTCACAACTAAGTGAGTTAAAGCAAGTAATCAGCCATCTTAAGTGCCGAGACATGCCAGAACTTTATCATCTAAACGAAGTTTTGACAATATTCCTCAACGTAGCAATTAGTTTAAGCTCTGATTGAGCATATGCTCGATTTATAGCGAATAATTGAATTAATGGTAGCTTGCGAAGAAAAAAAAAGAGAGCAACCATTGTATTTTGTGGAATCACGACGTTCGAAATGTTTGACGGCCTTCACATGGGATCAAAACCCGTGAACAGGTATCGCAGCTGTGTGTTTCCTGCTCGTGATGACTTCTTTATGGCGAGTGAACTTTATTTACTTTAATCCCCTGACGCAATTTCCCTGAGGTGTTCTTCCTATACCGGGCACAAGAGATATTAAAAATTTGTGTTTATGCGGTGGTAGAACTCTCACTCCAGCCTATGTCGTGTACCCGTCCCTGTCTGTGTCTAAGAGAAAGCAGTCCGTGCAAGTGTTTCTCCGGTTGAACAGAAGTTTGTTTTTACAAGCTACAAGTATCGTCTGTAGTATAATTTTAATGAATCCCGATGGTGTAGCTTGTTGTCGGCTCCGTTAAGTAGTGTATGCACATTCGTAAATAGCTTATTTTGTAGTGGTGGTGCAGACTGTTTTAGCATCGCGTGCGCTTGTTCTGTGACGCGTTCAGTATTTTGGTAAAAGGCAGTGGCACTACGTGGAAGAGGCACTGGTTAACACAAAACTATATTTAAGGCGCGATGGTGATTTGCACAAAGACACGTGTATAGGAGTTTTTGTGGTTCTGCCCGACCTGTCACAGTTGTGAGCACAGGTGGAAAAACGACCGTGTGATGTTCTCCAACGTCAATCATTGACTGTTAGTCCGGTGTCGTTGTGCAGCGCGGTATAGCGTGTTACTGCCCCCACACTACTCATCGCTCATTTGCATTTGTCTTGGTGCATCCGACACTGTGGACAGGGGTCACAATATAGTAATTTATTGCCTCAGCCATATACAAGATATTTTCGTTTTGAAGATTCATTCTTAATTTGTAAGGACAGCATGAGTCCGTATTAGCTGTTTGGCTAACGCTGTTCAATTTGCATGACTAAGGGGGCCTTCTTGTGTGTACCGTATTTTCGTGAATACACCCCGCGGGTTATACACTTTTTTACATCTGCGGGAGGGCGGTGCGGGGTATCTAGGAGTGCGGGGTTTCCAAATTATTTTTTACATGAATGATGTGCGAGATGGAAATCATGAACAAGTTGAACTAGAAGTAGTAATAATGCAATCTAGAAACTGTTTCAATAGAATGATTCAAATGAGTGAACTGCTATCTTCCGACAATCGACAATCGAACAGTGAAGTGTACATTTGTTAGGATGGGACGAAAGCAGTGCTTTCACAAAGCTCATCCAACCAGAATAAACTCCAAATGAAATACACTGAGGTAGTCAAGAAGACTAACCAACCCAAGCGGTCTTCCATATTCTACAACAAAAAAGAAAATAAGATTGACGATTGTCAGAAACAAAATACAAACGAGAAAGAAGATTATCACATGTTCCAGTAACCTATCCGGGAAAGAGACGTTGCTAATATATTCAAAATTGACGTCAAGAACGTGCCTCGGTTTACGATACTTCGTATGCCAGTTCATATTCAATGAGTTCTTCAGTATTCCATTCACAAGTTTATTGTCGTGAGTTTTCATCTTCTGTATCATAATCAAAAGGAGATCCTGTAAAAGCTTTCCGATATGGGCCATGTTTAAATCCATGTGGATGGATTGGTTTTTCATGGTCCTCAGGGTAACATTCTGGAATGACTAGTTCACTCCATCTGGATTTACAGATAGTCGCCCATGCAGGCATGCCATAGAGGAGTATGGTCCGGATAATCGATTTGTACAGAAGTGGCTTGTTGTCAATGCTGAGGGCGCTGTTGCGACCCATGAGAGCTATGATACTGTACTTAGCCCTCTTTGCTTTGTTCTGAGCATAGGACATATGCCGGTTCCATGAGAGTCTTGAGTCAATGATAACTCCCAGATACTTGTAGTTGTCCACCCACTCCAGTTTCTTATTGAACAGAACAAGAGAATCTGGGGGACGCTTGAGCTTCCTCTTGAGGTACAAAGCCTTGCACTTTCCTTCGTTAAGGTTCAACTTCCAGCAGTTAAACCAGTCTTCGAACTGCTTCAAGGCGCACTGCAGCAGAGTGATAACGTGAGCCGGCTGGTGTGCCCATGTCATAATGGCAGTATCATCCACAAATGGCGGGGTATACAGGGGTGCGGGATTTCCTAAATATTTTTTACATACACGTGGAATTTAGCGGGGTATCTAGGGGTGCGGGATATATTCGCGAAAATACGGTATTAGTGATGATTGCGCAACTCCAGTTAATGCTTGTATTTAAATAATCCTTTAGTAAAACGCAATAAAGGCGTTTGTTTTTTAGTTTAGTGTGTTAAATCAATTAGTCACCCACGGTTAGTATCAGTTCCGAACTTATACAATTGCCGTGTCTCTCAGCTTTAGTCATATGCTAATGGGGTGTGGCATTGTTACAGATTCTATGCTACTTAGGGTGTGTCTAAAAAGTCCGACCGGTCGCCAACAGTTTACGTGGTACGATCGGCGGCCATTTGCTTCCGTTTGTTCGTTCATGGACAGCGCGATCGTGAGCATTTTGCTTCAAAATGGCGTCACAGCAAGGTTCCTCTCATATTTCGCCATCTCCTTTCTCCAAAATATATTTATTACGTATCGGGGATTCGAACAGTTGAATTTTCTGCTTTCGTCCGCCATTTTGATTCTACTCACGGAGGCAGCCGACCGCGACTGGCGTTGGACTCCGGTCGCACTAATTACGACCGACGTTGGACTCCGGTCGAGATTAGCGCGACCGGTCGCGTTATGAAAACGCTCATCGCGATCGGACGTTACTTTATGAATCCAGGGTCGTCCGAATTGGGAGAAAATTTAAAATGAATACAGCCAGTTACGTATGCATGCATCGTTCCCGCGTCGATCGGACATAGTCGAAATTTCGAGTCAGTCACTGGTGGCTCTAAAACGAGCTTTTTGACGGGCTTTGTGCGATCGCGACTGGTCGGACTTTTTAGACATACCCTTAATTAGGCATAGACTGGACTTACCTAGTTTTCAAGAACGGCATGAGGATGCTGGCAGTAGTCGCCACAAGGAGCAACACGACCTGTAGGACAGTCAGGGCTATGTTGATCAGCTTGAGGAGCAGCGCCCGAGCATTGCTGTTCTCAATTCCTTCTAAGGTCACCAACTGCTGGTGCTGCTGTTGTTGATGTTCCATTCGTGAAATCTGCAACGACAACAACAAACGTAACCTTAATCCCCCAATCTTGCTCGACACGACGCAACGACAAACGACTCTTCTTCTTACCTTTGTCTGGAAACTCTCCAACATTTCATGCATGTCTCGAAATCTCTCTTCGCTTTGGTACTGAACTTTCTCCTCCATGTCCGTAATCCCTTGTTTCAAATTCTCTATCTCATTTTGGTGTAACTCTATTAAATCATTCATTTGTTCTTCTAGCCTCTGAAACACCAAACAACAATCACATTAAACATTCTTCTGATGCTCAGGAGGGGGGGGGGGTAGGTTAATGTTATGAGTTTAGGTTAGATTAGTCAAAATTTGCCCCGATATTAAGGATTTATGAATAAAAGACGGGTTAAGGCAAACATGTAACGGAACAGTTTGTTCTCCAATAATTTACTGCCCGATGTTTGCTTCTAATGCCATTGTTCAGTGTAACTGCACCTACAGTAGCGCTCAAAAAATAGTACACTGTCACCAAAAAGAATGAAAGCAGCATAGAAAAAGTCAACAAATGAAGACTTAGGATTTCCTAAGGCACAATAGTCTAATATTTTGTTGCATGACCATTTGCAGCGATGACAGCTTGGCATCGGGATGGCATAGAATCAATCGGTTTGGATATTTTATCTAATGGAATGTTATTCCATTGCTGACGCAGCTGTTCAAACTTTTCTGTTGAATTTCGGGCTTTGTACCTACTGCACCTATGTTCTAATTCTTCCCACATGTGTTCGATGGGGTTTAGGTCTGGCGATTGGCTTGGCCACTCAAGTAATCGTACTTTCTTTGATTTAAACCAGTCTTTAATGATCCCCGCTATATGCTTGGGGTCGTTATCCTGCTGGTAAATCCATCCCCGAGGCATATTAGGAAGCATATGCTGAACCAAGATGTTTTTGTAAACGTGCCTGTCCATTGTTCCATCGATTCTTATGAGAGGGCCCACCCCTTGATGACTGAAGCAGCCCCACACCATAGTAGATCCTCCACCATGTTTAACTGTAGGCAGTTGATATCATGGATCAAATTTGTGATTTGGTGGGCAGCGTACATACCTAATGCCATCTGATCCAAATAATAGAAACTTCGATTCATCACTAAAGAGCACCTTACTCCACTCCTTAAATGTCCACTTCAGATGGTTTCTGGCAAATTGGAGTCTAGCCATGCAGTTCTTTTTTGAGATGAAAGGTTTTTTGGCTGGACGTCTTCCGAACAGTTCGGCATCCTTAAGACGTCTTTTAGTCGTTGAAACACTAACATCAACGTTGTGGAAGGTTTTCATTTCGCGGTTGATATCCACAGCGGTTTTCTTAGGATCAGTCTTAGAAAGACGTACAAGAAGTTTATCTTCCCGTGGAGTGGTTGCTTTTGGTCGGCCAGACCCTTGCTTAAGGTTTACATCTCCCTGCTTCCGAAAACGCTGTACAATTCTTGCAACAGATCATTTGGGCACGTGAAATTGATCCGCAACTGTTTTGTATGAATTGCCTTGATTAACAAAATCAACAATGGTCTTCTTGATTGGGGATGACAGATGGACTCGAGTAGACATTGCAAATTATATATACTGTATTATATACAGAAAACTACTTTTTCGCATTGAAACTCTCCTGAATAATGATCGTGTACTATTTTTTGACCTCACCTATATTGAAAATGGTTGAGTCTCTCAGAAAAAAATTTGAGCAAGGCAATTTGCATATTTTTTCCCATTTGTGTTCCAATGAAAACTATACATTGTCAAAATTTCATTTCATTTGCTTGATTTTTAAAAACGTTACAGCAATAAAAGTAAAAGTGTACTATTTTTTGAGCGCTACTGTACGTAAAGTAGACCCAAGAACTCGACACGAGTGACTATCAGAGTCCACTTGTCTACCCGAAAAGGTCCAAGACATTTGTATTATGTGTTCAAGGCGTTACTAAATGTCCACCGTTTTGCACAGCGAAGTTAGCAATTAAATATTATGGCTTGCGCTCTAAACCCCACGATGCTACCCGACCATGTGTTTAGGACTCTGTTAGGTGGCGCTCAGCACATGTGGCTGTCGTTTAACTAGTTTAGAGCAGTGTCTGGATCCATTTGCGGGACTCCCGTTAGTCTGTGATCAGGGTGTGGACAACTGGTGTATGCTAGGCGTGATTATAATCTGAGAGGCGCGTAGGTAGTGGTTTATAGTGTGTTTTAGGGGTTACTGCCCTCCTCCCCTCCCTCAGCCTGTCAGATCGGATTGCTAAAACCACTGAAGGTTGAGGTGTCAATAAAGGAGAGCGTGACGCCGTCCTAGTACACACCTATGCAGGCATCGACTCGACCTGTCACATTGGGCACAACAGTTGTTCCGCAGTGATATTGCACTGGGCAATGTGAAGCGTGAACGTGTGCTCTTTCTGTGCAGCCCATGTGCTAGCAACCGCACTCGAGTATCAAAGGGGGAGCGAGGCTAATAGCGTACAAACTAATTTATTAATCTTAGCTTTCCAAGTGTGCAAAACTTAACTCACCTCATATCTATACCTTTCTTCTTGTAGAGCTTGATGAATGAAAGTTACATCCTGTTGCATCTGATTCTAACAAAAGTGGATAAAACGTACAACATTACTCGCTAAATCTACAGACATGAGCACATAACGCACGAGGTGCTACCAAAAGTTCCCAGAATGTCTCACTGGTGATGTATAGCTACTATGCTGAAACGCCGCCAGACGGTACCTCATACTTTCTTTATGAGTCACCACTGCAAGCGGCATTGAGATAGGAAATCACATTTAGTTATGCATACAATTTCCGAGAGCAACGTGTATGCATAAACTTAGGAAAACTACTGCAGAAACGCATCAAATGTTGAATCAAGCATTTGGCGAACACGCTTTAGGTCAAATGCAAACTTACGACTGATTTAAACGTTTTAAAGATGGGCGAACACTGGTTGACGATGATCCCCGTTCAGGATGGCCGTCAACCAACACATCGCCTAAGAACTTCGTTGCTATTCAGAATACGCTCCTTGAGGAATGTAGGATGACCATCTAGGACGTGCAAGATTGTGGGGCTGTCATGTGGGACATGTCAAGAGGATTTGTCTGACGAACTGAACACTTACGAGGCCTGTGAGAAAAGTACCCGACCTTATTTTTTTTTTTTTTTTTCGAAAACCTGATAGATTTGGATCGCGTGCGCTTGCACGAGCCGACCTTGAACCTTTGTGCGTATGCGTGAATTTTTTCCCGCCTCTCAATAGCGTCAGTTGCTGGCAATCAGCATTAGAGGGAG
>JAHWFO010026190.1:419869-478361 GCA_023313115.1 Rhysida immarginata
TTTTATTTTTTAACCGATTTTCAAAATTCTTTTTGTATCTGATACTCACATTTCTCCTCTATGTAATGCACTATTCACTTTTCGACATAGTCCCCATCCCTTTCCACGCATTGTACCAACGCGTGACTAGTCGGATGAACCTGTCGGAGAGGAATTCCGGGGTTGTCATCGACACGAGGATTAAATGGCAGCTTTGGATCCTCTTCTACAGCACGATAATGCCACACATCAGAGGGGGTTGCAGCGCCTACAGTTCAAAGATGAAAAACTGCAGTTCAAAAATGAAAGACTTTGCACCTTGCGACTTTCACCACTTCCCAAAGAGGAAAGAGCACCTTAAGGGGCACGAGTTGCGTTCTGACGACGAGGTGAAACCTGCCGTTCGGTCTTGGTGTCGACAACAACCCCGGAATTCCCCTCCGACGGGTTCACCTGACTAGTCACGCGTTGGTACAATGCGTGGAAAGGGATGGGGACTATGTCAAAAAGTGAATAGTGTATTACATAGAGGAGAAATGGGAGTATCAGATACAAAAAGAATTTTGAAAAAAAGTAACAGCCATGGAGGCATTACTTTTCAGCCCACCCTCGTACAAAGCAAAAGTTTAACAATTTCTTCTGCAAAGTCTTCAACTTTACAAAGGAGGGAATCATTTTGAATACCTCACAGCAGTTAATACTGGTATCTTCATGTCGATAATTGTCATATTGTTGACTCTATAAGCATTCACCAGTGCTTTGATACTCAAATCATATTGGAGTCCTGGTTCCAAGTCATAAGGGGATCCATCCAATAACTTCTTGAAACACTGTTTACAGCCAAGTGTGCAATGGTAAAAATTTTATATTTATTCTTCATCTTCATGTTCATTTTCAGATTTTCGTACGAAAAAACGCAAACTAATTTCTAATTTAAAACCACTTGAGAACGTGTGGTACTGCAATGTCAAGATGATGTTAAAAGCACAAGCCAGTTAAAAACATTAGAGAATTTGCAAAGTCGATTGTTTCTCGGGCCATTTTTTTTCTTAATGAATTTTTGATTTTGCCTTTAGATTTGGACAGCGCATCAGAAAGTGAATCAAAGTTAGAATAGGCACACATATATCCTGAGTGCCTATTGTAACTTTGATTCACTTTCTAATGCTCTATCCAAATCCGAAGTCAAAATCAAAAATTTTGAAGAAAAAAAAAAAAGAAAATTTGGCAACAGAACAACTGATTATGCAAATTGAAGATTTTATCATACAAAGCAGTTAGCAAAATTTCCGAGTGATCCGTGCAACCATTTAGTAAGCTAACGACGTTTAGTTTCACAAAAATGAATAACAGCATTCCAGATAGACAACGTTAGTGAACAAACAATAATAAGAATGATGAAAACTAGACTGGGTTAAGTACCAAGTACACCATCACGTACGGGTCTTTTTGAACTCTGTGCACAAACTTCACAGGCTGATAGGTGATAACATGCTGGACATTTTTTACTAAAGAATGGATGGTCCGAAGTTCATCATCCAAAAAAGTGAGTAGTTGTTCCTGGATTAGCAGCCATCCCAATCAGAATATCTTCTTCCAAATTAAGTACTTGAACATGTTTGCCCTGTCCTTGTTTCATGCTTATTAACACGGAATGTTTCACTTTCACGAACTGTCATTGAAATGTTCTAATGTTTGGTAAATGCCAATTGGGGTACCGTTCACGGTACAACCTACGAGCAAATACGAAGTGCTTCCCAAAATAGTTTTATTCTGATAAGGCTGTAAAAAGTACGAAGTTTTGCAGATAGATGCTGTTAAGCCCGGTTTCCATTTAGCGTCGGTTTGGCGTTTGTTAGGCATCTGCGTCTTTTTTTTAGAATTTTTAAAAAACATACTCGTTTTCCAATTAGCGTCTGTTAAGCGTTTGTGTCTGTTCGGCGTCGGTCACGCGTCCTTTCAAGATCTGGTATGGCTAGATTTTTAGGCGTCTTTTGATCTAGCCAATCAGGTACAGTCTACGTCACTATGGATTCTGGGTAGTTGTCTTCGCCGATTCAGATGGAGAATCATGGCTGCCGTAGCTGCTGTTCACCGACACGGGTTCTCGCGACTTTTCCCTCGTGAATTTATTAATAAACAGGTTATAAAAATTTCGTGAATCATTTACTTATTAAGTAAAAATGATATAGTAATAAATTCAAAGCGTGAACGTGATCAGAGTGGTTGATATCCTCTTTTTCCATCACCTTGAGAGAGCGACAACTGTTTGCAGTGACTTGACCAATCAGTCAGACCAGATTCAGGATAACGGTTGAAAGTCGCCGCTAAATGGAAAACGACCATGCTTGCGTGCTAATCAGGGCGCGTCTCACAGGCGACGACTGCATAAAAGAACGTCGCACACGACGAGATGCCGAACCGATGCTAGATGGAAACCAGCCTTTAAGGGTATGTCTCGGCTATAATTGTGCCAAGAGTGTCATCCTATGTCCACGTGATTTTGAGTTTGAGCTGTTTTTGTCACTGTGTTGGCCGTGTTGCGATTCTTGATATAAAAAGCTGAAGAAAACTGCAGCTAAAACCCACAGACTGTTGAAGGGGAGGCTTATGGTGAACAATCTTTAGGCCAAACCCAAACATTTGAGTGGTTTAAGCGTTTCAAAGATGGTCAGGAGTCTGTGGAAGATGACAAGCATTCTGGACAACCATCAACAAATACAACTATGGAAATTTTCACGTAAGTGCGTGACGTGAACCGAGGAACGAAATCAGACCATCCACGATGTTTGAGATCGCCTTGGACTATCATACAGGATGTTTTGAGACGATTGAGGGAAAATGTGAGGCGCGGAAGGCCAGAGATGTGGAACAAGAAAGACTGGCTGCTCTATCATGACACTGCTCCGGTGCACATATTGCTCGCTATGACGGACTTCCTCAACTAAAAAACCACGATCCCTGGCACCCTGCGATTTCTACCACTTCCGAAAATTTAAAATGCAGTTAAAAGAGCAGCGATTTGACTCCATGTAGTGATTCAAGCGGAATTGCAGCAAGTGTTAATCATGCTCCAATCTGGAAACTTCCAGGAGTGCTTCAAGAAGTGGGAACATCGTGGAAGTGACGTATAGATGCCCAAGGACACTACTTTGAAGGTGACGGTGGAAATTAAAAGATCAGGTAAGATCCGTATTTTATAGAGGTACAGTTTGGGAAATTTGGGGTAGCACCTCGTATGGCATTCCCATCAGCTACTCTACGGATGGTTGTTTACAATCTATGGTAACGATTTGCATGGCGCGTGACGTCTCAACTAATCAGCGGAGGTATGCAAATTTATGTAAAAGTAAACATTAGTGTGGCAGGCGGCGGGTTAGTTTGCTCGGAGAAATGCCGCCGAAAGTGTCACAGTTTTGGGAAGGGTACATGACAGCCCTTTCCGACGACGCGAAATTCAGTTATTCCGCAATAGTTACGGCATGTAAGAAAAGAGGTTTCACCATTTCGAAGAAAGGAGTTCATAACGTGTTGGCTGGTGTTGGTTTGGCCCGTACAGGACAAATTTTTGGGACTGCCAAGCAAGCAAATCCAAGGACACCTACAAGTCGCACAAAGGCTGTCATTCAGAAAGTCAAAAAAATGGAGACGGGGAACAATCCAGCGACCCAAAGGACCATTGCTGCTAAGGTAGGAACATCTCTTCGTACCGTAAACAAAATTATCCATAAAGATTTGGGACTGCAAAAGAGACATAAGAGCAAGGTTCACAAGCTCTTGCCAAGGCACATTTCAGAACGTAAGACCAATTGCAGAAAACTGTATGAATGTCATCTCGCTGGGGATAAATGGAAGTATGTGGCCACATTAGACGAAGCATATGTTTATCTGTTGGACTGCAATAAACCAAGGGTGATTTTTTATCGCCCACTGGGAGCCAAATCGTTTCCAAATAGGTACATAGAAATGTCGTGAAAGTTTTTCGAAGGGATTCATGATCGTCGCGAATTATTCCTATAAAGGCAAGCTACAGATACGAAGAGTGACTCAAAATGTAAAGGTGAATTCTGCGTACTATTAGGAACACGTTCTGACACCAATTTATACAGAGGAACTACCTGCTCTTTACGGAAACGACGTTGACAAGGTCCGTCTCCATCAAGACAAAGCGTCCAGCCATACGTCCAAATCGACACAGAATTTTCTCACACGAATGGAACCACAAACAGGAATCCAGGCTATACCGTTTACCGAGATACCAGTGAAGTCTCCAGACGCGTCGCCCATGGATTTTGGCGCATTTGGACTATTAAAACGAGCCTTGGGAAGCCGACGTCCTCGTTCATTGGATGGACTATGGAAATGTTGTCAGCAGGAGTGGCAACGTATAAGTCTTACCGTTCTTCGCAGTAGTCTACTGCATTGGAAACTGCGCTGCAGAGCGATAGTAGTATCCCATGGCCATCAAATAGAGCATGATCGTTGGTGGAGAAAGGGAATTTCGGGGAAATAAGACCGAATTCGTATCGTTACCATAGATTGTAAACAACCCTCCGTATACGTAAAATACACGTGTGCAAATTCATTATTGGTGTATGCTGCCATCAAGTAAAAGGTAATTGCATCCAAAGGAGTCAACGGTAATTGCATCCATTTTTCAACGGGTAATGGGATGAGTTTCCAACGTTTTTTCCTGTAGCAATTTAATGGCGAACATTGGACTCTCCAGTCTTGGTTAAAATATGTTTATTATGTTATCATCCATCACCCTGCAAAGTTTGCACACAAAGTTCAAAAATCCTGTATAAATAATTGAAGGGAGAAAGGGACTCAGTATTACAACATACATTTTTTTAACGATAGAATAGGACAACAGTTTCGGCTGTCGCCATTATCACTATAAACGTTTCTAGTTACTTTCCATTACAGCAACTCATGCTTTTGGGTTTAGTGAAAGTCAGTTTCTTGTCCAGTAATGTCCATAGCCATAACCTTGCTATTAGTAAAGTAACAATATTTTAAGACAACGTTCAATAGTTTCATGCTGGGGGGAAAACAATACAAAGATTTTCACGTCTATTACAAAAAAAACAAAAGGTGTAACAGTATTCAGGTTAGGCTTGTAGGTGGTTCAGAGTAGACAACCTAATAGCCAGGTACTGACTGGGTGAGCAGCCTCTCCACATTTGCCGTGCGAGGCAGCCTCAGTTTCATAATAAATTGCACAAGCTTGCTGGGCATTTTATTAATTGCTCTCAATTCAAAAACTGACAGGAGATGGTACTAATAGTCGTCACAGCTTCTGTATTTATATTGGTTCATTGACTTGAAAAGAGAAAGAAGCATAGATCTACAGTCAGTGCAGAAAGTTTAGCCTCACTACATTTTTGGGGGTTGACAAAACATCTGTACTGATAACTAAACATGCAAATGAATGTTTTTAACCAAAAACACATTGTTTTAATGCTACAATCTGAGTTTGTACAAAAAAAAAAGCACTTTTTGTGCATACAGAAAGTTTAGCCTCACCCTTAAATTAATATTTGGTCCAAGATCCTTTGTTTATGATAACTTGATACATTTGTTTGGGCATTGATTTATACAACTTTTCGATATAATTTCTTCCCACGAAGAGAGTACTGCAGTTTTCAGTTGTTTGGTTTGGTTTGGTTTGTTTGATATCAACGTCCTTTTCAACTGCTATGGTCATTTCAGGACGGCGTTATAGGGGCCGCAAATTTTGCCTCGCAAGGGTTCTTTAACGTGCTACTGGCAAACGACTACATGGGACCGAAGGTTTTACTTCTCTTCCGAAGGAAGTGCGTGATCTCAGGATTTTCCCCCTCTAAAAATCCTCGTTGTCTTCGGCCGGGGTCGAACCCGCGTCCTTCAGTTCTTTTAACGACTGGTATTGCTTTCCTTGACAGCATTCCCAGACATTCTCAATAGGTGAGAGCGCTGGCCAGGGTAAAGCGGACATTTTTTGGGCAGCAAACCACTCAGATACTGCTTTGGCTGTGTGTACTGGTGTATTGTCTTGCTGAAATATCCAGTATTTTCTAGCCATTATTGAATCATATGCAGGGAAGTAATTAGATAGAACATCACTGTCGCCTCTGCTATTCATCCGTCCAGTTATAAACACCAGGTCACTTTTTTTTTCTCGTTCCATGGCCTCCCAAACCATGAGCGATCCACCACCCATTTGTCTGCGGCTCAAAATCATCTCTTTACGGAGATCATGGAAATAAAAAAAAAAACCACCGGGTTCATCTAAATTAAGTTTTTTTATTCATCAGAAAAAAATCAAGGTTTCCCAGTCTGATGTCCAAGTCATGTGGTTCTTGGCCCGGCGTCTCAGTGGCGCTGAGTGAGGCTTAATTTCTGATCATTTTCTTTCTTTTTAAACGTTCCGTATTCTTCAAAAATTGCTGGACAGTTCGCACAAATGCTCAGACACCCGAATGCACGTGTATCTGACTGGCAGATAGAGTGGAATTTGATGCCATCATCAAGATCTTCCTTTCATCACGAACATTCATCATCTTTGGTCGGCCTGATCTTTGCGTTTTCCCATACGTGTCTGTTATTGATGTAATCACTGATGACCTTTGGGCTTCTTTGTAGTCTACGAGCTATTTCCCTGTTAGAAATTCCTTCTTTATGAAGTGCTTTTATTTGTCCAATTTCTTCATCACTCAATTACGTTCTAAACACTTTTCTATGACTCTGACAGCGTATGTTAATGTATTGAGTTGGAAGACAGATGTCAGTCTCTTTATAAAAGAATTAAAGACTTTTCGGCCATACCCTTAGATTTATAGGGGGTGAGGCTAAACTTTTTGCATACTCATTGATGCACAAATAAGTGCTTTTTTGTACAAACTCGGATTGCAGCATTAAAACATTCACTTGCATGTTTAGTTATCAGTATTAAAAATTACAGTTACAAAGTTTCAGGAATGCTTTGTCAACCCAAAAAAACAAAGTGAGGCTAAACTTTCTGCACTGACAGTAAGTGCTTTTGGGTGAAAAAATATATGAAAAGAGACTTGCAACATGAGAACAAATTTTCATGTTAATTTCCTGGCTTATATTTCACCATGCATCTACCCTTAGCCCTCTATTTGGAAATACTAAACACTGAGAGTCTCAAAGTATTCTATACTAACGTACAGGGTGAATACAAAAGTCTGAACCCCCCTTTTATTTTTTGAACCGAAGCAGATATGTCAATTTTGATGAATCCAATGAATAGGAAGTTGTGGGTGGCCTATCCAATGGTGCACTTTTCATCATCCCAAATATGCAAATTAGGACATATACAAAATTTATCTCAAAAACCATAAGGGATAGAGAAAAAAAACCCAATTGCAAACTTGTTCAGCATAAAAAACAAACAAAAAAAAGGCAGTGGCAACGTACAGTGCAACCTTGTACGCCTTCCGTTCAATGCAACGGAAGTGGCTAGCTATACCGCCATCTACCAACAGTTTCAGACCCCAAACTTTCTCTAATTTCGAAACAAGCAATATGGCAGATTCCCATCGCCCAGTGGAAAATACTAGCCGCCACTTCTACAATACTAGTACGTGGACGCTAATGCTTCGCTCACGGCGACCCCGAATTACAAACATACCCCCAACATAACCGGTTACAGGGGCAGTTGGTTTCCCCTTCTACAATACTAGTACGCGGACGCCATCGCTCCGCTCCAGCGTCCCCTGCCCGCGGCGTACGCTCCCTCGCTTCGCTCACGGCGACGTCGATTTACATACGTACCCAACCTATTTGTTTACAGGGGGCAGTTGGTTTCCCCTCGGCCGGTTACAGGAGGCTAATGATCCGTATATTTTAGTGGTCACAGAAATGGCTGCCAGAAAGTTACGGGACCTCATTTTATGGCTAAACCTAAGTTAACCTCAGTCAACCTAACCCAACACTAGAACGCTCAAAAAAATGCTGGCTTACCTTTAAGGCATGGTTCCTTTCGACAATGGCTAATCATCCAGAAAGCAGAAAAAAAGAAAATCTGAAATCCACACGACCGCGACATGCCATTTGTGTGGTTGCTATAACAACAGCTAGCCAAAACACGCCCTCTAACGTCGGAATCCATACAATACTGTTTTAATTCTGTCGGCAGATGGCGGCACAGCTTGCCACTTCCGTTGCATTGAACGAAAGGCGTACAAGGTTGCACTGTACGTAGCCACTGCGAAAAAAAAAATCATCCAAATCGGACCAACCAATCACCCACAATCACGTGGTGAACTGACGCCACAATCACCATAACAAAATTGGTCACGGAACCTAACTGACGCCAAAACATGCCTTTTATTTGCTTTTCCGCATGAAAGAGAATGTGAGTATGGTAATTTATGTTAATTTTTTGATCTGCATGCTTTACATGGTGGAAATATCAACATTCAGTTTTCCTTGTACAGTGTGACTGATTGTAAGCTACAAACAGTTCACAACGTGATTGTGGGTGATTGGTTGGTCCGATGTGGATGATTTTTTTTGTTTTGTTTGCTTTTTTTATGCTGAACAAGTTTGCAATTGGGTTTTTTTCTCTATCCCTTACGGTTCTTGAGATAAATTTTGAATGTGTCCTAATTTGCATATTTGGGATGATGAAAAGTGCATCATGGGATAGGCCACCCACAACTTCCTATTCATTGGATTCATCAAAATTGACATATCTGCTTCGGTTCAAAAAATAAAAGGGGGGTTCAGACTTTTGTATTCACCCTGTAGAATTCTATAAGTTTTAAAAACTGATCTTATTCCATAGCGCGAGCGAGCGAGATACGATACAACCATCTTGAGAGCGCACGGCATTCGTTCTGAGAGGCCTTTGAGCCTCGACAAAAACTGACTCAGCATGGATCAGGCGCGGCAGCACTTTGGCAAGGCATGTCTTGGCTGCTCGCTCAGTCAGTACCTGGCTATCCATGTTACAAACTCCAAACCCTGCCAGTTCATAATATGAAGTTTTAGAAAATGACAGGGTCTAACTTAGGGTGTGTCTAAAAAGTCCGACCGGTCGCCAACAGGTTATGTGGTACGATCGGCGGCCATTTGATTTCGTTTGTTCGTTCATGAACATCACGGTCGAGAGCATTTTGCTTCAAAATGGCGTCGCAGCAAGGTTCCTCATCATATTTCGCCATCTCCTTTCTCCAAAATATATTTATTACGCATCGGGCACTCGAATACTTGAATTTTCTACTTTCGTCCGCCATTTTGATTCTACTCATCTAGGCAGCCGACTGCGACCGGCGTTGGATTCCGGTTGTGTTATGAAAACGCTCATCACAACCGGTCATTACTTTATGAATCGAGGATCATCCAAATCGGGAGAAACTTTAAAATGAATAAGCCAGCTACGTATGCCTGCATCGTTCCCGCATCGATCGGACATAGTCAAAATTTCGAGTCAGTCACTAGTGGCTCCAAAAAGAGCTTTGCGACGGGCTTTGGCTGGTCGGACTTTTTAGACACACCCTTAGTAATCAGAGAAGAGAAGCATGCACTTCATTAGCTGTTCATTGCAAATGATCTGAAGCTACCGTGGACGATTGAGTGTGTTTATATATAGGGCAAGTCAAAATGATGGACCTGATTTCAGAAATCTAATGAACGTAGGGTATTGTAAAACATGTACTACGAAAGGTAAACGTTAAACAAAGTCCCTCATAAAATCATTATTGTGGATTTGCGGTTTCACGTCATTAGTTTAATCACATAGTTGTTTACATGATAGTCAAGCACACAGAACGATCTCTGTTCTCCAGTCAACTAAACTGTCAAGGCCGCTCCACACTCTTGCGAGAATCTCGCGAGAAAGCGAGAACAACACGAGAAACGTGAATGTGGAGCAGATTCTCGGGTTCTCACCTCGTTTTCATGGGTCTCCGATTGTTGTCAGTTTTTTGCCCGAGACAAAGGAGATGCGAACGCGAGAACTGGTGGGAATTTCGTGGAACACACTCAGTAGCGCGCAAATTGCCGAGATTTTCGACAAGATTCTTGGCAAGATACTTGACGAGGTTCTCTGCGAGATTCTCGCGAGAGTGTGGAGCAGCCTTCAAAGTTAACCTTTTGAAGCACATGTTTTCACTTTCTAGCAGCAAGCGATTAAGGAAAATGGGTGTTGGCTGGAGAACAGTTCATTCTGTGTGCTTGATTAAGCTAAAAATGAGAAACCACAAATATATAGAAACCATTTGTAATAGTAATCACAAATGGATGCATGTACATACGCAGAGATGAAATTTTTTTTTTTTTTGTAATAACCCCTCCCAATTTTATCGTTCATTTTCTCAGTTTCAAAACCCACCCCCTAATCAAGCGAACGTATTTTGTGAATAATCCCTGTGGCAAATTAAATTGAAACAGTGGAGTGAAACATATCTTTTTTTTATCCAAGGGAAAATCAATAGCTATCCACACAAGACTATTCTGCGGTATTGCTTTCAGCACAGATGGCACCAGTGAAGAAGATGGCTGCATTAAGTTTTGAATCATATGACAATAAAATAGCAGCACCACTATCAGTTTGCACCAAGGGAGAGCTGTGTATGATGGTTCATTATTTCGTGACCTGAAGGGTAACAGGAACGGAAACCAATCATGCTCAATAACTGAATTACAATTGATCCACGTGTAATTCTCAATGGCAGAATTACTGCTGACCGATACCGTGACATCTTAAGGCAGAGACACACATGCACGGTTTACATCCGACTAGCTGTTGCATGCGACTCTGGAATGACTACTTCCGGTCTCAAACGGCCAGTCGTAGGAGTCGTGCGACTAGTTTGTCAAACTTCAGCTCTGTCCGACTTTCACGCGACTTGTCGTTCACGATAACCAATCAGGTTGCGAGAATATACACGATTAGCATCACGGGAAGCATCCACACGATTAGCATCACGGGAAGAATATACACGATTTAGCATCACGATTAAAATTAATTTTTGTTGGATTAATAATAAATTGTATTTTTGACGCGTAATCGAATCCATTTTGGCGGAAATGAATACAGTTTCTTGTGTGACTGCAGCGCTATCACGGACACAATTTGAGTTAAAATGCTTGTCGGTTGAAAGTCGTGTGCGCGGAAGTTGGAAATGTGTGTTTTGCTAGTTGCATGCATTCTGGTGTCGCTTCAAGTCGGATGAAAACCGTGCGCGTCAAAGTCGGATAAGTGTGTTGGCACCTTTGCGCATCCCTTGGTCCAGATTTTGTTCCCTGACAACAAAGTCATTTTCCAAGATGACAATGAATCCATATATGCTGCCAGAACTGTGAAATCTTGGTTTGAAGAGCACGATGGCAAAGTGCAGCGTCTTCTATGGTCTACTCAATCACCAGATCTGAATATAATCGAACAGCTATGGTCATTTTGGACAGGCAACCTGGAAGCAGAGTTCCATTATATACAGGGAGCACTGTCTTAACTGTTATTTTAATGGAATCCATTTAAACATGGAAGGAACAGCAGTTTTCTTTTAAGTACTTCCATTTTGAGTGAAGTAACGTTTTTCAAAAACGAGCAGAACACACAAATTTGTATTCCTTATTATCACAAATCTCTCGCTAACGTCTCGACGTATTTTTGCGATCCATTTTGATCAAGATTCTTATCTTCAGGAAACCAGTGCCATGTAACCTCCGGAGGAGCCTTCGGAAAATAATTTAGACATCCAGGAACACTGCAATTCCCTTTACTCATTTTGTCTTAGTTCGAACATGGACATTGTTATGCTCCTCTTCAAGCTTTTACCGAGAGTGTAGTAGCAGGTTAGGTTAGACACAGCCAGCATGCAACTTTTAAAATCTCATACCAGAAGGCAGGCACGTATTACCGGGCTTTGCAAAAGTTCTGTTACACTCGTGACAACCCTCAAAGAAATGGACACGAAGATGTTCACGATGCAGTTAGACATGTTTTTATTGTGCCATCATGTAGAATAACATTGTAATTAGTCATTTAATCAATGTAGCCACCATCTGCATCAAGAACCCGCTCCAGACAAGGTCGAAAAGCCTTGTAAACTTTGCGAATGTAGTCCTTCCTCATTCTGGTCCACACACAGTTGACAGATGTATTCAGCTCGTCGACGTTGCTGTGACGGACCTTGCAGGCTTTCCCCTCGACATGCGCCCACACGCTGTAGTCGAATGGATTGAGGTCTGGCGACTGCGGAGGCCAAAAGCCCTTCGACCAGAAGGTCATGTTGGACCCCAACCAGTTTTGCACAGTATTGGCAGTGTGGGCAGGGGCACCGTCCTGTTGAAAGATGTAGTCCGCATTTCTTCACTTTTGTGGCCAGGATGTCCTTGTAATCAGCCGCCGTTAGCCAGTATCCACTTCGGAACCACACGGGTGGCATTTTCTCGCCATTCGACGCCACGATTCCGAGCATCGTCACAGAGGCCGGGTGCTTAGTTGTAGACACGTAGCGGACCTTGGAGATGTCCTGGCCGAAGCTTACCACGCAGTCGTTTTGCTTGTTGACAACAGGATCGACCGTGAAGGTCTTTTCGTCAGAGAAAATGACAATTCGCTCGCCATGACTCTTCAAGTCGTTGAGAAGACGGCGACAGCGCTCCCGACCTTGTTCCCATATCCGATCCGTCAGCAGAGGCCTCACGCTCTTTCCACCTTCTTCTTTGACCGCTCTGGACACTGTGGACACCGAAATTTTCTTTTTCTTTGCGAGCAGAGTCATTTTGAGCGCCGGGTCTCGTTTGAAAGCTTTTCTCACAGCCAAACGGTTGACGACATGACGTCTACCTGAACAAGGTTGATCTTTAAGGTCTCTCCCATTCTTGAGCCTGTCCGCAACTCTGTGGATGGTCATCCAGCTGACTTTGAGGAGCTTGGCAATCTCGGACTTCGTGTGGCCCGCGCGCAGGAGAGCAGCGATCTCTACTCGTTCCGTTTCCATCGCTTTTGTCGTGGACATTAGGATCACTCAGAGATTAACACGTAATTTCCAATATATTAGTTGATCCTTTTGTCGAAATGGAATTATCCAAATCATGAGCAGTCCATTTTTTGGGGGATGTAAAGAGTGTAACAGAACTTTTGCAAAGCCCGGTATCGAAATCTTCTATTGTAAGGTCTCTGTTTTTGTTGAAATTAATTTAAAATAAAAAAATAACTGCACATGGATACCTATTGACTTGCGCTCGTACAAATACCAACTACAACAACAAATGACTTTTTTTTTTTTAATATAGCTCTTAGACTATATCTTTGTATTTCTAAAGGATTCAACAGGAAAGAGAACGAAGACAGTAATAAGTGAAATATCAAAAGTAGGCTTTATCAAGAGCCTAACATCAAGATCTTAAGTTCCAAATTTAAAAGAATAGAGTGAAACCAAGCAAGAACATGTCTTCAGATTGTGTCAATAACAAACGAAAAGTAGTGAAAATTAAAGAAAGAAATTGAAAGATATTCTTACAAGGTATCCCAAATGTGAGCGATGATTTGAGACATCAATTAACGAAAAACAGAAGTGATAAAAGTGTACGGTTTGCCGTGTTCTGCTTAGGAAACCAGGGAAGTTTCAAAATTGGTTACAAAGTTCGTCAACAGATGGCTCTACTGACAAGGAAAAACTATAAAACAATGTTTTCAAAATAACCACCATTTGCTGCAACAACATGGTGCACGCTGAGGACAGAATTTGCAGACGCCTGTGCAAACATTTCAGTCAGAATGCTGAGTGAGGTCTAGAATGCCGACCCGACGGGACGGAACGCATAGAGAATAGCAGCGCCGTTGGTATTTGGTGACAAACTTTATAACTAATTTTGAAACTTGGTACGAATAAATTCCCTGGTTTCCTAGGCAGAACGCAGCAGACCGTACATTTCTCTCACCTTCCGTTTTTCGTTAATTGATTTTTCAAATCGTCACTCATTTTTGGGACAACCGATAATTTAAAAATTTCAATCGATTAAATGGGGGGAAAAAATAATATTTTTAATAATAATAAAGTGATGGTTAAAATCTACAGCACTATGCTCAAAAAGATTAAGAACGAAAGGAAAAAAAATTCCGCAACCAGGATTCGAAACAGGGACCACAAATATCTACAAGGAACATTCCAAAACGTAATGCACCCCAATTTATTTTTACAACAAGAACGCTTCTATGCAGCTGAAATTTTAAAGATCCTTAGTTTGAACCTTCCGCCTCTGTATTGTGCGCAGTTACAAGCTTTGCTACCAAGTGTCAGAGCAATAGCGAGTACATCTATCCTCATTTGAATCTGAGAATCCATGGAGGATTTGGGGTATTCTGACAAATCTTTGAATCGTTACCAATTCCCTGAATCCTCGCCAAATTTGTGACCCTTATCATGATCTTCACGAATTGATCAGTGTTATCACGGGTCAGCGAACTGTCACTGTAGTAACAGCGACCCACAAGAGATGGCAGCACAGCTAGTGATACTTAATGACCATCACATATCAATACCATCTAATTGTTTCTAGGTAGTATTGGATAGAAGGAAACTAGACGAAGCTCCTGAAGCTAGGCCCAGTGAGCAGGAGCTGGTTAAGCAAGCCCGAAAGGGTTTTGATATGACTTTTCAGTGCATAGCGGCGAGGGAGCAGATACCGTATATACCAGTGTATAAGCCGATTTTTTGTTCCAAAAAATGACCCCTAAAAACCACATTCGGCCTATGTGCGGGTCAGAGTTGATGAAAACTCTTATAAGTGGACTTTACAAAAAACTAAGCAATAATTTTATTTATTAATCCGTTTAGATTTCATTTATTAACCCTTTCACTGCATAAATAAATTTCTGATAAGATAAAAGTATTCTCTCTCTTTGCAGCATAACGAGAATCTCTAAAAGGCTGTGGCGGCCATATTGAAGAAAGTATGAGAGGGGGAGGGGCTTCAAACGAAACCAGCGCATCTTTACGTGTTCTCTCATTGCAATACATACAGTAAATACATTAATCTAAACAGTATTCAAAATGGAACACCGAAGCATCAAAGATTCAAGAAGACCAAAAAGTTTCGAAATCAAATTTTTTAAACATCGATACATGAGCTACCATCAATACTATCGCCAAGCACTAGCATAGAAATTTAATAGACCTTAACAGCACATTGTACAATTATAAAGAATATACAGTGCAGTATTTCATGTATTTTTCCTCAATTTTCCATTCACTTTTCCATTGTAAAAGCAAATGCTCTGGGGTCCGGTGATAATAATAAAAATACGTTAGGCCTACTGAAAGATGATCGAAACAAAATTGAGACCATGATTGAAAAATGATTTATAAAATAAAATACTTCAAATAATTTTTTTGTATCTGTTACGCATTGTAATTTTAAAGATTATATAGGGTCATTCAAATCGTGTGTAAAACAATTTAAGGGGGTATTACAGATTTCAAGGTAAACATGGGTTCGAATTTGAACGCCAACTGGGATAGGCCTATGAACAGAATTAAAAATGCCGCCACCAAGATCAACAAGTTAATAACTCAGGTTCTGTAAAGCCTAGATTAATGAAATTTGGAGGAATAACAGGGCACATAAGACTCTATATACCGTTAGAATTTGACTGAATTCCAACAAGAAGTTTTTGAGTTAATCATTCAACATCATAACACGTTTACTTTTGAGTACTAACCAGCACTTGTTACAATTTCACTGCGTAACTCGAAAACTTCTCGTTGGAATTCGATCAAATTTTAATGGCATACACAGTCTTATGTATCCTGTTATCCCTCCAAATTTCATTAATCTAGGCTTTATAGAACCTGAATTATTATTTGGAGTTTGGTCATTTGCCCCAAACTGCCGCATGCCTTTTGAACATCAATAGCCTATTATCGCAAACCGCATACGAAGAATACGAAAATTTTTATCAACTTTTTGGAGAGTCTGATGAAGAAGATGCTACTTTTGAAGGTTTCCCCACATAATGATGTTCTTATATAAATTTATTGTTTTTGTAATAAAACATTTTTTCCTTGGCTTATGTGTGAGTCAAGGCGTTTTTCAACTTTTTGGGCTCAAAAACAGGGGGTCGGCCTATGCGCGGGTCGGTTTATACGCGAGTATATACGGTAGTCATGATATCCCAGGCACCAGTCTTTATACCTTTCCTAGGGACAGGGAGGCGCGACGACAAATACGTTAACGTAGGGCGAAACTATGAATACCATACCCCGGTGGCACTAACCCTCGCTATGCCACTATGTGCTTTCCACAGTGGTTTTATTATTAAATATATTAATTTAATAAATTACGTACGAGGTGTGATTGGAAAATTTAAGGCAGGTGGTACCACTGCTCAAGAGGAGGACATGAAATTGCCTGTTAGCGTGGAAGCATTGGCTTGATGTGTTCTTGAAACGTATTGAAACAAACATTACGATATCTTTGTTCAGTAGAGCGTAGCAACCTGTTCAGTGCAGATGTGTGCGCGCGTCGTGGCAGATTCTGAATCGTGCAAAACGGATGAAAACAAGGAACAGCGTGTTAGTGTCAAATTTCGTGTTAAAATCGGTAAATCTGCTTCGGAAACGGACCCAGAATTGTTACATAGGTTAATAACAGGTGATGAATCGTGGGTTTACGGGTATGACCCAGAAACAAAAATCCAATCTTCTCAGTGGACACTGGCATAAAGCTGAAGAACCGGAAGGAGACTTCTTTGAAAAATAGTCAATAGAAATGCCAGAGTTGGAAATAAGTTGTGGTGCATTACTTTTTGAATACTCACCTCTCTCAATTTGGCCATCGCAGACACAGGTACAGCAAAGGCAGTCTCCAAGTGTCCTAAAGACTGCTAAGAAGTCAAATTGAAGCCCTACAAGTGAGCAAGTACCAAGTAGGACATTTGGAAAAAACTTTGCCATATCGATGTTGGTAGAAGCAACGAGCTAGATACTCATGATCCTTGGTTCGAATCAGGTTGCGGAATTTTTATTTTCATTTTGCTTGTTAATAATAATTAGGCCTAATAATGATGATGATGATATAAAATTTTTGGGTTGGCAAAATAGTTTTAAACTTTCTCAACTACGAACTCTGCTTTGAATTTAACAGTACAGTCTCATTATCAGGTTTTACTAAATACAAACCGAACATTTCAGAGTGTAGGGCGAATCAAAAAATATTTCCTGCTTCCCAAAAATCACAGTTTATTGCAGAATAACACAAACGGAACGCAAGTTACAAGTGTACAAAAACTTGTAATCTGAAAAGGTAACGTATGTCCATATTCCGGAAGGTACATGTGCTGCGTAATCTCCTTGAAGATCTAATCTTAGCAACAAGGGTTGACATGTAGTTTCAGTCGGATTGCTGCCCCATAATTACTCATGAATGGCGCAAGAAGTCACTGATTGCATCTTTCGGCTGAGATGGTTAACACCAGCAGAGCACAAATTACAGCATCTGGACGACAAATCACTGGATCATGTGACGGCACTCGTTTCAACAGTGGTCCACTAGAGTGTAGTTCCGGTGAACGCTCATCCGAGACCCTGAGAATTGTAACAGGAAGATCCGAGCGTTTTCTGCACCCAGACAGGCATTTGCCCGTATTCGGAAAATAAAAAAAAGAACCAAGTCTTTCCCATGTACAATACTCATTTCCAAAAAAGTTGGGACAGTGCAAAATATCTAGAAAAAACAAAAAGGGATGATGTAACAAAACTTTCTCGCGAATACAAAATAGCAGATACGTTTATGAAATGACATAAATATGCTGTGTGCACCAAAACAGTTTGTATGGGGATGATGCAACACGTTCCAAAATAGTAGGGACATACGTTGTAGAAAGCGCCGTTAGTAGTGGGACTTTCCCAATTGTTCGGGAATAATCTAGAATGATGACATCGTACTACATTCCGTATAAATAACAGTTGCCATCCGTCGTTAACTTATTCGGAACGATGGATCGTGGCAAGCCAGTTAGCAAAGATCTTCGTGTTCGAATCATTCAAGAATTCACAAACAACGTTTCTCAGCGTGCAATAGCCAGAAGATTTAACTTGTCATCATCTACAGTACATAATATTATCAAGTGCTACCGAGATAGTGGTGAGATCACAGTTCAGAAAGGCCAAGGTAGAAAACCAATTCTGAATGCTCAAGCTCTTCGGATCCTCCGACGTCACTGCGTCACGCATAGGAATGCTGCTATTACGGACATAGCCACGTGGGCCCGCGAATTCTTCGGGAAGCCATTATCGTCGAATACTGTACGCCGGTGCATCCACAAATGCAAACTTAAGTTATACTGTGCACGACGGAAGCCATACATCAACAAACGACAGCAACGTCGCAGTCTGATATGGGCTCGAGCCCATCGCAATCGATCCTAAGCACGCTGGAAGAACATATTGTGGTCCGATGAATCAACCTTTACGATTGTTTACGTTAATAATGGACGCCGTACACTTCGGACCAAAGACGAAAAGGATATTCCGCGTGCTACAGGCGTTCGGTACAGACACCATCGTCTGTCATGGTCTGGGGCTGTATTAGTGGCCATGGAATGGGAGACTTGCACATCTGCAATGGCACCGTCGATGCTGAAGCGTATATACAGATCCTGGAACAACCTATGGTCCATCTAAGAGGCACCTGTTTGGACGACGTCAGTGTATATTTCAACAAGACAACGCCAGACCGCATGCAGCGTGCATAACTTCTGCATGGCTACGTCGGCAGCGCATTCGTATGTTGGATTGGCCCCCTTGCAGCCCGGATCTGTCGCCTATAGAAAACGTTTGGCGTATTATTAAACGAAAACTACGACAGCGACGACCCCGGACAGTTGAACAGCTGAAAACCTATATCCAACAGGAATGAGACAGAATTCCGGTTACGGTGTTAGAAAGATTGGTGTCATCGATGCCCAGAAGATTACAGTGTGTCATCAAGAGGAGAGGTGACGCCACACCGTGGTAAACGCCGTGCTGTCCCAACTTTTTTGGGAGTGTGTTGCACGTGCCAAATAGGAAAACCACCTGTATCTTTCTTTAAGCATATAAGATATGTGATCCCATGCCTAATTTATCGTTTCTGTATTGTAATGCGTTGAAATAAACAGCAATACAATCATCCAAACAAATGTGTTGGAGTTCTTCTTATATGTTGCACTGTCCCAACTTTTTTGGAAATGAGTATTGTACAATAGAGCCTCCGTATAACAAAATGCAAGGGACTGGTAAAGTCATTTCGCTACATATAAGGGCGACCTGAACTGCCAATGCTTACCCAGCGTCGTTGGACACTCCAGCGTGCATTTGCCACCAACCATCTTGGCTGGACTCTGCAACAGTGGCGTAACGTCATATGGTCAGATGAGTCACGATATCAACTGTACCACGCTGATGGGAGGCAGACCTCACGAAACGATGGATCCCGCATGCCAACAGGTGGTGGGGCGTCAGTGATGGTCTGGGGTGCATTTTCCTGGTTTGGAATGGGCCCTCTGGTTATCCTGGACCAAACGTTGAATGGTCCACGGTATCGTCAACTCCTCGGAGACCATCTGCACCCGTTTTTGACATTTCAACACCCTGACGACGTAACAGTCTTTCAAGACGACAATGCTCCACCACATGGCTCCAATGTCGTCCGCGAATGGTTCGAGGAGCATGCAGGAGAGGTCCAACGACTGAGCTGGCCAGCCCGGAGCCCTAACATGAATCCCATCGAGCATATCTGGAATGCTGTTGAAGTCAGGCTCCGGGCACTGGATCATCCGCCCACGAACTATCTTCGGCTCTGCAGACTATCTGGTGTCAACTGCCTCCAGAAGCGTACCAGGGACTTGCAGACTCACTACCACGCCGTATTGCTGCACTCCACAGGGCCAGAGGTGGCCCGACCAGATATTAAGTAACTATCCCATGAGTTTTGCTAACTCAGTGTATAAGCGCACGACAGAACGGCCATGCTTCCCGGCCCCACCCAGCCCGTTAACGAGCTTCTTTTAATTATTAAGAATACAAAAATCATACCCGCAACCTGAAAAGGAGACTCTACCGTAAGAAAAATTCGCCAAGCCTCTAAGCAAGCAACTGAAACATGAAATAATAGTAGTAGTAGTAGTAGTAACCTGTGAGTAAACGTAGCACTTCCGTGATGGTTCCTTTCCGTTTCTTCTTGGGCACCCTCTTCCAAAGGCTCTGTAATGAACCACTCTGGATTAAGGAAACAAAACAGTATCAATGGCCACTGAAAATATGTTAATTGCTTATAAAAAGGATTCTACAACACTAAAAGTGATTCTTGTTTTTAGTGATGTAAAGCTCATGAGGAGGAGGAGTGGAGTACAACAACGATTCATACTTATGGATGGATGAATTGATTGATTGATTGATTGATTGATTGATCAATGATTTCCAAATGCATTCCAAAATAAAACGGGATGAGTCATGTGCAATCAATACTAATTTTAGATTAGAAATGTCGAGCACAATTCAACTTTTATAAGCAAGTGCTTGCACAGATACTTAAAATATTCGCTTTGTTAGAAATGTTGAGAGGCACTTACTGGTCATGTTGTTGATATTATCGGCACTACCAAATTTATTTTTTATCAAATGGGCAAATTCCCTGGGCTTTGACATAACCGAGCTACAAAGAAAACACAAGAGCACAAGTTTTGGTCGTTTGTTTGTTTGTTTGTTTGTCTTATTTTAATCATCACATGCCTCGCGTTAGTTAATTCACTCGAGACGAGCGAAGAAAAGAGTTAATCAAGAAATATACACACCCTGACAAACCAGTAATCCCATCTCTGATATTAGCACCTACATCTCTGCAAATTAAATTTTAATGCGTTAATACACCAAATACACATCAAAAACTAAGCTACGCTTTGCTAAGTCGACTACTTTTACTCAAATAGTGGTCCCAGTGGAGAAAACGTAAAGGGAAGTAGCTGCAGAGAGCACAAGCAATGCAAACTTCAAATATGAGCATTTTATACGACACGTAAAACAGTAACACCAACAAAAAACGGTAGGATCACGATCACGTTTGCATAAAACGAGTCTGCAAAAGCCATCCACATTTAAAATTCGTAAAAAATTTTACATCTAAAAAACATCTGGATACCGTAACGCCCCTATTTGTAATGTGTATTAGAAATGAAGGATCATCCTTCCGTGTAGGAGAAACAAATTTCAGAAACGATGGAGGAATCGTCGAGCAAGTATTGACATTGTTGGAGGAGTGGGGAAGTACCGTATTTACCTGAATCTAAGACGACCCCTCAAAATTTGCAAGTATTTCAAGAAAAAAAAAACTGAACTACCGGTTGGGCAAGAAATAACGTGAGGTGTTCAGAGCTCGCTAGCAGGAATTCTATTAGGCCAAATGCAGTACATTTTGGTGTATACGAGGTCTGTTCAAAAAATACGTAGACTGACGTCATAAAACAAAATATACTTTATTCGGAAGTTACACATCTGGGTCCCCTTCAAAGTACTCTCCTCCCCGACGCACACACTTACCCCAACGGTGTTTCCACTTTTGGAAACAGTCCTGCATCAAAATTATGCCAGAAATCTGCTAAAAAAATTCATTAGTACAACTGAATCCGTCGGTTTCAACGGATTTTGGCTTTGTTTTAGCGAGAAAGATTTTTGAATCAGCAACATCAGATCCGATACTTGTATTCAAAGTTTGACCCGATATTTGATCCGAAGTAGAGATTCAAACTCAACTACCGGTATTTTATTTGTAAAGCTTCTCTCCCCACGCAAAATGAAGTAAAGATCCAATTCTAAGACTAATCCCAATTTTTTGCCCTCTAAATTTGGAAAAAAACCTCGTCTTAGATTCAGGTAAATACGGTAAAAGATCATAAGAGCTGACATCAGTGAGAACGTTTGGAGCGATTTTCCTCTGGAGAAGAGGAATACGTTCGGAAAAATGCCGGCTCGTCCAAGATGTATTTGCTTTCGAGAAAAGTTCCTGTCTCTAAGTATCCAAAACTGGTCAAGATATTGCAAATCATTTTGCAGATCTAGTTTTGGTCCAAACCTTCCCATGACAAATACGATTAGTGTGGAATTAGATTCCTGATCACCGTTTGTTTATGAACGACTCCCCCTTGCTATTCGATGACCCAATATCAATTGAGGAGGATAGATCATGATTTCAAGTTGGACATTATTGAGGATTCTGCATACATACAAGTCTTGGATTGAAGCATTCCCCCACTTGGGCAAGGAGATAAAGATGATAGGCAACGGTCGACAAAGTCAAGCTCGAGATGAGTTGATTAGCAGATCTCTCCATGATGTTTCATTCCGATTCACGATATGCCCAGATAACATGTGAGGTATTCCATATACACTGAGTGAGCATATTATTATGACCACCCTGTCGGTATCTTGTTGGGCCACCTTTTGCCTTTAATACTGTGGTGATTCTTCGTGGCATTGATTCCACGAGATATTGGAAGGTGGTGGGAGGAATCTGACACCATGCCTGATGGATAGCACTGTCTAGTTGTGTTAGATTGGACGGTGATGGATCCAGCTGTCTGATGGTTCGTTCGACTTCGTCCCACAAATGCTCAATTGTGGGGGCCACCGAAATAAGGTAAAGTCCCCCTCATGTTCCTGGAACCACTCCTGCACAATACAAGCTCTGTGGCATGGCGCATTGTTTTGCTGGAAGTAGCCATCTTCATTGGGGTATGCCATCAACATGACAGGGTGGACTTGATCGGCGACGATACGGAGGTATGCTGTGCTATCTAGACGTTGTTTGACACGTATTAACAGACCCAACGCATGCCAGGAAAACATTCCCCAGACCATTATACTGCCCACACCGGCCTGAAGGGTTGTACTCGTGCATGCCGGGTCCATGCTTTCGTGCCATTTCCGACAGATTCTCACACTGCCGTCTGTATGATTTAACTGGAATCGTGACTAGTCCAGTCCTTGTGCTCCTGAGCAAACTGGAGTAGTTTCCGCTTGTTGGCTGCAGACAGCAAAGGTGTGCGGACAGGTCTTCGGCTTCCGTATCCCGTGCGATGCAGTGTGCGGCGGACAGTGCATTCAGAGACAGTTTAGGAGGACCTCTGATTAAGCTCAGCAGTGATTTGATGCACAGTTGCCCTTCTGTTATCCTTTACTAGTCGTGACAGTCTCCATTCTGTCTGATCATCAACCATCCGGGGGCGGACAACGCGAACGTTCAGACCCAGTCTTCCGGCTAATCGTCCAGTCTTTAAATACTTTAACGACAGCTGTTCTCGAGCACCCCACGAATGCAGCCGTTTTGCTGATACTCGCTCCATAGCTCCGAACCCCTACAATCATCCCGCGTTCGAAGGCTGTTAAATCACGTCGTTTACCCACAGTTGAAAAATGAAACACGCCTACTGTTGTCGACGACACTCAGCTTCCCTTTATATATTGGTCCGGCCCGCTAGCAACATTGTAGCGACGTCCGTGTGCGTATTTGCATAAACATGTCAGGTAGTCATAATAATATGCTCACTCAGTGTATACTAACATCTCCAATCCTTTTCGGGCGCCCCCCCCCCATCCATGCTTACTGAGCAAAATAGGCCAAGGATTTTACTTATTCGTTCATGATCCCCGAACAGAAGAAACTCATCGGACAGTAGTTGGGACCAAGGCATCAACTATGGTTGGAAGAATTACGAGAGTTACATTTGAAGAAATTTGTGAACCAAACCAGTTATGACTTTGAACCGCTCCAAGATTGACTTTCTCTTTGAATAGGAAAGTGGGCGAATAGTAGTGTAACGTCAGAGTGATGCGTTTCGTGTTTATTGTGATGAGAATACATAAGGTCATTTCTTCCTAACTTAGCCCATTATGAACACCCCTCCCCAGCAATGGAATACGCCCGAGCCTATCAGTGGGCATACCATAAACATTTGTTCCAGAAACGAGCGCTTTCCAAGTCAAGACTTAGTCGCTGTACACATCAAGTAATAGTGCAACACGGAAGGAATTTCTTTATCAAAGGTTGCTCTTAACTCCATTCTGGCTGACATACGTAATTCGGGCGTTCCTGACAACTTCACCCATGAAAAGCTACCTCGGAAGAGACCCACCTCAGCCTTTCAGCTGACACAGAAGATGATGATAGCACAGGAAAATCCTCCGATACAGAAGGCCATGGCTCAGAAGGCAGGAACATAAGCAACTTAGGTCTACACAAGTTCCACACAGCCAGGATCCATACTCTTAATAAACTTCACATCCACGAACGCCCACAAATTCTACGAAGGCTACCTTACAGCAGTTCGTTGTCACATTAGATGAAGCGTGGATGATTGCGATAAGGTTCGTGCAATTGCCTACCGTCTAGCAGATGCGAAAGGTCAGATTGATTGGATCCACAAATGCTGTGAAGGGTATTGCTCAAAAGAACGGTTGGAACGAGAAAAACGCTAAGGTGAATGCAAATCAACATTTTGAAACCTCTTAGAGAAAAAAAAAAAAAAAACGTCACTAGATGGCACTGTATGTTCAAGATTTCAGATACTGAAGACTTATTTTATGCAAGTGTGACCCCGACCTAAGCTTAATATACAACTTCAGACGGAATGTCCTAAAGAGAACTGATGTTTAAAACGGAGTAACAGTTAACGGTGACAGTCATGGCTGTACCAAATGTGCAGGCCATCAAGAATTACGTGCAATACCAAAAGATCGATCCGTAAAACACAAAAAACGTACCAAAACAAATTCCTGGCCTCGCACGTTAATCTTCTGCAATAGCAGCTTTAATAACGGCCACAGCTTACCTGCTACTCTATTTTATAGACCTTTCGTCCTTTTCAGGACACCCTGTACATACAAAACTGAATAAACGCTGGGACCACTGCATGAAAACTAAACTATATGAACACAACGAGCTAGCTAACATTGCCTCACAGCATTACCTCAGTCCTTGTCCAACGTCTCTTAACACTTCCTTGGGTTGTCGATGGCTGGCAACACCGTAAATTTCCAACTCTCGGATTCGCTTGTTGTAGTTCTCCAACTTTTTCTGAAGTTGCGATATCACCTGAGCTGACTTTTGATTCTTCTTCTCAAAGACGTTTTTTATTCTTTGCAACTGCTGCTTGTCAGCGTTAGAGGCCAATTTCAAATACTCGTTCACATTATCTGTTGCAAAATAAACAAAAAACCAAATTAATCGCCCCGAAAGCATCGGAAAACCCCGAGTTCAAGGAAATTGCTTCTCTTAAAATGCATAATACAAGTGGGAATTAAAATGCGGGGGGGGGGGGGGGGTGTAAACTTACACTGTCATATCAATGAATTATGAGCAGCACCCCTTCAAGGCACACGCTTGGTTCGCCTCAACAATGATTACACATTGCAAAATTTGCATAACAGGCAGAGAAAGCTTTAAAGCTGGTGCATCATACGGCAGATGCACAAGCCTCAAGATGGGTAAAGGTCTGGATTTAACGGACATCCAAAAAGGGATGATAATAAGCTATCGCAGAAAGGGTGGCACCATCATGGTCTGCTGTACTGAACACCAGGGACAGAAATCGCATCCCAACGCCATCACTGTAAAGGGTCACGAACCATCGACCAACAGCGCCTACCACAGTCCATCAACTGACCACCAGATACAATAGTGGTGCCAAGAGACGTGTATCCGACATTACCGTCGAAAGCACCCTGCTACAGATGGGCCTGAACAGTTGACGCATGGTTGCTGCACCCATGTTGACTAGGGGTCGTCGTCGACAATGCCTAGACTTTGCACGTGAGCACCGCCATCGGACGACAGACGAGTGGGCTAAGGTCGCCTTCTCCGACGACTCAAGGTTTTTGCTCCATAAGATTGACGGGCGATGGCGAATGCATCATGAACGCCATGAAAAGAGACTGCAGGAGGCTATTGTGGGCTGGAAACAGGCTGGTGGGGATTGTATGTATGTGTGGGGAATCTTCTGTTGGGAACGGTTAGGTCCACTGATTCGTCTAGAGGGCAATTTGAATGACTGTGGTTATCTGTCAATCGTAGCGGACCAGGTTCACCCGTACATGCTCACGATGTTCCCCCAACGTGATGGTGTGTTCCAGCAGGACAATGCACCCTGCCAAAAGGCACGTCTCCTTCTGGAATGGTTCGAGGAACACTCCTGACTTTTGAGTGCTCCCTTGGCCTGCTAATTCACCGGACATCAATCCAATCGAACATCTGTGGGAGCACCTTGATCGCCATGTATGGCAGCTGAACATCCACCTATGACTCTCGAAGCTCTGTGGACAGCGCTTCAAGCGGAATGGACTGCCATACCATCAGACACGTACTGTGGCAAAGGGTGGCTACTCCCATTACTCAGTGGGTGGTCATAACTCAAGTGATATGACAGTGTATAAATCAATAGCAAAAAAAAACAAACCGACGTCATATGTCACAACTTACCATCACGTGCTGTCTGTTCAGATTTTATCAGCTCCTTGGTACGTACAATTTTTTGCTGAATGTGATCAATGGCAGCACGTGTTCGATTCAAGTCTGGCGTGTTTGTTCCTCCATCGACGTCATCTCCACCGATACTGGTCATTAACTCGGAACTACCATCAGAAGCTACTAGAGATGATAATGTGAGGGATTCCTAAGAAACGCATTAAAAATCGAATCCATTAACATTCAACAAAAACGAACGAGCCTCCAAGAAGATATTTCTATAAACGTCATTTAACAACAATACCACTTCCATGTCTTCTGCAGTGGGCTGGCATTCATCCTGAGAGCCTGTATGACTTACAGATCGAGGTCGCGTGGACAATCCCCCTATGGAGAGGCCCACCGAGGATCCTTGTGGAGTTCCTTCTCCCGTTTGTCCTTTGCGCAGTGGCAGTGGGCTCTTCTTCTTTACAGGCTTCATTACAGCGGACTCTGATCGCTTCCTAAGAAAATCATTCAACATACACATTGCTGTTGAACAAGTACTGCATGATCAAATTAATCTGCACACTTAGACACACCACAAGATGCGGATGCACCAGAAAATTTTGCAAGTAACCACGCTAAATAATTCTATTCATTATGCTTACAGAAAATAAAAGCAAAATACCGGGTAGGCAAGAAATAACGTGAGGTATTCAGAGCTCGCTAGCGGGAATTCCATTAGGCCAAAATGCAGTATAGTACCAAAAGTCGCCATAGGGGGCGCTTATTTCAAGAAAACAATGAATGCATTTGCATAAGCGCGTTCCGTGTTGAGCAATTGTGACAATAAAAGGCAAGGCTGAGGATTTCCCATCATTCACGAACGAATGGCCCAATGATGACGCTTACTCTGCCTGACCGGGCGTTATTAGTCAAGTTGATTTATCAGAAGAGCGACAATGCAAGTGCTGCCCTTCGTGAATTCCGGCCATTGAAAACGTTACGAAGAGGACCGATGAGCATAACTAACTTACGGAAAATGATTGAACGATTTGAATCTACCGGAACTCTAGGAGTGCAAACGAATCAGGCAGCAACACGTTGAAGAAGTTGCAACTGCTGTTGTGGAACAGGAGACGACTACTGTGCAGGGTACCAGCAGTGCACACGCAATAGCACGCCAAACAGATACCCCATATTTGATTTTATCCCTATAAACTCACACCTGTTCAACAACTGCTTCCTGGAGATGAACGTACCCGAACTGACTTTTCGTTGAGATTTTTAGCACGTATGGAAGTGGATGATGCATGGCCATGGCAAATTTTATGGAGTGATGAGGCACATTTTTATTTGAATGGTGATATCAATACCCACAACTGCCGTATTTGGGATGCATCAAATCCACAAGTGTGTCTGCCAACTTCTATGCATTCACCGAAACTAACAGTATGGTGCAGCTTTACTGCTTCTTTCATCATCGGCCCGTACTTTTTTGAAGAAATCCGTCCCCGTGGACCGGTGACTTGTTCCGTCAATTGTGCCAGGTATGCCGATATGCTTGAGAATTTTGTGATACCACAATTGCAGGAAAAGGGTTGTCTGGATTCTACCATTTTTATGCAGGATGGTGCGCCACCACACATTGGGCATCGGGTGCAGTAGATCTTGCGAGAACGTTTTTCAGACTACAGAATAATTAGTCGTGCATTTCCCATGATATGGCCAACCAGGTCACCTGATCTCAACCCTTGTGATTTTTGGTTATGGGGATATTTGAAAAGCCCTGTGTATCAAGCACATGTTCCTGACCTCTCAACCTTAAAGGATCAAATAACGTTACATATCAGACTAATTAATGCAGATATGCTGCGAGCTGCCGTAGAAAATGTCGTGTAGCGCATGCAGCTATTGGAACAGCACACTGGTGGTCATATTGAAACACATTTGGAATTAAAAATAAAACATTGTTTATTGTTGTTACTAAAGTTGGTTTGTACGGTATTTGTTCATTTGACAATTAGGTATTCACTGTTTTCTTGAAAAAAGCACCCCCCTATGGTGACTTTTGGTACTATTTTTTTTTTTTTTTGCAGAAATCGAAACTGCATGTTCCACTAAGTATATACACCAAAATGTACTGCATTTGGCTTAATAGAATTCCCGCTAGCGAGCTCTGAACACCTCACGTTATTTCTTGCCCACCCGGTACATGTACAGCATATTTTCATACAAGTAATTCACACATTGGACATTTCTGTATGGTCTGCATAAATTATCAGGATATGTTCAAAGGGACAAAACAAGCAGAGAGGTCGAAAACGCTTCTTTCTAGAGTTCTAACGGTTTGAATATGTACTACAGCCGAGAAAATTAACGTGAAAGCGTATAGGATTGCAAACTGACTTGCACACACTCATCAAAGGCCGTGGCACATCTGCATAATATGTTGGGCCCCCTCTGGGCCAGATAACGGCAGTGATCCGTCGTGGAAGAGAGTCTACCAGTCCCAAGAACACATCCACCCGGCTCTTGGCTGCCGACCAGAAGCACAGAGCTTCTGCGACTTTGACACTGAAGCTCAAGAAGAGTCGCTTTGACACTGCAGATATCATTCAAAAAGAAGAGCGGAAGGTACTCAACAGCTTCACGGAAAACGACTTTAAGAAAGAAAGTGTTCCAAGACCAGCGAACGTGCTGGGACAGATGCATTCAGTCCAATGGAGACTATTCGAAGGACTAAGATAACAATAAACCATTCTGTACACCCAGTCCGAGAACTTTAAGTTACCACCTCGTAACAGTCCACATATCAAATTTCATTAAGCCTGTTTCACAATTACAGTTTGCGGATGCGGAACCCGCAACACAAGACGAAGATTTTTCACAAGGACTGCCATTTCGCAATTCATCCACACCGTTCTCTGCCATTTCTGCACCTAGTGTTTACTTACAATGATTGTGTGATATCAAAGAGTCCTGTGCACCTGCATTCCGAGAACGGAAGCAGCAGTATCTGTCTCATTACAGACAGGGAACATGATTGGAGGGGTGTGCCATGACTTTTGGTGAGCGAGTGTATTTCTACAGTATAACAAGACAATACACTTCGTAAAAGCAAACGCTATAACACAGCAAAGGCTCAAAATGGCCTCTGGTTCTTTGAATTGACATTTCCTGCTTCTTTTGGTCCTCGGAACAACATATCCTCAAAGTTCGTACTAACCATTCAGAAACGCCCTGTATAATCAAATTAATTAGAGAAAAGGAAACTGTTCTCTTGTTATGCACTCAAACATCACAATGCAGCAATTGTACAGTATGCTCAAAATCAACACCATTCACTTTGCAAAGTAAGAAAACTTATTTCCATCATTCATGCCACTTTTAACAAATCTTGAACAACACTGCTATACTTCAACCATCACTAATCTCGAAATATTAAGTAAGTCATCACATACAGTGTATTCAACAGATACAACAATGAGGTTTGTTTGGCACAAAAGTCGACATCTTCGTTGTTGGAAAAATATTTTTGCGTTGCGATATGTGTTGGTATTACGACTGGTTATTTGTTAACAGATGTCCACGCTGTGAAGAAACAACTTCTGGCATGTACACTGGTAGACAAAAGTTTGGGGTAGGTGTGTTTTCTAAGAAAACAATTATTTTAGAGATTTTATTGTTATGGCACCTATTGAATATATCAAAACTGACAATTGAAAAATTGATCTTTTATTTTGTTTTTAAGTTACATGCAAAGTATGCAAACTGAACTGGTCAAAAGTTTGGGGTAACAGGTAAATAAGTGATATTTTTTACAGTAAAGTGCATGAATATTTGTCCATTGATTTTTAGGAATGTGAAGAAGTGTCTTAAGATGATTTCTGATGAGAAATGAAGGAAATTCATGCTTTGTATGCTCAACACAACAACTTCAAGCGAGAAGCTGAAATTGCTCATGTTGGCTACAATACACTAATCAGGGCAATTAACAAATGAAAACAGGAAAGAAGATGGGAAACCCATCTGCACTTACAAGACGGACAAAATCTAGCATAAAACGCCATGGGAGAAGAGAAATTGCAGCTGGCCACATTGTAAACAGTACGCGCATCGAAGTAAATCTTGATTTGAAGGCTTCAACCAGAATCATAAGGCGTGAATTGCAACGTGAGAACTTTCACTATGAAGCTATTGAAAAATCACTGCCATTAACACCAAAAAATAAAATAGCAAGACTTCAATTTGCTCAGAAACACATCATGAGAAGACTGATTTTGGGTTGGTGGTATTTTCTGGTGAAAAACGATTTTTCCATGGATGGACCTGATAACATGTGCAGTTATGTTAAAAACCAATTGCTCTGCTCAGAAATAAGCACCAAATGGGAGGAGGAGATGTGATGCCATTAGGTGCCATTTCAAACACGGGTCACCTGAAGATAAAAGTAATTGAGGGCAAATATACGGCAACCAATACTTAGAAGACCTTCAAAGCACATCCATTCTTTTCTGCAAGAGACACTACAGACAAAAACAATGGGTGTGGCAGCAAGACAATGCATCTATCCACACAGCACGAATTTTTACTGAATGATTTTCCACTAACAAAGTTCGTAAACTAGACTGGCCGGCAAGGAGTCCCGACCTCAACATTATAGAAAATGTTTGGCATCTTATGAGCCAGGATATTTATGCTGACAAACAGTACGTGGTCTGTTCAAAAAATACGTAGACTGACGTCATAGAACAAAATATACTTTATTCAGAAGTTACACATCTGGGTCCCCTTCAAAGTACTCTCCTCCCCGACGTCACACTTATCCCAACGGTGTTTCCACTTTTGGAAACAGTCCTGGAACGCTTCTTTTGTGATGTCCTTCAGCGTCTTCGTCGCATTTGTCTTTATGTCGGGAATCGTCTCAAATCTCCTTCCTTTCAAAGGTCTTTTGAGTTTGGGAAACAAGAAGAAGTCACAAGGAGCGAGGTCAGGTGAGTAGGGTGGGTCAGGAAGAACAGTGATCGAGTGTTTGGCCAAAAACTCTCGAGTTCTGAGGGCTGAATGGGCTGGAGCGTTGTCGTGACGAAACAACCAGTCACCTCTCGTCCACATTTCTGGCCTTTTCCACTCGTCCAGTGGCAGTTTTTCCGAGTTTAACACAAAATTTCACAGCAACTCTTTGCTCGTTCAAGTCACTCATTCTAAAAATCCGCCAAACAAAAAAAAACCACACTTCACAAACAACAGCGTAGCTAATCAACCAATACTGATATTTGCAATCAAAAAAACTGCCTTGTAATCAGCGGATCTGTCAGAAGATGGCGACACCAAGCAATTTTGATTGGGACCAACAGGGCCCACGCAATTCAAACAGTCTACGTATTTTTTGAACACACCTCGTATTCAACTCTTATGCAGCTAATCAATGCAATTGAGGCCGCCGCTGTTAAAATAGCACCAAACACCATCAAGAAGTTATTTTCATCAATGACAAATCGTCTTCTTCAAGTTATAAAGTCAAATAGCGGTCAGATTTCATATTAATTTCCTTTACTTTTGATATCTTGATGATTATTTACCTGTTACCCCAAACTTTTGAACAGTGTAATTTGCATTATTTGGATGTAACTTAAAAACAAATTAAAAGATCAATTATTCAATTGTCAATTTTGATATATTCAATAGGAAGTAAAAAGGTGTCATAACAATAAAATCTCTAAATAATTGTTTTCTTAGAAAACACACTTACCCAAAACTTTTGTCCACCAGTGTATGTCGACTACATGTGCTGTCGTTAGTGCCATCCATGTGTGAAACCCATAAACTTAGTTGCACACCTTTTATAGTTCATCATGTCCATGGTGCTTAGAATCACAGAATATTTCTAAATAAGGAACAGGCAGGGCGACATCTTGGAAATTTCATGCTTCCTACACAGTGGCAGCTGTTCGGTAAAGGGCCATTTATCTATCCGAGGGATAACTTATCTCGTACACTGACGCTGCACCCAACCCAGAAAATCAGAAATTATACTCACCGAAATTACATCTTACCCCTTTTGCTGCATAAAGCACAAAATTCCATTAACCTCTACCTGCGGAAATCGGATTCGTCCCACATGCTTCGGAAAAAGTGGATAATTTTATGCAGAGAAAGGGTTAAATAGCAACAATGGAACCAGATTAGTGATGGTCAACTTATCGCTAAATACTAATAAACAAACCAATCATATAAGAAGACATGCAACAGTTTCTCAGTTGCACAAGTCGTTAGTATTTACAATAAAATTAGTTCTACTCTACGTCTGCAAACTACGGGTTAGTTAAGTTAGTACAATAAAAAAGTTCAAAATAACACACCTTCCAGGAATCAACGGGACGGTGTTGTCCTTTGATCTGAAAGAGGTGAGCAGCAGTTAGATATGCACGCACAAAATAATCTCGTCAAACACTTAGGATCACAGAGATTAATGACAAAAGTAACTTAACAGCAAAATGCAAAACATACGTCTAGAGTAGCTACAGAGAGCTCATTCTTTTTTTCTCATCGTAATAAAATAGGAGTGGGGTTAGTTTTAAGTCTAATTTCTTAAAGATATCTCAAGCAGGCACATGCGTTAGTTTTAAATTATTTCCCCTTCTGTCTGAAATGTTGCTTGCATTCAGACCACAGAAAGAAAGAAACATGCAACAGAAAACCTTATCGTTAACAACTACACTTTCTACCTCGTTAAAAACGTTCAAATTCCAGATATCTCCATAGCATAAAACGTAACCACCAATGTGACATTAGTGATTCCGAAAACGAAGGTTTTTATTTCAAGATCAGGCATATTTCAGAAATACACACTTATCACGGGAATGAGGAAGATCAACTGGACATTACTATTTGATGCTTCTCTGCGGTATTCCTTGTAGAGTTTCCCATAACGCAAGATACAACAGCATTGAAACTCATTGCTGTTAGTTCACATCTGACCCATTATTCGCATCCATTTTTTAAATAGTCAAATTCAGATGTAACGAGCACAGTCGTAACGATTTACGAGGTGGTATTCTTAAGTTCCCAGACTGGCGTCATTATGTGGGAAATAAGAAAAGTACGTGCTTTTGCCATTAGATGTAGCGACACGCATATTACCCGAGTGGATGTGTCAAATGGCACGCTCGAGTTCTTTCACCGGCAGTGCGTGCAAGAGTGATAACGCGTCAGAAACCATGAAACCATCTGCGTTTTGAAAAACGGACGAAAAACATGAGTTGCGTAAAATTTTGATTGACGTTGCGTAAATCTGCCACAGAAACTCTGAAAATGCTTCGTCAGGCTTACGATGCTGCTATGGGATGCAGTTAGTGTTTTCAAAGGCATTCTCGGTTCAAGGACTGTCAAACCTCATGGAAGACTGCAAGCGTTCAGGACTGCTAAGAACTAGCATAACACGAGAGAATATTGCAAAAATAGCAGAACTGATTCTAAAGGATCGTCGCCGAACCATTCATAATTTGTGTGAAATGATAGGAATTGATTAAGCACAGTGCCAAGCAATTCTCACCGAAAACCCGCAAAAGCACTGTGTCACCGTAAAATTCCTTCCTCAGCTCTTGGCTGCCGACCAGAAGCACAGAGCTTCTGCGACTTTGACACTGCAAACATCATTCAAAAAGAAGAGCGGAAGGTACTCAACCACATCACGGAAAACTGCTTTAAGAAAGAAAGCGTTCCAAGACCAGCGAACGTGCTGGGACAGATGCATTCAGTCCAATGGAGACTATTCGAAGGACTATGATAACAATAAACCATTCTGTACAACTAGTCCGAGAACTTTAAGTTACCACCTCGTAACAGTCCACATATCAAATTTCATTAAACCTGTTTCACAATTACAGTTTGCGGGTGAAAATCGGCGAATGCGGAACCCGCAACACAAAGACGAAGATTTTTCACAAGGACTGCCATTTCGCAATTCATCCACACCGTTCTCTGCAAATACTTTGTGTGCAGAATTTTCAATTCAAACTGGTTCTGAAATTTAGCAAATCCGCAAGCGGATTTCTCAATTCCAACTGATTCCGAATGGATCTGCAACTGCTTTGCGAGCAGATCCTTCAATTCAAGCTGGTTCTGAAATTAAACTGATCCGCATTTGCTTTGCAGTCGGAATTTTCAATTCAAGCTGGTTCCAAAATTTAGCGGATCCACAACTGCTTCGGTGCATCTGTGTTGCCATATTGGGCGACCACACTAAGAAAGCGACAAAGGCCTATCCGAGACACCATTTTGTGTAGCTTGACTCGGTCTCATTTGGAATTAACCAATCCGAAGACAGTTAATGCAACCACAGTTTTAATTGTGAAATGGAAAGTTGTTAAATTACCCAAGTGGAACTACTATTCTACTGGAGCTAGTGCGGACGATTTAATTGTTAAAGAATAGCTCAAGATGGGTCTACGAGGTTTTAATCTTACGCCATACATCACATGTTAAATTATTGATGAAAAACGGGAAAAAAAAAAAATTCCACAGCCTTGAATCGAACCAGGAAACTTTGACCCATGCTGCTGACATGCTAACCAACTGCACCCCTGTGGACACGAAAGCATTACACTATTTACATGTCCTTTGGGCATAGTTAGAGCAGTTACCTAGTTCGCAGACTAGGACTATCTTTCCTAAGGCCTAGAGTTCATTAAAGAATAACTCAGGATGGGTCCGTGAGGTTGTAATCATACGTCTTACCTCAGAGACCCATCTCGAGCTATTCTTTAATGGGCATTACACCTTAGGAAACACAGTCCCAGCCTGCGGACTAGGCAACTGCTCTAACCAAGCCCAAAGGACATGTACATATCAGTGGTGCACTTGGTTAGCACATCGATGGCATGAGCCAAAGGTTCCCGATTCGATTCCAGGATGTCGAATTTTCCTTCCTATTTTTCATTAATGATTTAATTGTGAAACAGGCTTTAGAACCTTACGCTCGCCATAGGAGAACTTGACTGACTGCACTCATCTTCTAAAATAAGCCTCTTTTCGTTCTACGTAAAGCTTTAGTTGTTATCAACGACAATGAACATCATCAGCAACTGCTTTACAAATGTATTAGGAGTATAACCTAATTCCATTGAGAATTCGTACTTCCATTGGATTCTACATTAACTATTGGAGTCTACCAGTTTTTTTTTTTTTTTTTTGCATATGGGGAAGACGATCACATGACCATTTGTACCTATACAACTGAAGGGTAGATTTAGCATTGATATGCAAATCTCCTTTAAAACAAATCCCACAGAAAGATGAAATACTGACAGATAACCAAATCCCATGCTTGATAGGGTGCTTTTAGATAACGGGAAGAAATATTTGCATTGCCAAGCTAAGCAGAGAGAGATATGCATGTTAAATAAGTTTTTTTTTTTTTTTAAAAAAAGCAAATCTTCGTAAAAGGAGACGACTCTGTGCAGTGTAATAGAATTCAGTGTTGCTATTATCGTATTGGACTCCTATTTCTGTTAAGTCAAACAGGAATGAGCCTTTTGCAGGTTCATTCTTTAGGAATTATTTTAGATAATGAAGAACTTAATTAGATTAACAATAGCAGGGCCCGACAAATTCCAAAAAATCTAATAGACAGGGTGCGGCAGCGTTCATAGCATAATATTAATAGCACACCAGTAGGAAGTAAATGCCTTTTATTTATTGCTCTTTATGTCAAATAGTAGTTGCAAGTATGCCATTTGTTAATTTGTAAGTCAATACAGTAGAACCTCGTTTTTACGAACTCGCATTTTACGAAATTCCGGATTTTACGAAGTAATTCTGAAATCCCCTCCTGTTAATTTCCATATAATAAACTTTAAATTTTACAGTGTGTTTTTACGACGAAATTCGGATTTTACCAAGTTAGAAGTTGTAATTGGTAGTAAAAAATTTTACTAAAAAAGTGAAAATTTTTTGCATGAGCGGCCTGGTTGCATTTTGTTCATTTGGCCTATGTTTATCGCCATCGTGATTGATGATTAACTGTGGACTAGTTTCCACCATTGCCAACAGAGGGCACCATAAGTAACTAGAGAGCATAGAAAGAAGAAGTGCTCTCTATGCAACGAAAGTGAAACTAAACTTGCAGTCTCACCTGAAGATGATGATAGCGAATTTGAACGATTTGAAGAGTGGGAAATCCTAAAAAGTCAGCTGAGTTTTCGATCTAAATTCTCCGAGTTTGTTAACATTGATGCGGAAGTTTTAACTTCTCCGACGTTTAACGATAACGAAATTTGCGATCTTATCAAAGCTGGCGACGAAGAATAACATGATGATCACTGGAAAATATGACATTCAAAGCAACACTCTCACAAATTAAAAGCTCCTTAGCAACTCTAAAAAAACATCTGTATGCAACTAATAAATGTACCAGACGATATTTTTGAAAGCTTTTTGATATAACTTCAAATATGCATCAGAAACAATTCTAATACTTAATGTATAAGCCTTTTTTATTAAAAATACCGTTTATTAAAAATTCAATGCCTATTTACGTAGGTCTTTTTTGGGTGGGGGGGGGGGAGGGTTGTTTTTTACGAACTTCGGATTTTACGAATAAATATTATTGGTCCCCTGAAATTCGTAAAAACGAGGTTCTACTGTATTTGATTGGGTTAATTAATGTTTGAATACGAGTCCTGTCAAATGATGTCCCCGCTACACAAAACATTCATCTAAGTGGTATTGGAATAATGATTATTGGAATGAATGTTGAATGTGGATATCGACCAATTATGGTTTCAACAAGACGGAGCGATCTCGCACATAACCAGAATTTGCATAGCTTTCTTGCGACAGACCTTTCCGGGGAGAGTAATTTCTCGTTATGATGACATCTCCTGGCCGCCTCGATCACCTGATCTTTCACGTGCATACTTTTTCCTTTGGGGCTACCTCAAGCGAGAAGTTTTCCGAACACGTCGTGCCACCATTCCTGAGTCGAAGGATCGCATCAGAACTGCCCTGGGTAATGTCCCAGGGAATACGTTACGCCGAGTTATGGAAAGCTTCCAACGCAGTCTAGATGAATGTGTTGTGCAGAGGGTGCATCATTTGACAGGAGTCGTATTCAAAAAGTAATCCACGCAATGGTCAATGACTTATACATTTGTAAATGGCATACCTTTAACTATTAACTAACATAGGAGATAATAAATAAATTACATTTACATCCTAATGGTGTGCTTTTGAACGCTGCCTCACCCTGTATTATTTGCTGTTAAACAGAGTGAAGAATAAATTTACTAAAAATCTCAAATACATAATCTCTTCACTGTTACTATCACATTCTGAAAGACGTTTCGTTACATCAGTTGTCACCTTTATACGCAAGCTGGATCCATAGTTCCCTCTAATTTTTAAAGCTGTGTGGTCCAAAATTAACTGTGCGCAATAAAAAATAAAAAAAGGCCATTTTTGATAGTTTTTTAAGTGGGAAATTTATCGTTAAGTGCACAGAAAATGAATAAGCCATGAGCCATTCGGCCAGTTGAAATGCCTTCCACTGATAAGACTAACGAACTGGACGACTTTATTTTTATTCATTGCACATTTCGCAGATGCTACAAGCCGGGTTTAACTATACATAACAGACATTTCATCAACGAGGAACGAAAATCTAGCATACCAATATGTACCGACAGAGTAATCACAAACAGTAAATACGTAAATAACAAACAGGAAAGAAAGCCACGCCTGCTTCCACAGCCACCGATAAGAAAGGCCTGCCCAATTCGGGCTGAGGAGGGCTTGGAGGCTGGCAATAAGTGGCAATTTGAACTTCTTGGGCATGCATCTCCACTGGTGTCAGTTAGGAGAATTAAGGTATTGCTCAAGCTGGAGCTTCCACAAAACTTTTTACTTAAAGAGCTAATTTTACTATAAATTTAAATTTCCAGTGGCTACGATACAGTAATGTAATTAAGCCTTCCATACGGCTGCCGCATTGGCCAGTAGCCAAGTGGCTACCATCTGTTTGAAAGTTGTAGCCAAGATGGAATTTCTGGTAGCAACTGGCTACCAAAATATAGGATTTGTCGAGCTCTGCAATAGCATAAGCAGTTCATTGTAACCAAGGTCGAAATTTTTCGTGATTACAATAATTCCTTATACGATGTATAAGAAAGTAAAATGTTCATATTTTATCAAATATTTAATATTTTTCTATTCTGACTGCAGGGCATTGTCTCTACAGGAGTTTGGCAAGTTTCCTGAAAATATCATTGCCTTGGGTTAAAAATTCTGCACGTTATAAACAAAAAACTTGTTAAAGAAACCTTTATAGCTTCATGATAAGGCTGCATGCGAGTCGAATAATTTCAAGAAAACTTTGATTTGAACCATTCGAACATGCTATCAAATCTACATTAAAACAATTCGAAATGAATTGATCTGTTTCTCGAGTCATTCGAGCCTTTATCGAATTCATTTGAACTAGCATTGAAGTTTGGCTGCTGTAACGAATTGTGTGATTCATTCAATTAATTTGTATACACCAGCTTTTGAAACCTATTCGAATGGCCTTTGAATATTCCTTTCGAAACCATTTGAACATATTTCTTTTGAACATACCTTAGTTTTCTTCACTTTTCTCAACATATTTGTTGTAATGTTTCCGTATGAAAGACCTAGATGATGAATTAGGTTCCATTTCTAGCACTATTGTTCTAACGTTAAAGTTAACGCTGCAGTCGTACATGTACGAGTGGTTCTGAAATATTTGAATTTCAATTAGGTATTTTAACTAATTGAAACTGCATTTACAATGTCCCCGAAAGATAAATTGAAAAGGGAAGGAAAAATTCCGCGACCCGGATTCGAACCGGGGACCATGCCTACCACTGGCACAGCTCTAACCAACTGAGCTACCCCGGATATGAACAGCATTGCTGTTACAAGATATCCATATAAACTTCATTGAAGCCACAACGCAGTAACTCAATCGGCAGAGCAGGCCCCGACTCGAGATCGGGAATAATCCTTACCCTTTAACCATCAAATAAAATAACCTTTATGGTTGGACTTCGCCAAGGGTGCGTACTGTCGCCCCTCTTGTTCATTACCTTTATGGACTGGATAGACAGGGGCAGCCGAGGCGATAAGCGTGTTTGTGTGGGCGACTGCCTGGTGGAGAGGTTGCTCTTTGCTAACGACCTTGTCCTCCTTGGGTCTTCTCGCACGAACCTTCAGCATGCACTAGACCGGTTTGCAGCCAAATGTGAAGAAGCTGGGATGAAGATCAGTGTGGCTGTCTGGTCCTTTCAAGACAGCCTGCTCAGTGCGCTCTCCACGTTAGGGGAGCCTCATTGAGACAGGTGGAGAAATTCAAGTATCTCGGGATTGCATTCACGAGTGATGGACGGCAAGAGAAAGAATTGGATGCTCGGATCGGTGCAGCAAGCTGTGTCAGACGTGAACTGTGGCGATCCGTGGTAACGAAACGCGAGCTGAGTAACAAAGCTAAGCTCTCCGTCTTCAAATCCATCTTTGTCCCCATTCTCACCTATGGTCATGAGGCTTGGGTAATGACTGAAAGAGTGCGATCGCGGGTACAAGCGGCCGAAATGAGATTTCTGAGAGGTGTTGCAGGTGTTACCCTACTAGATAGAGTGCACAGCAGCACAATAAGGGAATCTTTAGGTGTTGAGCCGCTATTTCTCTGCATTGAGAGGTCTCAGTTGCGCTGGTATGGCCACGTGATACGGATGCCGCAAACTAGTCTTCCTAGGCAGTTGTTATTTTCCAAGCCGGTGGGTAAGAGACCAAGGGGTCGGCCTAGAACCAGGTGGCTAGACTACATGGAGAATCTGGGTTCGAGTCGCTTGGATATTACCAGGGAGGACATGCGCCTGATGGCGGAAGATCGCGATCGCTGGAGATCCTCCATAGGGCTGCTGCCCCCGCGACCCTAACGGATACGCGGGTTTGAAAAGTAAGTAAGTATAAAATAACCTTCCCTTTTCAATTTATCTTTCGAAATATTGGAGTGTTTCTCCAGTTATTATCTTACATTTGAATGTCCCCGAAGATTTCTAATGGATTAGTCTGCCATAAGCACCGAAATGAGCTATTATTTGTAAGTAGTTATAAGCTTATTTTCAAATGTATTCAAAGGTTTCGAATGGTATCGTTCGGATAAAACCAATTCGAGCTTACAGGAGTGATCAGCCTCCTTGAATCGAATTAATCGAATGGATTTGATTTCAATTCAAGTGTTTTTGAACTTTTTCCGAATCCATTTAAAATTATATTCGTTTCATTTGAAGCAGAATTTCTGGTTTTCAAATGAATTCGTCTGCACCCTTATTCGACTCGATTTAACACTCGTACACAGCCTTACTCCATGAATATGTGCAGCTACAACGCTTTTCAAGCATTAGTTTTTTGTTCAATTTGTTGCTAGTCCCATATTTGCCTTCGGGAAAAACCTTCAATGAAATATACGAGACGTAACGTGCTCTTTACATTTCTCAAATTTCAGGTTAATTAGTGAAGTATTTTTCTAGATATTCAATAAAATACCTAAAATCAAAGGGGTTCTTATCAAGTAACGAGTGGTTATCATAAAAGTCCCCACTTCTGCACGGCTGCAGACCACATTATTGCACGGATAGTGATGAAACTTCGTGGAGGGACTTACGAATCATCCTGTACTTTTAAAATACTTCGTGGAGGAAATGTATACCCTCTATAGCTACAATTATATACCAGAAACGGAGTCCAATACTATAGCGTGTAGTAATGATTAAACTCAATAAATAAATGAACGTTAAATCAAATTTTTTTATTTTAAAGAATAACGCCAATTCTATTTTTAAATCTATAACAATACGAGAAAATATTTTACAGTGAGAAAATATATATCCTGCCTTATACTGAATATAGGTGCAGTGTGCTAGCAATCCAGTAAAATAAAAAGTAAGGGAAAAACAGTTAAGTTACGGTGCAACTAATGAGGTATCTGCCAATACACTCACCTCCCTTGTAGACTATGGTGACGGCTTATCATGATGAGGATGATAAGGAAGGCCTACAGAAACAACAGCAAGAGGGGGACTTCAATGAAGGAAGAATCACAAACTCATGCATTACAATTTGTTTGCATCGACATACTTAGGGAGAATTAGAAAAATAAATTAAAAACTTAAACATGAGGGTCACTTGATGACAAAGATCAAAATTGTAATAATATACACATGATGAGGATAGGTGACAGGGTGGAAAGGTTTGCGGATGTAAAATTGAAAGAATCGGCATGGATGCTATTTAGGATAAAGAATGGGTTCATAATGAAATTTGGATACTTGCAAGTCTAGATCGATAACCTTTAGTTCAGACGTCCAGATTGTTCCAAGTTTTACATTCATAATTTCAGAAATAAACTTGCTAAATATAAAATATTTGCCTTTAATGAACCTCGAGAATATAAACGAACAGTGAAAACACCAACAACAAATAAAGGTCGCCAAAATGTTGTTTGAATCTCACAATCTTGACTTAGGAAATCAGCAAATTGATGCTACTGAAGGCACGTCTTATGATCTTTGAAGTGATGCCAAGAATTACAGGGTGCGGCAGGTATTTGAGAACACGTATTACGTCACGCGAGTACGACATAATAGTCAATACGTCGTACTATTTAACAATTCCGAAATGATTCAGATAAACATGGCGGATCTAAAGATAACCCAACAAATGAAGCGACATGCTGTCATCGTCTCCTTGGCTGACGACACTTCAACTCCGAGATTGCTGCATTCCTGAAAGTCGCCGTTCAAAGTTCGGGGGTGATGTGCCAACAGTTTCACAGAGGAAACGACATTCTCGGCGCTCAGACTATATCAGGATGCCTGAATTCATCTGTTCTGCAATCGATGAGGACCGTGGGAAATCCATAAGGGCACTCGGGAGGGAGCTGCAGGTTAATGAGTCAACCATTCAACATGAAGACCTCTGTTACAAGTCGTATGTATTGTGGTAGGCTGTAAGTTTTTCAACAGGACTCAGCTCCAAGTCATAAGGACCACAGCACCCAAGCATAGATGACCACAAATCTCCACGACCACATCCCTCCCAACATGTGGCCCCACACCAGATACCATAATCTCAATCCTTTGGACTATTACGTCTAGGGCCTCATTGAGAGGGAGTCCAACAAGCATCCACACAACACCATTAAAGCTCTGAGTCCAGCTATTGTGGAGGCAACGGCAGAAATCCAGAAGGCCCGCCTCATTGCTGCCTGCCAGCAGTTCCGACAGCGTGCGGAGAAGTCATTGCAGCTGATGGTGGTTTTATTAAATAACAATATGTACTTTCTAGTCCTTTGTACAAAAATATAAATTGTATTAAAGGCTCTGTTGTATCTTAAGTATCTGCTCCTTTTACCTGCAGACGTCGTTTTGTTCTCAAATACCTACCGCACCCAGTATAATGTGGTTCAATGGGTCCTGTTAATCTGTTGCACCATACTCCACTTATTATGAACTCATTTAATACAAAATTCCACTTAATTATTCTCTTCCCTTATCCTATCGATGTAATTTACGAGGGGCAGTCATAAAGTTCATAGAAGGCATGATCGTACGGCAACCACATTTGGTGGGGTCACCAATCCCTCTCCACACAGACTCCCTACAAAGTCACACACTTCTGCCATCAATATTCTACCTGTAAATGCCATAAATATAGAGACCAATCCCCAGCTGCAGTAATGGCCTCATCATCGCTGTGAAGTTACCTCCCACGAAGTGGCTTCTTCACTTTCCTAAACGGGAAAAACACCTTGGGCGCCTGTCTGGCCTTATTTAGAAAACTGAATAAGCCACTTCATGGGAGGTGAATTAACAGCGATGACAAGGTCATTCCTGCTCTAAGGAGTGGTTTTCCGAGTGATGACTGTTTTTTTTACGGCATTCAGGGTGAAATATCGATGGCAGAAGTGTGCAACTTTGCAGGGATTCTGTGTGGAGAGGGATTGGCGACCCCACCAAATTTAGTTGCCATAGGATCATGCCTTCTATGCTATTGTATGAACTTTTCGACCACCCCTCGTACATGCTACATTGTCCTAATAATACAAAAATATTTTTATGAATCTTCGGCTAATACAAGATAGTTTTTATTTTTATTGCGTCCAAATTTTTATTTCTGATTATTCTGCGATTAATCCCGAACCGTTTCCGGAAAGCAGGGTTTCTAAGTGATAGGCCTATGAAGGAGTTGGAAGTAGATTTTGATGGCTTCGAAGAACTGGAGATTCTTCGAAACAAAGGTGGCTTCAAGAAAACTAGCATATTCTTGACCACTTTCTACGAGGGTGAATCAAAACGTAAGTTACATTCTGAACAGTAAAAGCAGATGTAAGTTAAGATCCCATATCAGAGATCCTTAATCTAAAGAGATGCGACAATCCGTATATGCGAAATAGTTCGCGCAGCTTTCTTCTGCGCAGGTTAGTTGCAAGGGTGTTGCCAGATGGTGCTGTAGGTCTTGATGATGTCTGACGTAATCAAAACGTCTTCAGAGCACTGAAAGCAGACGATAACTGCGACAAGGCAGAGATTTTAAGTATTTCGATGTTTAAAATATGACCTGTCCCTTACATACAGAAAATTCTTTAAATTAAATCAAAAAATAAATTAAATAAATCAAAAAGAGTTCATTTATATTTAATTAATACAAGAAGTATTGTTAGTCGGCCATGGTTACAAGATGACACTTGCGAATGCTCACGTGCCATTTGAGCGTTTGTTACGAGATGGCGCCAGGGGCATTTTTGCCATATCAAGTTTGCTATGGGAATTTTGCTTGTTGTCGCATCTCGTTAGATTACGGATCTGTCCAATACACACATTCTGAGGAAATGTGCATTTATTTCCCTTTTCTATATAATCACCCAACAATTGTAAACACTTGTCTGAACGTAAAATTAACTTTTCCATGCCACAGCGGTAAAAATCTGCTCCAGTGTTTCTCAATCGAGGGCACACTCCCATAAGAAACACTTAGCATTCTGGCGATTTCTTTAATTCTGATTTGTCGATTGTCCAGAATCATCTCATTAACACGGGCAGTGTGCTCAGAAGTGTTGGACGTGGATGGTCTTCCTGTGCAGTATTCGTCTGTCAAATCTGAGTGCCCATTTTCGATCTGCTGGCACCACTCCACAATTGCAGGACGAGAAATCACATTATCTTCATAGACACTGCAAATTTCCTAATGGGTTTCAGTGCAATTTAAGCCTTTCACCCACAAAAAATGGATTGTTGCACGAACCTCAAACTTTTGTAAGGATCATGCCACATTACAATTATAGACATACAGGCAACATCCTTAAAAACGGCGAATGATGTCGTCGTCGCTCTTTGACCACTTTTTGATTCACCCTTGTAGTTAAGGCTCATCATTTCTATTTCAACAATTGCTCAATTGTTTGATGGCCTTTCTTTTCTTTCTATCTTGCATTCCTTGAATAATAAGGACATTAAACATAAGACATGTCTTCAGTATCATCGGTCTGCTGATTTCTCAAGTCGAGACTGTGAAATTCGAACCACTTCAACAACATTTTGGAGACACTATTTTTTTTTTTTTTTTTTTTTATTTCTTTCATTAATTCTTATTTTCACCATTTACGAATCCCTTCCGTCCCCGGTTTGCATGACCAACAACTGTCATTACGATTGACATTGCATGCCACCAAACAAATCTGAAAACCTAGGAAACAGCCACAACCTGGGATGGTCTGTGACTCTCCTTATTTTTCGATGATTTGTAATAATCGACATAAAGTAATACACAGGCTTTAATTAAGCAACGGAAAAGTATTTTAAAGCAGACAAGTTTTGGTGCAACATCGTCCTCACAGGCAAACGGCTTTAAAATGAATAATTCATATTCGAGAGGTTAATTAAACATCAAATATTTATATTAAAAGATACATAAAAACCTCTAATTGTTAGAAGTTAACATACAGGGGAGAAATCGGGAACATTTAACAAAATTATAAAACATCGAAAGAGGTATACAAGGTGCGTTCATAGAGTAATGCAAGTGATTTTATTATGAAGCGACTATGTTGAAGCGCGTTCGGACTGCTTGAGTTTAGCAGACCAAACTTCACAACGTGCCCAAATGGTTGCACCAGTAGCGGCGATTTTATGAAGCTCATCTCAACGATCACGTTACGACACATGATGAACAACAATACACAATCAAGTTCCGCACGCAACCAACCCAGCAAGCCTATGGGGACTCTGTTCTGTCGTCTTCGCAAGTTTCAGGTTGGAGATATTTAAGGAGGGCCGGAAAGAGATGATCAACAACCCCTGCTCAAGGCACCCATCAACCAGCCACACCAATGAAAATGTGACTCGTGTGCGCGATTTGTTGAACTCTGAGCGTTGAGTGCTAGGATGATTCCACAGACATTGAACCTTAAAATAGCCACTATTCACACCATCATGACAAAGAATCTCAACACCACTCTGCGTGTCCATGAATTCTTGGCAAAGCACAACTTGGCAATGCTGCCCCAGCCTCATTAAGCCTGGTTTCCATTTAGCATCGGTTTGGCGTTTGTTAGGCATCTGCGTCTTTTTTTGGAATTTTTGAAAAACGCACTCGTTTTCTAATTAGCATCTGTTCGGCATCGGTCCGACGTCAGTCCCGCGTCTTTTCAAGATCTGGCATGGCTAGATTTTTAGGAGTCTTTATGATCTAGCCAATCAGGTGCAGACTACTTCGCTATAGATTCTGGGTAGTTGTCTTCGCTGATTCAGATGGAGAATCATGGCTGCCGTAGCTGCTGTTCGGCAACACGGGTTCCCGCGACATTTCCCTCGTGAATTTATTAATAAACAGGTTATAAAAATTTGGCGAATCATTTATTTATTAAGTAAAAATGCTATAGTAATAAATTCAAAGTGTTAACGTGATCAGAGTGGTTGATATTCTCTTTTTCCATCACCTTGAGAGAGCGACAATTGTTTGCAGTGACTCGACCAATCAGATCAGACCAGATTCAGGATAACGATTGAAAGTCGCTAAACGAAAAAAAAAACCGCGCTCACGTGCTAATCAGGGCGCGTCTCACAGGCGACGATTACAAAAAGGACGCCGCACATGACGAGACGCCAAACCGAATGCTAAATGGAAACCAGGTTTTACAGTCCCGACTTAGCTCCGGCAGACTTTTATGTTTCAAAGGATTAAGACTGCCCAAAAAGGAACCAGTTTTGATGGCATCGAAGTGATCAAAACTGCCATGATGATGGCTCTGAATGAGGTTTCCGTCGAGGCCTTCCAGCATGCATATTGTATCTGAGAAAAAATGATTAGATGGACGAGGGGAGTACATCGGAGATTTCTAAACATTTATAACTAAATCTTGAATCAATTTTTTTTTTTGACAACACTTGCGTTACTTATGAACACACCTTATCAACGCACTATACCAGGTTTATTCAGAATGATGTACGACATTTCAAAATACAGGGAGATTATAATTAAAGTTACGATTTCAAAAATGGATAATTTGAAAACTACTCGTCAGAATGACGTGATATTTTAGCAGAACAATCGTGAGGCAATGGAATTTTATTTGGTGAAGGGAAAAAAAATAGTTCCAAAATCTGCTGATAGATGGCGCTGGCAGGGTAATGTCAGGGGGAAAACCAAAAATGGAATCGTGAAACACAGGAATGTCGTTAGCCAAAAGGAAACAGAGTTCAGGGGTGTACAAAAAATTTATTAGCGAAAAGACAAGAATACGTGTTTACAGCAAAAACAGTGATAATGCCAAAAAACCGAAGCTTCATGGAACAAACATCTTACTGATGATTAAGGCAGAAGTTGTTCGATATTCCCTCCGCCTTGTTCCGCTACTAATTGGAAGCGCAAAATGGCATGCTCCACAACAGATTTGAGGGTATCTGTACTGATGCAATGGATGTGGTGTGTGATATTTGTCTTCAAGTCGGCTAGATTCTCAATGCACCTGCTGTAAACAACGTTCTTCAGATACCCCCAAAGCCAGAAATCACACGGGTTTAAGTCGGGGGAACGTGGCGGCCACGTTATCGGAAAATGGCAGCTTATGATCCTAGCATGTCCATAATTTGCATATCTCCAGACAATGTGAACCCTGTTAGTGCCATCTATCGACAGATTTTGGAACTTTTTTTTCCCTTCGCCAAACAAAATTCCATTGCCTCATGGTTGTTCTGCTAAGATACCAGGTCATTCTGACGAGTAGTTTTCAAATTATCGACTTTTGAAATCGTAACTTTAATTATAATCGCCCTGTACTATAATAAACTTATTTCTAAACACACACTTACCAGAACTAGTTTAAAATGAAGGAAAACTCAAATATTTTCATATTTCATATGGTCGGTGGCGTTGCTATCGCGATACAACTCAAAATGGAGTTTTGTATGCTGCGATATGCAAAAAGTGAGTCTGTAATTTAGCCCAACGTGATTTTTGTAGACCTTTTGGAAAGGATTGTCTTAGTGATAAAAGCATCCGTAAGTGGGGCTTTGTAAAACACCATGCGTTTGTGCCACCGCTGAAAACATATACACCCTCGAGTTAATAACACCAGACAGGGTTCGCGCTTACTCGCAATTTACGCATCAAATGGGCGTTTTTGCTAAAAATTGACTCGTGATTTTTTGACCAGTGAGTCAAAATTGACTTGTTAAATTTTGAATATCATCAGCCTATATCCTTCTCAACGCATTTTAACACTTCATCTTGTCACCTGCGCTCTTGTTTAAATTTCCAATTATAGTGGTACCTCGACATACGAGTGCCCTAACATACGAGTGTTTTGAGATACGAGCCGCTGAGCGAGCGATATTTTGCTTTGAGATGCGAGAAACCTCACCTAACCTGGAAATCTAATCCTAACTCAATAGAACAAAGCTTAAGGGAGCCAAAACCAAAATGGACCATTAATGCTGGGCTGTTTTCATCAATCCTCACCAGATGGCGACAGCCAACATTGTCCATGTAGTGCCATTAATGTAATGACCGCCTCGTCTGCACACGACCCCAACATCTGGTGTCGTGTGCAGCGTCTAACAGTTTCTCCCGCCTCAGACGAAGCATTTTTGATAAGTTGGGTTCACGTTTTTTGCTTTTTGTACATTTACAAAACATTATCACATTTCTTTTTATAACCATGGCTCCGAAGAGGATGATGATGTCTATTGAAATTAAGCGTGTATTTGTCATTTATAAATAAATGTTTCTTCTTGTAAATACATTTTTCTTATTCAAAAAGACGTAACAAAAACAATTGAGGTGGTGTTTTGGGAGCTGGAACGGATTAATAGCATTTCAATTAATTTCAATGGGAAAAATTGCTTTGAGATACTAGCAAGGTTACGGAACGAATTAAGCTCGTATGTCGAGGTCCCACTGTAACTATAGCAGCAACTACAGAGATTTTGGTTGCATGTAAAAATATGGAAATTAGAAAGAATTTAAAATTTGACTCGCAGTTTTCAGGCTAGGGAGTCAAACTGACTCCTAGATTTTTTGTCCTAGCGCAAACCCTGACCAGATATGCTTAAATATGTTTGGCAAGGGCTGGACTACCGTCTGGACATTGTCTGCATCACTCGAGGAAGTCGCATAGAACATTTATAATACCAGAACATTAAAACATTTGAGTTTTCCGTCATTATAAACCCATTCTGATAAGCATATGTTTAGAAATGAGTTTATTAAGGCATTTTAATAAAATACCGTACATCATTTTGAATAAGGGGGGGGGGGGGGTCAGTTGAAAAGACTCAACGTGACACTTTCTTAAAAGATAACGGGGGATGTAAATGGGAAAACATCTAAAGCAAACATGCAAAGGAGATGGGAAGGAGGTGAATGTAGTAATCTTGAATAACAATTAGAAAAAAGAAGGAATCAGTATTGATGATTGATGAAATAAAGCATTGACGGGTGATTTATTTTCTTTGCTGATACAAAGTTAAAAAAAATAATAAAATAAAATAAATTCATACCCCTCCCTACCTTGATAATCAGTTAAGACAGGAAAAGAACAGTCAAATTATGCACAAAAATTTTCAAAATAATAAACCTCTTTCATGTTAAATGCTTGAAAATATTATTATAAAAATTTCTACACAGACTTAACAAAACAGCTCTCTGTAATTTCATAATACAAACCATACATACACAAGACGATCATTTGCATGTTAAAAACTTCATACAAACCCCACATGCTTCCAAGTTACAGATAGTAACATTTCAAGAGAGTATGGTGAAGTTTAGACTCTTATTAACTGATTTCATCTCCACTGATAACAGATTAGTCATCACTCAGTCAGTCAGGAGCAGATAATGTTTTTCTTAGCAAGTGAACAAGCTGATAAGATAGTCCACTTCCTTGACAGTCAATGGAAAACTTCAACTTCTGTTCTCCAACATAAATTTCAACATACACATTTCTGCTAGTACCAATGAATTTTTTTTTTTTTTTTTTTTTTTTAATCTTGTTTTTTTTTACTTCTCTATTCAAAAATACTTTGATAGAAATAATTCAATTTCTACCTCACCATATTTATAATAAAAGTGATTTTGTTAAATGGAATTCAAGAAAGCATATTCAAGTTATAAAATAAAATTAAAACTAACAATTTTCACTTGCAATTATGTACAAAGAATAACACAAAAAGCTTTTTCGGATCATTCACAAAATACATTCACTAAAATGACACAATATACTCTACACCCACTTTGTAACATTTCATATTACTCACCCCCCCCCCCCCCATCTTCCTTAGCAAGGCCAGATGATCCCATTGAAAAAATCAGATTAAGGACAAAACCAGACATACAGTATAATCCCATTACAACGTACTCCAAGGGAACTGGAATTTTGTACGTTAATCTGAGGTGTACGTTATTCTGAAACTGGGGAGATCTTGTGAACGATGCACATATTATAACGCCCCAGCTTAATTTTTTTGAAATCGTGTATGCAATACTTAGTTCTTTATCTGATCTACTGTGATTTTCTCTCGTTTTCTTTATTTTATGTTTCTTCTCCCTTTATTTTATTTTGTTTTTATGTAAATCCTCGTGTCTTCGGACAACTGGATATGTTCTCTTTTCGGTCCACATTAAACGCGCCATCTCTGTACAACTTCTTTTTGTATTTATTCTATTTTATTCTACTGGCCATTACATCATTTTTGAACTCATTGGCTTCCTTGCTTTATATCTTATTGGTTGGTTCTTGTATGTATTTACGTTCATTGCTTAACTTGTACCACTGTTCTGTATATATAAAGGCTTGCATGCCTCTTGCTGTATATCCTTGACAAAGCAGGGAATAAATGGCGAAACTAGTTGGAACTCCTCATGTCCCTCTGTTACACTGTAAGGCTACCACCTGTTAAGTTAATAGAAACAGTACAGTCAAATCCCGTTATAACGAATACCATTGTAACGAAGTTTTCACTATAACGAAGTTTTTCTGTGGTCCCGGCAAAAATCCTATTAATTTAATACTATTATGATTCCGCTATAACGAAATCTTTATAACGAAGTTTTCACTGTAACGAAGCAAATTTTTGGTCCCCACAGCGTTTTAATTTCATTATAACGAAATTTTATTTCGAACTTGCATTTTGTCCTACACCAGAGAGAGGCCACTTGGCTTCTTATGTTATCGCCGTTGTGATTGCTGAGCAACTGGAATAGTTGCAGCCTTCACCAAGAGAGGGCGCTGCAGTCGCTATTGGTTTCCTCCAATCAGAATACTCGTCGCCCGTTGGTGCAGCATCGCAGTGATGGGGGATATAAAAGGGCTGCTTTCGCATGGCAGTCAGTTTCAATTTCGAACCTCTACATCTCTACACTCTGTGACAATCGACGACTGCTAAGACAAATACATTCCATAAGTACCCATTCTGCATCACCAACTGCCATTTCGGCCATTTTTTTTAATAGCATTTGATAATTTTTAATTTTCTTTTTATAATATGTACAGTACTTAATATAAATTGGTATCTTTTTAAAACAGTAGCGAAAACTTGTACCGATATTGGTCTCCATTTCGACATAAGACTCTCGACTGCTAAGTTTGTAAGTACGATAACCCATTTCGTATTTCATTAATTGCCATTTTGGCTAGCATCGTACATGTATTTTAAAAACGGTAGGGAAAAATTGTACATGAACTTGAAACTTAAAATTTCTTTTTAGGTGTACAAAAAAATGTCTGGCGAAAGCAACGAGAAACGACGACAATTCACTTTAGGTGAAAAAGTCGGGATAATCAAAGACGTCGATGTGATCAAAAATTACAAAGATTTGCACAGGAACAAACCGAAACCGACGAGCATGTTTTTCAGAGTTTAGGATTTTTATCCGATTTTATAAATAGCGTTGCTGTTAAAAGCTGTTCTTTTCAGTCAAAAATAACCGATTATTTTAATAATACATGTAATGATAAATAAAAATAATAATGAAACGATCTTAATCAGTTTAATTTAATCCTGTGGTACACAACAAATTTCGAAATCCTAACTGTACATTAAAAGGCGGCTAATATTGATTGGTATTTGCCATAATTAAGAGTAAAACATTAAAAATATTTATATTCTCGGTTTAAAATATGCTATTTTTCATTTATTCTCAATTAATTTGCAATCTCGATGTAACGAAGTTTTCGCTATAACGAAGTTGACCGGTGATCCCTTGAACTTCGCTGTAACGGGATTTGACTGTATTATGATCCATCCATCCACTGTTATGAATATTGTATAATGAGAAAAATCACATGTTGTTTACGCTATTTGGAGTTTGTTTTTTTTTTTGGTTTTTTCTTTGTCCGTTTAGAATCATTGTTAGACCATTGGGCTAGCAAACGTGGACAATCTGCACAGTAGATTGGGAATTCGTTCCGTTGGCAATCCTCATTGATGCTCAGCTCTGTAAATGCACCAAGATAAACAAAATGATCGGCGGCAGGTAATGGGTGGGATTTCCCTGTACTAACACCCCCTTCGTCCGATCCTTTACTCCCCTCGTGGTTCATCCCCCCCTCCCCCCCACCCACTGCGTTTTTCTACTTAAGAAAGTGTAGGTAAGTATCTTTGTAGACTACCACAGGGACACTGTCTGAGAAAGTGTAGGTAAGTATACCTGAACCAAGGCATGATTGCGACGATAGACCCCCACGAGCTCATGATTTTGTTTACAATTAATAAAATTTTGTTAATTTTAATTCTTTGGGGAGAGATCACACTCTTCCATTTTAGACTTAATTGAGTAGCCCCAATAGGTTGATTTAAGTATAGATGGCAGCGCTTACGCTTTAGGAATCTGAGGCTGTGACGCTATGGTTGAAATGAGGAGAAAATCTCGGCAATGTTAAGAATACTGTATAAGAACATGCATGTAAATTGTTCAGTTCCACAATGTTCGAACAACAATGTTGAAAACAAAAGTCTCAAGTTTCATGGATTTCCTACAGATCGAAAAATTCAGTGAGGTTAAACGAGATGTCGTAGCCTAGCCCAATATTTAGCATCGTCACTTTCATAAATCGTAATTCATTATAAAATTTGCTCACTATTAGTCAATACTTGTTTATTTCCGTCAGTTTTCGCTCCTGTTAACTGAAGCTTTTCTTTCAAGTCTTTAACTTTCATCTTCACTAAACTTTTGTAAATAAACTAGAACAAAATTCATAAACCATAGCGGATGCCATCTGGCGGATAGATTTAGCATTTAAATCAACCTATATTAAGCTTTATTATGAACCCACTTGACTGAGAAAACAATTAGTCTACCCAGTGATAGAATTCAGTCTTATCCTAGTCAATATAAAAATGAACTTTAATTATTATTCGTGAAGAATACTATATGGAATAATTGATATTTGTGGAAATTGCAATGATTAATCCTGTCTATTGCTTAAATGTAATAAAAGGGTATTCAATTTCGTTTACTCGATAGTCAATTGCTTCATTTCAGCCCACACTGTCGACACCCACTCCCTAACATCCTGATTAGTTGGCTCGCCCGAAGGCACGCTACAATATGTACACTGTACAGTATGTGCACAGAAAAACTTAAGAATACATGAAGTGTAGCAAACAATGAGACACAGGGAAACCACTTATCCACAAAGAAAATTTAATACGATGAATACGCATTAAAATATACAGGGTGCAGATATATTAATAAAAAATACAGCTCAGGCAGATGTTCATACATGATAACTTGCCCCTCCCCCAATTCACTTTTGTCAGTTTCTAAATCCCCTCCCTGTCAAGTGAACATATTTTGTGAATGATACAACCATTACGCTTATTTACCAAAAAATTATTAGAATAGGGCACTTTAATAATTAAAAAAATAACCAAGAATAATAAAATAACATCCAATCAGCATTGCCAATTCAAAAAAAAAATTCCTGCTAAAACAGAATTAAAAACCCACTAGATTCTATTGTTCTGTTTTAGCAGAGTCTTTCCATAAATTTGGTGTAAAATCCGCTAAGTTGGCAACACTGCATCCAATGCCCGCTAATGCCCACGTCAATCGCCAAATATCGGATAATGACATAACCTAACCGTTATGCCAAGCGCAATATTTAACCAATAGGAAAAAGATGTACATGACGTCATATTTATGGCTTATAAAATTACCCAATTAGTGACTTCCAAATGATGAATCAATATTCACTTTAAAATGAAACGAATAATTTAAGCTCCCTAGGAGTAATTCAAGAATAACCCCAACAGAGAATGGCGATTAAGGAAGATTACGGTGGAAAACATGATTTTTTTTTCCCCGCCACTTCTACGAGAGTTGTTCAAGAATTTTTGCCTCCTGGTCCGTAACTTACGAGGTCTGTTCAAAAAATACGTAGACTGACGTCATAAAACAAAATATACTTTAATCAGAAGTTACACATCTGGGTCCCCTTCAAAGTACTCTCCTCCCCGACGCACACACTTATCCCAACGGTGTTTCCACTTTTGGAAACAGTCCTGGAACGCTTCTTTTGTGATGTCCTTCAGCGCCTTCGTCGCATTTGCCTTTATGTCGGGAATCGTCTCAAATCTCCTTCCTTTCAAAGGTCTTTTGAGTTTGGGAAACAAGAAGAAGTCACGAGGAGCGAGGTCAGGTGAGTAGGGTGGGTGAGGAAGAACAGTGATCGAGTGTTTGGCCAAAAACTCTCGAGTTCTGAGGGCCGAATGGGCTGGAGCGTTGTCGTGACGAAACGACCAGTCACCTCTCGTCCACATTTCTGGCCTTTTCCACTCGTCCAGTGGCAGTTTTTCCGAGTTTAACACAAAATTTCACAGCAACTCTTTGCTCGTTCGAGTCACTCATTCTAAAAATCCGCCAAACGAAAAAAAACACACTTCACAAACAACCGCGTAGCTAATCAACCAATACTGATATTTGCAATCAAAAAACTGCCTTGTAATCAGCATATCTGTCAGAAGATGGCGACACCAAGCGATTTTGATTGGGACCAACAGGGCCCGCGCAATTCAAACAGTCTACGTATTTTTTGAACAGACCTCGTATTTGTTAACCGATTTTAAAAATTCTTTTTGTGTCTGATACTTATATTTGTCCTCTATTCACTTTTCAACATGGTCCCCATCCCTTTCCACGCAATGCATCAACGTGTGACTAGTCGGGTGAACCCGTCGGAAAGGAATTCCAGGATTGTTGTCGACACCAGGATTGAATCAGCTTTGGACCCTCTTCTGCAGCACGATAACGCCTGCCCACACACGATTGCCACACACAAGAGGCGTTGCGACTTTCACCAATGAAAGACTTTGCACCTTGTGACTTTCACCACTTCCTAAAGAAGAAAGAGCACTTTAAAAGACACGAGTTGTGTTCTGATGACGAGGTGAAAGATGCCATTTAGTCCTCGTGTCGACAACAACCCCGGAATTCCTTTCCAACGTGTTCACCCGACTAGTCACGCATTGGCGCAATGCATGGAAAGGGTGAATAGTGCATTACACAGAGGACAAATCCCTCTCCAAAATAGGTTAACAAATAAAGTTATGGACCAGGAGGCAAAAATTCTTTAACAACCCTTATAAATAAAAACTGCCGCTTTGATTTTTTGGGGGGCATTGGCGAAAGCTGCGATCAGCAGCGCGAACCAAGATTTCTATGGTATTAAAATGAAATATTAAATTGTAAAACACAAATTTAAAAAGAAATTGATATACATTTTATAAGTGAACAATATACGAGATGCTACCCAAAATTTCCCGAAATTGTTTTATTCTGACCGAACCATAATAGGTATGAAGTTTTACCGATATATGGCGTTAGGTCACAGCTGTGGTAACCGTAATAGGTACATCTCAGCTGTGATTGTGCCAAGTGGTGTCATCTTATGTCCACGTGATTTTGAGTTTGAGCTGTTTTTCTCACTCTGTGTTGGTCGTGTTGCGATTCTTTATGTTAAAGATGAAGAAAACTGCGGCTAAAACTCACAGACTGTTGAAGGAGTTTTAAGGTGAACAAGCTTTAGGCCAGCCCCAAACATTCCAGTGGTTTAAGCGTTTCAAAGATGGTTGGAAGACGACCATCAACAAGCACAACTCTGGAAACGATCACCAAAATGCGCGACTGATACCAGAGAACCGAAGGCAGATCATCCACGATGTTTGTGATCGCCTTGGACTGTCACATGGAGCGTTTTGAGAAGATTGAGGGAAAACGTGAGGCGCAAAAGGCGAGAGATGTGGAAGAAGAAAGACTGGCTGTTCCGTCACGACAATAATCACTTTGAGGGACTTCCTCAACAAACACAACATGGCCGATGTCCCCTGGCACCCTCTACTACTTCCGAAAATTGAAATTGCGGTTAAAAGGGCAGCGATTTGACTCCAAAGTGATCCAAGTGGAATCTTAGCAGGTGTTAAACAAGCGCCAACATAGGAACTTCCGGGAGTGCTTCCAGAAGTGGGATGCCCCAGGAGACTACTTTGAAGATGACGATGGAAATTAAAAGATCGCGTAAGTTCTGTGTTTTATAGAGGTATATTTCGGAAAATTTTGGATAGCACCTCGTGTTCATTGATAATGTGTATAGAAAGGAAGAGGAAAACACAGTTTCAAATCTCGAAAGTATCTTACAAGGAGAGGCTACGATGTTAGCAAGACGGATTCAGGTGGGACTTGGGTAATCGTAATTATTAATAAGAAATGGGGAGAAAAAAAAAATAAAAAAAACACGTCTTACAGAGTAAAAATGCCCTGGCCGGGGTTTGAACCAATCACTGCTGCTGACCAATCGCTTCGTGTGCCCAACTTTTAGCTCAATTATCTCATGAACGACTGACTAGTGTATGCTATGGCTGTGCACATATACACTGTTATCATATTCTCTACCTATACTCCACATCCCACCAGAATCAGTTTTGCCAGCGTGGCCTCTACTTGTCAGTGGTAAAAGATTTTTCCTTCCTATACACGCACTTCCACACTAAAGATCTTATTTTTTCAATATTCTTGATATACAGTGAGCCAAAAAATTATCCGTCCACCAGTTTGCAAGTGATTGAAATGGCTGACACTAAGTGACATATTCACATTATTCCTGTTTAATTGTACATACTAGTGTCTATACAGTTATAAGCTTCAGAATAATAGCCTGAACTCATGGTTTATCATTCTGACAAAAATATTATCCGTCCACTTAAATATTTGGGCAAATGTACAATCTAAACTTAATTTATAAAATTTAGTGGGGCCTCCTTTGGCCTTGACAAAGTCTAGGCATCGATTGCATTTATTTTCTACTAAAAGTTTTGTTTTTTTTATCTACATCATTCCAGTTTTTGTCAATAAAGTCTTTTAAATCTGCTTTTGACTTTGGTCTACGGTTTTTACTCTTCAATTCCATTATGACTCAAAGGTCCTCTATTAGATTTAAGTCAGCTGACTGGGGAAGCCAGTCAAGCACTTAAAACTTTCTGAGGATTTGAGGAATTCTTTCACAGAGCGAGCTGTATATTTAGCATACGAGTCCTGCTGAAATTAAAACTTCCTTCTTAATCCCAATTTACTTGCAGAAGCATGGAGATTCTTATCAAGAACTTCTCTGTACTGGTGTTGGTCCATGATGCCATCGATAAATTCTAGATGTCCCACTCCTGTAGCTGGCATGCAGCCCCATGACACTTGCTCCTCCATGCTTCACTGCTGGGTTCAAACACTTCAGTCTATAAGCTTCACCAGGTATTCTCCAACTTTGTTACAGCCACCTGAGCCAAATAATTTAAATTTGCTTTCATCTGACCACGCAATTTTGTTCCAAAAAAATTTTGTCCTTGTTTAGATATTCTTTTACCCAATTCAGGCGTCTCACTCGATTTTTCTTTGGTGTGCATCTTTTAAGGCCGGCTTCATGCAACCTGTTTCAATGATTTGAGGAATACAGTGGTACCTCGACATACGAGTGCCCTAACATACGAGTGTTTTGAGATACGAGCCGCTGAGCGAGCGATATTTTGCTTTGAGATGCGAGGAACCTCACCTAACCTGGAAATCTAATCCTAACTCAATGGAACACAGGTTAAGGGAGCCAAAACCAAAATGGACCATTAATGCTGGGCTGTTTTCATCAATCCTCACCAGATGGCGATAGCCAACATTGTCCATGTAGTGCCATTAATGTAATGACCGCCTCGTCTGCACACGACCCCAACATGCAGGGCGCATGCTGGTGTCGTGTGCAGCGTCTAACAGTTTCTCCTGCCTCAGATGAAGCATTTTTGAAAGAGAGGAAGAAACAAACCTCCTTGGACAGTTTTTTTAAACGATCTGCAGGTGAAAATGAGCAAAGCGTGACGAAAATTAAGCGCTTCCGTAAGCACTTCACTTTTTCTTTTATTATGTTTTTTATTATGTTCTTTTATTATGTTTTTATTTTGTATTTGTCATTAATAAATAAATGTTTCTTCTTGTAAATACATTTTTCTTATTCAAAAAC
>JAHWFO010026190.1:478371-563004 GCA_023313115.1 Rhysida immarginata
TGTTTTGGGAGCTGGAACGGATTAATAGCATTTCAATTAATTTCAATAGGAAAAATTGCTTTGAGATACGAGCAAGGTTACGAAACGAATTAAGCTCGTATGTCGAGGTACCTCTGTACGCGGTTTTCATTTAGTAGCACCATCAATCGCCAACATGCAAAAGCTCTTCTATTTTTGTTAAGAGTTAAACTGGTTTTTGGGTTTTGTTTTGTTTCTATCCCTGTGTTTGTGCACATTCAGAACATCACTGGCTATTTATGAAGAATGATAAGGTTGCTATACATCAGTTTGGACAAGATCAGCTGAGTCTCTAATCTGTTTGCGAAAAGATTTATTGTTGTCGGAATTAAAATGCCACCGAAACGTAAAGAAAGTATTATTACCGAAGGAAGAAAGCGGGCCCGAAAATCCTACTTGTTAGAAGCAGAGTTGGAGGCCTCGATGAAGATGAAGAAAACGTTATAGCCGACCATCAAGCAATATTTAATGAAACAACCTGCCAGTTCGAACGATCCCTTAACATCCAGTCCGATAGTCGAAGTTCCTGGTTCGAACCCAGGTCGCAGAATTTTTACTTCATTTTTCGACAGAAAAATTAATACATCATGTTTGGAAGTCATCTCCAGTCTATATTTATTTATTTATATCCAGTTCGAGCTCCTCTTCCAACTCTCTTCGGGATTCCACCAGCACTATACAAGGAAGGAGACTGTTGGAAACAGCATCAGAATCTTCTGGTACAGATGAACCCAAAGCAATATAAAGTTTAGATTGTGGACACTTCTTTTTTTTGTAGTGTATCTTAAGTTTTATAAAATAAAACAAGGTGCTATTTTAAGACTAAAAAATAGAAAACTATTGTATTCGCCTCCGCGGTAGAAGTGGGCGACATCTAGCGTAGATTACTCAAACTAATAAAATGGCGCCTGAGATGGGTACAAGTGGAAGCTTAACAAAGAAAATAACATCTATATTCACAATTTCCCAAGAAATAAGCAGTTAAAAACAGAGTGGGAAGTAAAGCTAAAGCTGGGAAAACAAGCTACCAGTTTTTTTATGTTTGCAACGCTCATTTTCTACCCTCTGACTACATTCACGCTGGTAAGTTGAAAAATAAAAAAAATAAAATTGTACTTGTAGAACGTAATTATGGTTAATGGACGTAATATATACATATATTAGCAAAGTATGCTACCATATCTTAAGTCTTTCATACCTGCCAACTTTCAGAAAATAAAAAGAGTAAAATCCTTCACTTTATAGTTAGGCCTATGCAAATTTATATAATCGTATAATTACGCCTATGGCATGGTTCGTAATCGCATTTTTCCCACCATGTGATATGTTGAAGTCACATTTGCACACTTTACAGAAAGCAAATTTTTCACCCTTCCGTGATGAAGATATGAACAGAAATTGTTTTTAATAATTCTCTCTGAAAGTCTGAAATATTTTATTTTATCAACAATTTCACTCACAGTTAAAATTTAAATATTTCGCGTTCTTTATCGTGGCCTTCGAGATAATAGGCCTCTGCATGGGGCTTGAAATCATGTGTCTAGGCATTTTCTATTTTTGACCGCTAGTTGTTTATCTCTATGGCTAGTTTAGTGCTCTTCAGGGATAAAGAACTACATGATGCTCTCATCCTGATCTACTTTATCCAACTTAAAATTTTACCATAGCCGGCTCGGTGGCCAAGAGTGTTGAGGTGCAGGTCTTGCCGCTCTCGTAACCAGTGAGTCGCGGGTTCAAATCCCACCAGGGGCATGGATGTTTGTTTGTATCCTATCATCCCAAACAGCTAGTCTCCTGGATAAAAGAGGAGATGCGGGCTGAAAATCCATCCTTCCAAATTTTACCTTGAATTCTCCATTGGATTTCCCTGATGACCCCCTCCAGCGTTAAAAAGTTGAACTTCTGACACGAAGGAAAACATCGAAATGATACGTGATGCAGAGGCCTAATATCTCGAAGGCCACGCCCTTAATGATGGAAAAAATATTCCTACTTTAAGAATTTAATTTCCGTAATTATGTGTTACGTCGCCTACTCGTGTAGGAGAGGAGTTCAACATTTCACCAACTGGGAAATATGGAAAAACATAAAATTCTTTATATAAATAGAGCATAAAAGCGTAAAATGGTATATAAAGCGTAAATTTTACGTGTAAAACGTAAAAGTTGGCAAGTATGGTCTTGAGTTGAAAAAAAAAAGTGAAGTATATCTTTCAAAAGTTAACGTTATGAACTACAGTATTAAATTGTTTATTTAAGGTCTACCAGTTGGACGACACTTTTTGAAATCGGGTGCAGTACCAAGCATTAATCTACCACAGAGGAAACACGAACTTTCATTTTTAAAACCTCCCAGCAAATCATCTATCGAGAGAACAAAAAGACTGAAAGAACGGGGAGAAAAAAAAATGTTGTGTATATATTTAAAAATTACTTCTGCAAGTATTCATTTGGAGTCGTTTAGCATATTTATTTCAGCATTTATAGAGGCTTTTAACATTAAACCGGTATCGCAGTCTGTGTTGCATTTCTCATCAAATGAAAACCAGTTGACCGAAACCCACGAGGAAATAAATGCTCTTGAAATACCAGAAACCAGTAACATGCAAAATCAACCTGTTGATGCCATGATGGATTTTACAGAAGCCCTGCATCCTGAAACCAGAGAAACCGATGCTTGACAATTTCTTGTGTGTGCAAATTAAGTGTACGACTTTTAACAATTTCCTTTCCTTCAACCAAACATCGCGTCTTATCACCAACATAGGCAAAAATTTCCTGCAAACTTATGCTGAAACTGCTGCTAAGAGCGGGGGACGGAGTACCCCTTCTAGCCTCTATACCCCGAGTACCCATAGCGTGCGCCATTTTGAAGTGATCTAAGTGCCAACTATAGGCCATCACGGAGGCGAATTACTAATCCTATACTTCTATAACGCAATTATTTACGTTATATCAGGAAAATAATTAATGCTTATGAGAACCAAACTCTATTCAGTACATGTTAAATGGAACCCGTTTTACGTGAATTCGGTATACACGGCAATTTTGCGGAACATACGTATCGCGTATAATGGGATCTACCTGTATCTTAATTTTGCTATGTACTTTTGTTAATCGATAAGCAATAATTGGTAAATTTATAGACGAATTGAGTTATTCTGCATTAGTTCATGCTTACATGGTTATACCGATGTTTAAATTGTTTAATGTTTATTAACCTAGATTGCTACTTGATGTATTTAATAGTGTCCAGTGCCCACCGAGACCTAGCATGTCGGTCTCTGACCATACGGGTCTTAGTAGGGCATTACTATTGCATTTGAACTAACTAAACAAATAAAATAACAATAAAATCAAGGTGTAAAATGAGATGGCAGCAGTGTCCGTTACTTGCCTATACACTATCAGGAGGATTATTTTCTTGTTATTAATGTATTTCTGCTTCATAGGTAAAGCTCCTCCTCGGAACATTTACAAGATATTACAACCTCTGACAATTAAGTTTGGTTTGTTTGTTTGGTATTAACGTCCTTTTCAACTGCCATGGTCATTTCAGGACGGCGTTATAGGGGCCGCAAATTTTGCCTCGCAAGGGTTCTTTAACGTGAAGCCGGCAAACGACTACATAGGACCAACGACTTTACTTCCCTTCCGAAAAAAGTGCGTGATCTCAGGATTTTCCCCCTGAAAAAATCCTCGTCGTCCTCGGCCGGGGTCGAACCCACGTCCTCGGGCATCAGAGGCGATCACGCAACCCCCTGAGCCACCGAGGCTGATCAATTAAGTTTGGTGAATGAGTTCACACAACAAAATGCAAAACAGATAGAGCCACATTTACTTTATTGTCCTTCGAAATAATCACCCTGGAAGGCAATACACTTTTGGGATGGGGTATATAAGTCCTGGAAGCTCCTTAGGGATGGCTTTAAGTTCACGTGTCACATTTGCTTGAATGTCTGGAATGTTCGGAAATCTGTGTCCCTTCAAAACCAGTTTCAGGCGTGGGAACAAGAAAAAGTCTGCCGGTGCAAGTCTGGTGAAATAGGTGGATGAGCTATGGATACGACCCCTTTGCTGGCCAGAAACTGTTGCACGATTACGGCAGTGTTCCTCTTTGATCCATTATCCACAGTTACGTGCGCACGCTAAACCTTCAACTGAAGAAACGAGCATCTGCTAAACCATTGCACGCAAAAACGTGACCTGTCTGAACTTGCTTAAACAATGACTGGGCTTGTATTCACATGCATTGTTACTCGCGTAAAGCTCGCACATATTAGGGTGCGACGTCGTTTACCGAACTTAATCGTCAGAGCTGAAGATGGCTACTTAGTAGCCGTAATATGTATCTGGTATTTCAAATCTTTGTGGATTAAAGATTCCCTCCCTTTTGGGTTGTTCCATTCCACAGTTTTTGCTTAGTTTTTGTTGACCAGGGTCATCAAGAATTTGCTGTATTCATTTTATGTCAGGATAGCCACTTTTACAGTTTTGATCCTGCGATTATACGGTTTTTAATACAAATCTGGGGATTGATTAGAAAATTGAATTACAACACTATAACAATGTACAGTAGTGCTCAAAAAATAGTACACTTTCATGTTTATTGTTATAATACTTTCAAAAATTAAGTACATATAACTAAACTTTGTATACATATTATCTATATAAATATACAAAAGAAAAACTAGAAATAAGGTGACTGTTATTTGTATTTGCGAGGACACCATTAAACTGCCAAAGTACAAAAATCATAAAATAGTACACACGCAAAAAAAAATCCCAAAAATGAAGTAAATACAATGAAAAAAAAGAGTTAGCAGATCAATATTTTGTTGCAAAACCTTTTGCATCGATAACAGCTTTGTAGCGGGCTGGCATTGAATCAATTAGTTTAGTCATTTTGGCCATTGGAATTTTTTCCCATTCTTTTCGTAAAATTTCAAATTTTTCCAGTGAATTTCGTGCTTTCTGTGACTTGCAGCTGCGGTCTAATTCTTCCCACATATGCTCAATAGGATTTCGTACCTTCTTTGACTCGAACCAGTCTTTGATCACACAAGCGGTATGTTTGGAATCATTGTCTTGCTAATAAATCCATCCACGAGGCATATTTGCTTTGGCAAAAGGAAGCATATGTTGCTCTAAGATATTCTTATATACTATTTTGTCCATTATTCCATCGATCTTTATCATGACTGAAACAACCCCATACCATAGTGGATCCTCCACCATGTTTAACGGTTGGTAATTGGTATTTTGGATCCAATCTATTGTTTGCTGGACGGCGTACGTACTGGATACCATCAGATCCGAATAGTAAAAACTTCGATTCATCACTAAAAAGCACTTTATTCCATTTTTTGGAGGTCCACTTCAAATGATCTTTGGCAAATTTGAGGTGGGCTATCCGGTTCTTCTTGGAGATCAAAGGTTTTTTCACGGGACATCTGCCAAACAAATCTGCATCCCTCAGACATCTTTTCGTGGTACTCACACTAATGTTAACCTTATGGAAGGTTGCCATTTCGTTATTAAGGTCGACTGCAGTTTTCTTTGGGTCAGCCTTAGACAGCCGTATAAAGACTTTATCTTCTCGTGGAGTTGTTGATTTTGGTCGGCCGACCCTGGCTTACGAGTTACACATCCTTGCGTGCGAAAACGCTGAAAAATTCTTGCCAGCGTGGACTTTGGAACTTGAAATTGCTCCGAAACCGAGGTGTACGAGTTGCCATTGTCGACTGCATCTATAATGTGCTTTTTTATTGAAGATGGCAGATGAACTCGAAGCGACATTTTAAATATTGTCAGCAACAGCAAAATGTCAACATCAATATAGAGAATATGAGAAAAATCTACATAAAACTCAGTGTGTACTATTTTATGAACTCACCTCTATCAATAATGGATGAGTCTTCAAATACTCAGGGTTCGCGCTAGGGCAAAATATCTACGAGTCAATTTGACTCCCAAGCCTGAAAACTACGAGTCAAATTCCAGGAGATGCGAATCAAAATTCAGATTCTTTTTAAATTCCTTATTAAGTACCGAAAGGTGCCTTATGCTATCAGTGTGTGGAAACGTGTCTGTCTGTCTGTAACTCTAACTCCTCCGAGGCTATTAAAGATTTTCAAAATCTGTTTTCGTCAGTCGATGAATATGGTTCATGGCACGAACCAATCATAAATTTTATCTAAATCGGTTCATTGGCACGTGCACAAATGGTACCTCCATTTTCCCGCCAAGCAATTTTCAATGGGAAGAACATTAAGTAATATATCAAACAAATCGTAATGACGAGATAGAAGGGGTTATTCGTTACTATTTTCGTCAGTCGATAAATATGGGACATGGCGCGAACCAATCACAAAAATTATCTAAATCCGTTTAATAGCACGTGCACAAATGGTACCTTCACGACCCCACCAAGCAATTTTCAATGGAGAGATATATTAAGTAATATATCAAACAAATCGTAATGACGAGATTGAAGCAGATATAAATTACTAATTTCGCCAATTAATAAATATGGTTCCGGGAATGAACCATTTTGAAAATGGTTGTAATCGAAACATTGGCACGTGTTCTAATGGAACCATTCTGGTTCATTGTAACTTTCAATGCTAAAATATGGCATGTAATATATCAAACGACTTGGAATGAGGCGTCATGAATGAATATAACTTAAAATTAATGATAGTCGACATTGGTTCAAAGGTACGTGGTGTTATGGTATCTATATGGCCCATTAGTAACTAACAATGTTACATAGGGCTGTTTAAAAATATAGTTCCGCGAATGGTTTAGTTTAACCTTTCGGTAATTGGTTATGTCATTCCTTAATGGTTTATGTTATATGCATCCACAATCTCTATAATCACTGCTATAGTTAATTAGAAATCTAAACAAGAACGCATGTGACAAAATGAAGTGAGAAAGATATAGGCCGATGATATCCAAATTTAACAAGTCAATTTTGGCTCGCAGGTCAAAAAATCACGAGTCAACGTTTAGCAAAAATGGCCCTCTGACGCGTAAATTGCGAGTAAGCGCGAACCCTGAATACTAATTAACTCTAAAGAGTTTGAATTTCTTTCAATATTCAAATATTTATGCAGTCTATATATTATTACTAATTCTTTAATTAAAATTCAATACTTTAGAAGTTATAATGATAAAACATAAAGTGTACTATTCTTTGAGTGCTACTGTATCTATGTTTTTATTGTTATTATCTCTAGGTTATAATTTACAATGCTCAGGCTTTAAGATTCTGACAAGGTGTCAACCCTGGGTATTGCATTCCACATAAACAAAACATACGCTCAAAGCTTACAACTAAGCACATGACAAGGAAAGGTCTCATGTTCAGTACCTGAAGCGGGCCAGCAAAAATCATCTTCACAATTCCAATTCATCTTCAACTGCTAAAAATAATCTTCTCTGTGTCTAGCAAATTACAAGAACATCATCATCATAATCATTATTAACAAAGGGCCCATGAGGAAAGTAAGTAAGTAAGGTGAATGAGTTATAATATTACACATGTACACGCTCGCCTCTTTAGATCGATCGTCCTCGTTGTTATTGCTGCTGCTGCAGGGCTTTTTCTCGGCTTTCTGTGGATTACATAAATGATTTAACCTTATTTTTAGCCTCAGACCGTGTTAATTCCTCTTTTGTTGGCTTTCATCCCCTCCGAAGAGCGAGCGCATGGCTTAACTCAATGAGCAAAGGCTCGCTGCTGTCTCGTTACTTAACTATTACCAACACGACACCACGTACTACAACAACAATAACAACAACATCTACACCAACAACTCAATTTCGGATTTCTTTATTTTTAGAATCCTCTCTCTCCTTTTTTTTAAAATCTTCCTCTCAAACACGGAATTCCTTTCAAATGCGGGGAAAGACCAACCGAGAAGTTTTTGAAAAATAACGACAACAACAACAACGACGACGACGACGGCGGCAGCGGCGACAGGGAAGAATGCACAGAGAGAAAAAAAAAAAGCACAAAAAAAAAATAACAGTTTCCTTAAGAGCAGCTAGACAATGTCTAGTGATTCATTTACCCTGTAGTATCCTTAGAGCAGGACATGATTAGAACCTCGTCCACCAGCCCTCTGGATTTCGCTACGGATTTCAATATCTTTTATACTCGAGTCTGCCTGATTATCGCTCCGGCGCCGTTAAACAGCCTAACAACTGCTGCTGCTGCTCCTGCTGCACATGAAGCTACACTCGCTGTTGAAACCGGAAGCGGAAGCTCCCTCGCCCACGTGATTCACCCTCTCGGCGGAAGTCATCACTAAGCAACAAACATGGCGGATTCGCGATTGCTGGTAACGGAGCTAGGCGTGATAAAGATAAAATATAATTTTATCATTTACAATAAATCACTCACTAATTATATATACAAAAATAATATCAAACAAATATATTACCACGCTTAATAAAATTAAAAATAGAAAACAAAACACGAAGAAATAAATAAATAAAAAAAAAAAAACAAATACCAGATGCCATTTTGAATTTCAGTATTATCGCGCAGAAAGTCAAAAATTTATGAATTATTTTGAAAATAATTTAAAATATGATAATAAAAAATATAAGGAAAATGGTTAGCATTTTTCACAAATTTAAATAAATATGTTGCTTTTTGATACATATTATTTATTTATTTATTTTTATTTATTTATACCAATAAAAGACTCCACGTACTCGGCCTCACCGATTTTGATAAAAAATATTCTACGAGTAGCTTTCACCAAATTAAAGACGCATGCAAAGCCATTCGACGCACTTCTCAAAATATTTCGAGAAAAAAATTCATAAAGTTTGTTATAATTGCCTACACTTTATAAATGCTTGAATTGTAGTTTATTGACGTTCAAGTGGTTTTTATTTTGCAGGGATAAAAATAAAACCTAACCTAAGCAACATTTGAAGGCGCTGAATCCAATCGTCATGCACTCGCGGAAGGATTTCCGCAGAAAAGCTGGCGCACACTTCTTCGATGCGTTGCTGGAGATACCTTGTGCAAAAGAGGGATCTTGTCGATGTTGCTCTAGTGCCCACGTGCAAAACTGCTTACGTCTTTCTGGGTCATCCTCTGCTAGGTGCTGGAGTGTCTGAGTCTTGAATGGATGCCATTGATGAGCTCCATCGTGTGCTGCGTTGTGGGCTCTTGACGAAGGACGGCAAAACCATTGTTGAGGTTGTCTCGTCAGTAGCACTTACTAGACGGCCACTCTGTGCCTTGTCAACCACAGTTCCAGTTTCTCTCAGGCATTTCTTAATTAAGGACCTCACAGTATTGTGTGAAATTGGAGGTCTTTCTGGCTGCCGGGTGTTAAAATCTGCTGCTGACACGGAAACTTCGTTCTCCAGACATCAAAATGACCTCAATTCTCTCCTTCGTGGTCAAAGCCATCTTCAGTTACCTGCTAAATAATGAAACAAAATGTGTTGTAACTTTTGAACCATAACTTCTACTTCAAATCTGTTTACAGGAATGAAATTGTCAGAAAATGCTCATGTTATTTGATATATCACACGACCCCCTTTCCATTTAAAAAAATTGACTTTGATTCAAGATGGCCGATTTCAAGATGGCGGCTATGTTCAGTACATACCGTAAAAGATAGACCATCTCGCCCATACCTTACTGAAATATTCACATTTCCCAATTCATGCAAGGTTTTCGAAAAAAAAACAGGGTGTACTGCCACTTTTGACTCACCCTGTATTTTATTAATAAATTCAAGAAAAAATAAGTTCATATATTTAACTTATGAATATAGGATCATATATTTTAAGTGGTCACATGTCAAAATCAACAATTTCCGTTCGCATGGCACCGACTTCCGGTTGTGTCTTTAACATGTCCCGGTTTTTCATTTTAGAAATACGTCACCCTGGTTTCATTGCACAGGCATACAATTAGGCACTCTGATCATCGTTTCACAATTTGGATTCAGCCAAATAGATGAAAGGGGGGGGGGGGGTTATCCATTTTTCTCCGAACTGAAGATGTCAAAAGAGAAGAAAATTCAACAGATATTCAAGTTTTTGGTAGTTTTACACGCAAAAAACGCACCAAAGTGCCGTTTTCTTTGATTGTTAATCTACATTGCGCGCTTTTTTGCCCGCTTTTGCAGAAAAGCGCCGAACAATCAAGGAAAACGGCACTTTGATGGGTTTTGGGCGTGCAAAACTACCAAAAACTTGATTATCAGTTATAATCTCTTCTCTTTCTGCCATCTTCAGTTCGGAGCAAAAACTGGTAAAACAGCGCGCAAAAACTTGGTCTTCTTCTTGGTGCTGACAATCAATGGCCTGTCCTCCTGTCTCTGTTAGTCAATATCGGTTACCTTTCACTTGCTCTTTTGTTGTAGACGATGTTTTGCCTATCCGCTAAGATGACTTTTGACAGTACTTTCTCGATACTCCAAGTAACAGGGCGCTTTTGTAGCGGATGCTCCAATACAGTCTGTAATATTGCTATGGAATCAAGGCATATTTCAAAGTAACTTTTCAAATGATCCATATATCAAAATGCTGAATGTTACATATATTTGTAAACCATAGAGATGTTTAATGAAACAAACAAACAAAAACCTTGTTTGATCAATAAACAAAAAAATCCATTAATTAACTGTAACAGTTCTATGAAATCACAAATAAAAGTTTAAAGAAAACTACAATTCAATATTTAGTTTGCTGAAATTAATTGAAACACTCTGTTAGGCATTGATTCAACTAGCTTTTGGAGAACTGGAAGTTTTATGTTGTCCCATGCCTCTAAAATAGCGAGTTTCAGCTCGTTAACATGATCAAACTGTTTCTTTTTAGCATAAATTTTCGATACCATGATACCCCATAAATTTTCTATGGGGTTCATGTCCGGGCTTAATGATGGCCAATTAATTACTTCAATTTTTTCATCAACGAACCATGTTTTCATTGCTTTTGAAACATGGCAGCTTGCGTTGTCTTGTTGAAATTTCCACGTTGGGCCACCAATCAAAGGCCCAAACGGTATTAAATGATCATAAAGCAATGTCTGATACTTTTTGGAGTCCAATCTTCCTTCCACAAACACAAGATCTGATTTTCCGTTGTAGCCAAATGCTGCCCACACCATGACAGACCCCCCTCCAAAGTTCCTGCTGAACTGAATGTTGGGAGTCGTCCTCAGATCATGCCAGTAACATGCATTTCCGTCTGGTCCGTCTAAGTTAAACTTCTTTTCGTCAGAGAAAACGATGTTGCTCCATTGTTCCACCCAGGACATGTTATCTTTAGCCCATTCAAATCGTGCATGTCGGTGAGCTTCTGTTAGTCGTGGTTTTTTAAGACATTTGGAATACTTGACGTTGGTGTTGTCGTGAAGACTTCTGGTGGGACACTTGTACAGGTAAAGCAGCTGCAATCTGTCGTACTGATAATTGTTCTTTCGTTGCCATACGAAATATTCTTCTGTGATCTCTAGCGTTGAGCTTTTAGCCTTGGATTTTCTTCTGGAAGTACCATAATTGTCACCCTTTGATAAAAAATTATAAACTGCTTTCTGAGATCTTCCTATCTTTGACTTAATCCTTGAGCATGAAACTTGAAGATCTTTCTGATTTCAAGCTCTGTCAACACTGAACCGCCTGGCATTGTGGTGAAAGAAAACATCTACTTTCAACTAACAAATAACTTATGCAAGCAATAAAAGGTAATTTGCATATGGTTCAGTTCCATTTTCAGAAGGTAGATACAATATTTTAAAGGTTTTCCCTTCTGATTCCATAGAATTGTTACATTAAAAAACTGACTTTTTTGTGTATTGTTTTTGAAATTGATGAAAATGAACTTTTTAATACTTTTTCTAAAATGTTAATAGGCTAAGAGTGCTGTACACAGGTGATGGTTAGAATATGGAATAAATATACAACGTAATCGAAAATTATGCATCGATTCCATAGCAATGTTACAGACTGTACTTAATAGTCCGGTCAAATTAGACATAAAAATAGTGATCAAATAATAAAAACTCCGACAAAGCTGAATTTTGGTAGAGACCTTGGGTACACCAGGAGAAATAAAGTGCCAAAAGTCCCCATCGATCCCATGTCTGCTAAAAAAGCTAGTCAAGGTCAAAATTTTCGTTTTTTTGGATTTTTCTCGAAAACGGTAGGTTTTATCCAAAATATAGCCCAGACAAAAATTGTAGATCATAAAATTATCTACAAAAATGGTCCTTATACTTTTTTTCTTACTACTTACTACACGGACTCCAATTGATAAAATTGTTTACTTTTTAAAACCCGGAAAGGCTCAATAGCGAACAGAAATATATTCTTCAAAAAGTTTATCTGCTTATTCAAAATGCCAAAACCATATTTTAATTTTACATGGGATAACCGGCTGCGCTACTACATCAGCAATGTTCAGAAGGGGTAAAACATGAGTATTAAAATTATTTGAAAAAAAGGATTTAATTGGTTGCGCTAAAGTGTTTGAAGAAATTGACTCTTCTCCTCAAACGATAATCACAAAAGGAATTCGCTTTCTTCTTGCTGTTTATGGAGCTCCAAAAAAAATTGATTGTATAGACATCGGAACAAGAAACAAGTATAACTATCTTGTCTTCCTCCAACATTGGCTTCTGCTCATCAACACTTGTATCGAGTACAGAGGGTGGGCATAAATGAAATGAAACACATTTGATTAATTTACAATAGGTTTATTTCTTGTGCTACATTAATCAAACTGTTCAATTTGCTTACCTTGATTATAATACACTTGTCTGCAACGCTTTGGCCTAGCATTCAACGCTTTTTGGATCAGATGTTGACGCAAACGCTGCCACTCCAGTTTTAATGCTTTTTTAAGGCCACTGACAGTAGTAACTTTCCGCTTCCATAAATGCTGCTTCAGGTATCCCCATACGAAATAGGGGCCACGTCGCACAGTGCGGCCGATTGCCAAAAAGCTGGCCAAAATTCGAAAATTCAAGTAATTCACTCCAAAATGGAATCTTAGGGGTTTTTGGGGTCGCTGATTACAAATTTTATGTCAAATGTACGGAAATTCACCCCCTTCACCCCTAATCGACCACCCCCCTGGGGTATAATATCATGTATTATTTATCATAATCAAGTTACATATCGTTTTTGAGGGTTTGGGGTCGCTGATTACGGATTTTCTGTCCGAATTATAAAATTTTAGAGATTTTAGCGTTTTAGTTGGCAATTTTCGACAACTCGAAATATAAGGATCAGGGGCTACTAAAAATCGTTTGAAAACATCCTCCATTGTCTTCTGTCTGTAATTCTTTCTAGCAAAGCTGAGGCGATAGATAGAATAAAATTTATTGCAGGCCTCCTGTGCATCTTCTTTAATACGGAAATTTCAATAAGGTTAAATTTTTGACTGGGAGGTTTGGGCAAAGCATCCTTAGAAAAAAACCCATAACAATTCAAGTGGCAGGAGGTGGCAGCTGAATTTTGGCTTAATCGATAGTTAATACTTTTCCAAGTAACTTCCAAAAGGTTAGAAGACAGCATTCGGCAGCGTTTTATTGTCATTTGATTTGAAAACTCAAATTTTATTGGAAAAAAACGAAAAAAAGTCCCCTTATTATTGTGCTGCTAAAAATTTTCTGTCAAAGAAATGACATTTACAAAATTTTTTAAGTATTTTCCTAACCTTCAAACGTACATTCCATTTGGTTTTATTAGATTTTCTTTGCTGCACGCGCTTTCACACGTTTAAAGGCTTTGCCGAATAACTACACCAATAGTGCGCTTGAAAAAAGGCCAAACTCCAACTGAAAATAAAGAAAGAATAGGACGTTACTCTTAACCATTTTTAATTCTTATAGGATCCCTATAGCCAACTGCATGCTAAAAAAATCTTATCTAGACACTTTTATTTTTCGAGTTTTGGCCAGCTGTTTGGCAATCGGGCGCACTGTGCGTCGGGCGACTGCGGCATCCACATTTCAGGTGTCATGAACCGAGTTTGCTGGGTCTTCAAGAAGTCAATGTTCTTGAGATAGGCATGAGCAAGTGCTGAATCCTGATGCAGGAAAACGGTTCCATGTGGCACAAATTTAGGCGCATCACATCGCACAAACGGTTGCGAAACGTTTCGGATATAATACTCTGTATTTGTCTTTGCTCCTGGACTAATAATGCGTAGACGGGTTTTCCCATGATAAGAGACTCTAGCCCATACCATGAAACCACGTGAATGTGTTCGGTAGTAAACGCGCCGTTTACCATTGCAGGATGATAAATAGAACCATGCTTCGTCAGTCGTTACAACGTGTCTCAAATTTTTCTGCATGAATTTGTACAGCGGCCAACTTCTTTGATGCCTCTTTGCAATGTTGGCCTCTGTTAGGCCATGGACTTTTCTCTTTCTCCTAAGCACCATATTAAATGTATTTGAAATATAGTACCGCACAGTCGATCTCGGGAATCCCAACTCGCAGCTCATTTCACGTTGACTTGGTTGATTCTCACGTTCTAGCATTCTTTTGAGTTTCTTTAACTCGTCCCTTGACACAGTCCTTGGACGTCCCGCCATACGACGAGTCGTTTTCCTCTTTGGCTGTGACTGAGCCACTTTCTTCCTTTCATTTCTAATTCTAGAGATGGTACTTGCACTTACATGTTCGTTAGAACGTTCAAGCTCACGAATTATCATTGATGTGGACCATTTCAGCTGTAAAAGTTCCAAAACACGTCCCGTCACAATGTCTGACACTTTAGTGCTCGACATTATCTTCCTGACTGCTGAACCTAACACGTCTAAATCTTCTTATATAGCGAATGTACACTCATTTCCAAAAGTTAAGCACGGGGAAAAAATGTTAACTTGCGTAAGCCAATCTGAATTAAAGATGCTAAAATTTGCTCCAAATGTAGAAGGAAGTATGCAAATATGTTAGGTGATAGCCAATCACAATTTCGCGTCGAGAAATATGCAAAACAGGCAGTCGTATAAGAAGCCGACATTGTGAAGGGTTATAGGAGTTGCATATAAGTGCTGGTAAAAGGTGTTTAGAACATTCGTAAGATTTGTTTTCAAGCTAGACGTGTGTCTATGGCTTCCAGAAGACGAATGGAAGATTTGAACGCTGGCGGGCTGTTGGACGCATTGAAGCAGGACAGTCTATCACAAATGTTGCTCGTTTCTTCGGCGTTCATCATTCCGTCATTTCACGATTATGGAAACAATTCCAAACCAGCCAAACAGTTGTCCGAAGACCTGTAGCCGGTCGTCTAAGGGTTACGACCCCCTCGGAAGATCGCTATATTGCTGTTGTAGCCAAGCGGAATCGAAGATCGACCTCCACATAGGTGACATCTATGGTTGCAGCGGCCATTGGTAAGACGATATCTGCCACTACTGTTCGTCGAAGGCTACACATGAATGGTCTGTACGCCCGGGTACCAGGAGTTTGTGTTCCTTTATCCGTCCAATCCAGACAGGCACGATTACAGTGGTGCCGGCAGCATGTGAATTGAACTGTGTCGGATTGGGGCAACGTTATGTTCACAGATGAGTCCAGATTTGCCCTACAACCCGATGATAAGCGTGTAAGGGTCTGGAGGGAACAAGGCACACGCAATCGGCCCGAGAACATCATCGAACATCACGCATTCCGCGGTGGAAGCATCGTAGTCTGGGCAGGGATTGCATTGGGATATCGCACCGACCTGCACATCTACAGGCGAGGTTCTGTGACGGCTGTACGGTATCGAGATGAAGTCCTAGACCCCATTGTGAAACTGTACGCTGGAGCAGTTGGTCCTTCTTTCGTTTTAATGGACGATAATGCCCGTCCCCATAGAGCTGCCATCGTCGACGACTTTCTGGAGAGTGAGGGGATTGCGCGTATGGAGTGGACCTTAATCCCATTGAAAATCTTTGGGATGCCCTCGGCCGTGCTGTATGTAGACGTTTCCCACCTCCAGCCACTCTTAACGATTTGGAAACTGCCCTACAGGAGGAATGGCTATTACTGGACTCTGCGGTGGTCGATCACCTCGTAACAAGCATGATGACACGCTGTACACTTTGTATGACGTTGAGGGGTGCTCACATACTCTATTAATGTCTTTTTTGTTGTTTGTTTTGCATTTAAACATCATTTCGTTAATGACGCAAATATGTCATCATCTTATAATTTATGTAAATTCAATATTTTTTTTAATTCTTTGTTTTGTTTCATGAATAGACATAGAGATACTTACTTTCACCATTTCATGTCAATCAAAGCAGTGCTTGTCCATTTTTTGGCATTTTACCTCTCCGTGCTTAACTTTTGGAAGTGAGTGTAATTTGCATATCTCTTACCATTGGTGGATGTTCTTCGCAAGCAACACATATTTACACTTGTTTCATTTCATTTCCGCCCACCCTCTGTATACTATCAAGTTCAGACATGGCTAGGCAATCAACTGAACCCCGAAGACTGGGGTTGGAAATTAACAGATAATACTTTGGAACCGATTCAAACTATACTCCCACCTGCTCCGGAAAAACACTATTTTTTTCTAAAAAAAAAAACACGAAAATTTTGACCTTTGACCTTGAATAACTTTTTTAGCACACATGGGATCGATGGGGACTTTTGACGCTTTATTTCTGCTGGTGAACCCAAGATCTCTACCAAAATTCAGCGCTGTCGGAGTTTTTGTTATTTGAAATGTCTATTTTGACCGGACTATTACGCTCACTGGAAATATGTCAGATCTGACATGATGACTACTCCATGAGGACTCCAACAGGCATCTTATAATTTCTTTACCCACCTAACATCGCTATGAAATTTCGGTTGATTGACTCATTTCTGGGGGTCAGTCAGAAAGTAACATTTTTGAATTGGCAGCATGTAATATATCATTCGATCAGAAATGATGAGAAACGACAGAATATTAAGTTTTTCATTAAGAAATCTATAATAAATAAAAGAGGGACCAATTTTCTTGAACTCAGGGCTTCCGTTTTACATTGCTCTACCTTCCTTGTTATTTGAAAGGTTTCACAAGTTCTCCGAATTTCATTTCAATGAGTCACTACCACTATTGTGGGCGTACAAATTGTCCCTTTGACTTTGATAGAGAAAAACTCTCCTCCGTGATTTCAGTGCAATTAAGGAGAGAAACTAAAATGGACCTCACAATTGACGGGAGGTTCACGAACCTTTGGTGGGTCCACTAGAAAGAAATATTAAAAAAATAAAAAATTAAAAATTAAAAAAAACAACAACAAAGCGCGGCGAGAGTTGCCGTTCGCATTATTGCGCCGAGAGAGAGAGAGAAATCGAATCTCAATAGTTTTCCTCTTTGTTTTTATAGCTAGGCCTGTTTAATCTGTATAAGCAAACAGGCTTCTATTCAATTCAAGTTTAAAAAGAAGTGAAATCCGAAGAGAGAGAGAGAGAGAGCGAGGGCGTGCGTAGCAAAAGACAATGGAAGAAAGATTGCGGTTCCTCTTGACCTCAATCTATGTGCAGCAGCGATTCTTATTATAAGTCGATGATATTTTATTGACCCCGCTTTTGTTTACACTCAATGTGACCTTGACGGCAATATCTATATACAGTCACTAAGTGCATGTGCACTGTATAAATATATAAAGAAGAGAGAGAGAGAGAGCTGAGTTTCAGTCATTAAACGGTGAGTCAGCCGACTCGATTCGCAGTAAAAGATTTAAAAATTTATTTAGCAAATTATTATTTCTATCTCATTCTCAGTCGATGAGTTCATGAAAACAATCTGCTTGGATTTTAATATTATTATTATTATTATTATTATTATTATTATTATTATTATTATTATTATTATAAAATATTTTATTTATGTTTATAAAGCTTTTATCTCCTTCGCAACCGCAATCGCCCCTTCATTTGCTAATCAGGTCGTTCGCGTTTGATTTAATCGCGGAATTGATTTTAAAATTTAATCGACACTGAGAGAACACAATGCCAATCTAAGTCTGCTTTATAAATTATTTATAAAGTTTATAGAATTAACCTTACAAATGTAAAAATAAAATAAAAATCAATAATAAAAATTGAACACCCTTCGGATAGAGGATATCCTTTGTCAAAGTAAAGAGGATAAGAAGGTTTTACCACCCAGTGTTCAGTTTTTATTCTTTACTAGCTGATACGCCCGGCGTTGTTCGGGCTGTTTGTTTGATGAAATTTGCGCGATATCTCAATTTGAATAAAAATGAAAAACCTTTAATGAAGTACAGGGTGGTTATAATTAAAGTGAAACTTGAGATAGGGTAGATGTATCAGTAGTTGACAGTGTACCAGTAATTGGACCGTTTATTTTGAAAGTGGTGTAAGTCCATTTTCTCTTGTTTCGAGAAAATTAAAGGTTAGCATATTTGTTAATTAAAAAATTTAGGCAAATTATATGAAGTCTGGCAATGTTTCTACTGTTTTATCGATATTTAATTTGATTATATCAATTTGTTTTAGGCGAATTAGACTATAATAATATATATTTATAGGCTGTAAATGGACTTACACCACTTTCAAAATTAGACAACTGTAAAGATCCTTTAATTTCAATTTTGAAAAATCCAATATAACTTAAAATATATTTCACTTTAATCCAATTTTGTTTACAAATACGCATAACAAGACATAAAATTTAATTTTAGACGCTAATTACATTGTCAAAATTACAAGAGACGGATAGATTTTACTTATGCTCTGCATGTGGCAGTGTTTCGAAATATGCATGATGCACCGGAGGTACAAAGAGTAGTAACTGCATCATGTCTTTATATTTTTCGTAACTAATAGGCCTGGCATTTTGGTACAAAGGCGGTCTTCCAGGACGTGTAGGTAATAAATTTATAGTTTTAAATTCTGCGTCCTTCATCGATGTTTTATATGGTGCACTTTTGAGAAATCTCAACCAACATATTTGTAAACAAATGGAATAAATTAACAACTCTATAACCTAAGTTAGCAACTCTTGACACGTAATATGGCACGTAAGATAAAACAAATGAATAATAACAGACTACTAATCGGCAACCATCTGCTAAGCCACCTACCTCTGTCAATTGGACTTACACCACTTTCATAATCGACCGATTTTAAGTTGTACAAAACATGGGAATTTTTTAAGAAATTAAACATGGACTGGTTCTACATAAAAAATATACATTAAATTAAGCACGAATTACGTGATAGCTCATATTTTTTTAAAAATGGACTTACACCACTTTTAAAATAAACGGTCCAATGACAATTCACGATTTAAAGGCTTTTAATAAAGTAACAAAGCAAGTAAAGGGACTGGGGTTGCCACCTCTTATTAAACAACGTATTAGGCTTCCCAGAAAAACAAAAAATATGGAACTTTGGTCCCTATTATGGCCGCAAACACGTGTCGATTGTTCAATGCCTTATCGAGTCGAAAAAACCTTGTAATGGACCACTATGCGAGGGTTTGAGTACTTGAATTTAATTCATGAATGTTATGCAAGATTTGTTATTAATTTTACGTGAACCTTTTTGTGTGATCAGTGGACAATACTTCTAGTAGTAACAGAATTTCTGATATATAACAAAATAAAAACCAAATTACCTTAACTGTGGATAAATAACATCAATGGTAACACAAAGAGCCAAAACCGCTTTTCCACAACAAAATATTTATTACGCCTGGATACGTATTTCGGACGCTACGCGTCTATTTTTCAACAAGACTGACAATATCGGTGTTGGGTTCTTTCCGCTCCTTTTCTAATAAATGAAATCGGGCTTCAAATCTATCAATTAAATTTATAAAAAAAAAAAATACTTAAAAAAAAAGGTTAGGTTAGGTTAGGTTATATTAGGTTAGGTTTAGGTTAAGTTATGGTTAGAGTCTTGTTGAAAAATGGACGCGTAGCGTCCGAAATACGTATCCAGGCGTAATAAATATTTTGTTGTGGAAAAGCGGTTTTGGCTCTTTGTGTTACCATTGAAGAATTTCTGATGACTAATTTGTTAACTAAAACAGTTAACTAATCCACCGTCAATTATCAGAACCCAGATATGTAGTGTCACTAGTAATTGACATAACCTGTCAATTATTGATAATTTCTGTGCTTAAAAAAAAAAAACCGACCACAAAATATACTATTGTGGTTTAGAATATAGGGTAATAATAAGGAAACATGATGGTTTTAAGTGTAACTTCTGAATTTCCAGTATTTAACCTAACTGTGTCAATTACAGGAACTTGACTGTCAATTTCTAGATCACCCACTTTGACATAAATCTTCTACGCCCTATTCGCCGATTCTTTTTGTTGGTCCTGAATCTTGTCACAGAGACGATCAACAGATAGCCCAGGACAAGTTATCTTCCAAGAAAAAAAAAACTACTATTCTGTTTACTATGAAAAGACGTAGCATAGGATGAATTGGATGAATTTTGCAAAGTCGGAGAACAGTTGCCAAAAATCAAGTTTTTCTATGAACAAATTGTTGGCCAAGATCTGATGATACTGCACTACTGGAAAACACCTTCATTTTTTATGGTCTTTGCACTCTACATGGGAATAGACTGATTTGATTTATTATTTCAAAGGGGAAGAAAGATAAATGATCAATATGAACAACTTAAGTTATGTTAAATATTTTACACATTCTTAAAAATGCTTGATTTCTTCAGCTACTTTTGAATGTTATCAATTTTTTTTTGTATAAATATATAATAAAAATGTGTAATTAAAATATTGTCAATTACTGGTGAAACTCCCTGTCAACTACTGGCGATTCATGCATTAGTTAGGAAAATTTTTAATAACTTAATAGCTTTTAAAGATATAATAATTGTATAGAGATCGGCGCATTCTGCATTCTATTTACAATTTAATGGTATAATTAGAAAAGTTTCAAAATACAATTTGTATTACGTACACAATTTTGTTTCACAATAATGTCTTAAATTGTCAATTACTGGTACATCTACCCTATGACAGCTTTGTAGTGTGATAACGAGCGCTCCACATCACAAGACTGGATTGGAGCATACTTAAAGGATGCAATTTCAAAGGGAGAGTAATCTAGAGGACCAAGTATCTCTCAGTTTGTGAACACATTTGAGAAAGACTTCAGTTCCCCAAATCCTTCACTTTTTGCATCGCTTTTTGCCATTTTTTTTTTTTTTACTTTTCCCCGATTTTTCCATTCACATTATATAGCTTAATTTCTATGTTATCTATCACTGCAGTTGCAGTTGGAAGATCAATCTTTTGCGTCTCAAGTTCTGTGATCGCATCCCTTAAGATCTCAAGTTCAGACTCTTCTAACAAAACTCATGCAGTTTTGATGGATTTAGTATCTTCTGGATTCAGAGCATTAACAACCGCAGTCATCTCGGATGGATGCTGTGCATAATAGAACGCTGCAGTTAGCCAAGTACCCCATAAGTTCTGGTGGCAAAGACAGATTTGGATAGATTTGTTTGAACAGCTGAATCCTCGTGGGAGATTATAAGAAAATTTTCTTGATTAGAGAAATTAAAAGATCAATCTGTGCATTTAATTTGCGCACTTCTTCGCATACTCGGTGAATTCCATGGTCCAGACATGTCATATACACCATCTTGGTGTATAGCAACTTTAAACCCTGAAATGCCCTTTTCATTTACGGTGCTGTATCCATAACACCAACAGAAGTCTATTGAATTTGGAACAAAAATGCATTTTTATTCTCGAAACCCGAAAATATGCATTATATGCTCTTATCTATATATATAAAGATGGATGTTTGTGGGTCTGTTTGTTTGTTTGTATGTTTTTTATACAAATCTACAGTTTTATTCCGATCTTGATAAAATTTCGCATACACGACCTTCAAAGCATGAGGAAGGTCACTGTCTACCTCAGATTTCGAAAAAATAATAATTATCGATAAAAAATCGATATTCATGGTTATGGCAAGGCATATTAATGAGAAATATCGCATGACCAACAATGCAAGACAAAGTTTTTGCAACAATGGTATCAACACGCAATTCACAAACACTCTGCACGGACCAACAATATATATCTCATGACCAACAAAGCAAATAAAAGTTTGTGCAACAATAGGTATCAACAATGGTTTCAACACGCAATTCACCAATAACAATGAGCTCAAAATGATGATGCAATGATAAAGCAATCCTTTCCAAGAATTATAACAATGAACATAAAATGATGATGCAATATGGATAAGTTTCAATTTGTAACAATGCATAGAATTCCTGTTATTCAGGCTTTTCTTAGAAAAGAGAGTTCTTAGTACTTAACAATTTCTTGAAAATCTTTAAAAATGATCAGCAAATGGAGATAATGGAGAGTTAGCAGACTATTGAGAAAGAGTGGAAAAACGACAGAGGAAGCACTCCTTTAGCTCCGTGATGTATTGAGCAAATGGGAAGCAAGTAAATAGAAGAATCCGCGACCACTAGACTGCACAGAGTGATGAATGGCCAAATTTTGCTTCAACACATCGAGAGAAGAGTGGAAATTGCAACAACATTAAGTATACATCTAAGGTAAGATTATGTGAGTAAGAAATTATTTAAAATAGCAGTGGCATCCTTGGAGAGGTCCAGCCATTGTGAGCCTTTAAAAAGATTTTTTTCGAATTTTCATAAAGAATTTTTACTGTATTAATTCTAAGCATTTTCATGTGTTTATTTTTAAGATATTGCAAAATTTAATTTAATTTTTTGAGATTGTTCTGTTTACATCCAAGTAATTATCCCGGGCAACGCCGGGTACCTTTGCTAGTTGTTGTAATATGCATGCTGCATATAAACGCATGAACATACGGACCCTAATTATAATATATATTAAACATTGATAGAGATTTAACATTTACTACTACTACTATTACTAATAATAATAATAATAATAATAATAATAATAATAATAATAATAATAATAATGTAACAACAGCGGAGAAGAGTTGACAGTCAGGATCAGCTGAGAGAACGAACCCCCGTGTTATCCCCCTACGGGCGAGAGCCCAAAACGGGGTTAATGAGATACGTATAAACTAAAATAGGAAAACATACTTAATTAATAGAAGAAAATCATAAATCTAAAGTGAATTAAAAAACACAAATACGAAGAGACACAAAAAACAAAGATAATAATAATAAAAATGTAACAACAAAATACTAATAATATAGTTTAAAACGAAGATTTTCAGTAGAATTTAAATTAAAATGATTGAAATATTTATTAAAATTAGCAATAAGCTTATATATCGGATCAATATCCGCAAGATTAGTTCTCCAAATATAAGGTTGTTTAATATAGAAACCTGTTCTGTTAGCCAAAAGGGTCGTAGGAGTAAAAACAGAATAAGAGTAAAAAACGTTTAAACGCCCAAGTAACAAATCCTGTAGTATATTACATAAATTCTTCCGTAAAATTACGCGTAAATCAAATTTAGTCTCTATTTCTTTAAACAAGATTGGGGTAAAAGAGCGACCAAATTTAAACCTTAAGAATTTTATGAAGGGTGAAAGTTTTCTATTCAAAGTAATACATTTTTGCGTCTCACCTCCGTACCAGATTAATGCTGCAAACAGGGCCTTCGGAATAACAATCATTTTAAATAAACATACAAAAGTTTCATAGTTCTTAAAAAAAAAGTCAATCTTTTTAAAAAACCAATCCTTCTAGCAATATCTTTATAAATAGCCTCCACATGTTCACCAAAGGAGCAGTTATCAGAGAAGACCACACCTAAATCAGTAATCTTAGATTTCCTTGTAATCGTCTGTCCATTAATATTATACCTAAAAAGAAACGGAGTCACCTTTCTGTGAAATGATACAGTAGAGGATTTTCCGGGATTAAGGATAAGACCGTTATTTCTAGACCAGATCAAGATCTTGTCCAAGGCAATTTGAAGACGCTTACAGTCCTCAATGGAGGAAACCTCCGTGAACAATTTAACATCATCTGCATACAACAAGAGTTCAACATTCCCACCGCTGATAGTCTTGACAATGTCGGCGATGAAAACGTTGAATAATCAAGGGCCAAGAGAAGAACCCTGTGGAACTCCTCGTTCAATGGAATTAAACAAATTATTAGCACGATTAAGATGTAAACGAAAGCAGCGATCAGATAAAAAAGAAGAGAGCCAATTAAAAACTCTGACCGATAAACCGATAAGCTTTAATTTTCTTAATAATAAAGAGATATTCACGGAGTCGAACGCTTTGGAGAAATCGAGGTATATTACGTCGACATGACGGAGCATATAATGCGAGAAGAAAGCCAAATTCGTCTCGACAGAGCGTTTGCTGCGGAAACCATGTAGTTCATTCGGAAAAGCTTTTTCAAACTTAATAGCCAGTTGGTTCGAAACTATATTTTCCAAGATTTGAGCAAAAAAGTTAATCAGTGTGATAGATCTGAAACCTCCAGATCTACCAGCAGCATCTGTTTTTGGAATCGGAACGACAAGCACCCTCTTCCAATTTGTCGGATAAGAGCCGGTGCTTAAAGAACATCTAACAGGTGACCGAGTGGTTTAACTAAAGCTGAAAATATTATTATTATAATATATTAAATTATAATAATAATAATAATAATAATAATAATAATAAAAGACGAACGCATAGAACCGAAAAAATGGAGCACCGCGTTCTCAATTCACTAGCAATGTTTTATTCATGCGCGATTTCCATTGTATCGAGCATCACGTAATAGGAAACTACTCTTTTCCCCTTCTTACTCAATGCCAAAGCAACCGGGGTGCTAATTTCAAATAATTCATGAACACGTTCGAGAGGGATATTTCGAATACCCCCCCCCCCCCGGGCCGGGAGCCGTGTTTTTGCGATTTTATTGTGAAGAAATGGGATCCCCCCATTTGGAGCGAAGAATGCTCGCTTGGAAATGGGATCCCCCTCGTCCACGAAAAGTAACTCGATACCCCATCGTCACCAACCCCTCGATGGAGCTGTAACGCATAATGATGCTTCACTTCAGTCTGTTGCTTCCCAAGCCCATCAAACGTCTAATCAATACGTGCACAAAAGAGATAAAATAACAAATAATTTTTTATTTTCAATTTAAAGTTTTAATGAGAAACAACGAAGGAAAAGAAAACAGAAAGAGTAACAAGACATGGGTTGCACAAAATAATGGAACCACCTAGAAAAAGATAATTAGTACGCTATAGATGTGCGTTTTGTGGGTAGGTTAGGCTCTGGAAATGATCTCATAGTCTCTACATGTCCCCCACATGCTCAATTAACGACAAATCTGGCCAAGGAAGTCGTGCCACATGGCGTAAGGCCTGCAAGCTAACACGGGCAGTGTGTGGACGGGTTACCCTCCTGTTACTGCAAGAAGGGCAGAAGAACAGGTTCCACAATCTGCTGGACGTATCAAATGCTGTTCATTATTCCATCCACAAACGCTAAAGGTGATCACGAGTTGGAACTGATAGCACCCCACACCATTACGCCAGGGGTTGGATCCGTGTGCTGTAGACGGATGTACTGTGAAAGATGGCGCTCTGTTGCTCTTCGCCGCACACGTACACGCCAATCATTGGTGTACGAGCAGAATCTGCTCTCATATCACAAAGACCACAGACTTCCAGTCGGTTCTTCAGTCGGCTCTTTCGCGGCACCACTACAACCGCGCAGCACGGTGTTCTTACAGAAGTGGGAGTCTGGCTAGAGGGTTCTGTGCCCGCAGTCCCGCAGCTAGCAACCGGTTGCCAATGGTTTATCTTATCTCTGATGTGGATGCCGCACGGTTACTCAAAGCTTCTCGTACGATTCGACGGTCTTGGCGTCCGTCAGTCGTGCGTGGGCATCCAGAGCCAGGTCTACATAACGAAAGCAATACCACTCGAAATTCGTGAACGCATTATTGAATGCCATAAACACAAAGAATCAATCAGAAAAATTGCTATAAAATTTAAACTATCAAACAGTGCAGTTCACAAAATCGTGAACCAGTTTAAAACAGTCGGCAATGTTGAAATTAAGAAGCCAACAGGGTGAACTAAAACAACTTCTAGTCGTGATGCTAGAATGCTTCATTCTATCATCAAGAAAAATAGATTTGGTCAAGGACCAGAACTGAGTCAACAGTGGTCAGCCAGTATCGGGAAAACTGTATCTGTATCAACCACATATCGTTGTATCCATCAACTTGCAAAGGTGTGAAGTGGGCAAAAGAGCGAGCTGATTGGTCTATCGAAGAATGGAACAAAGTGGTATTTAGTGATGAATCCTCATTTCAACTTTCCGTGGGTAACCAAAGTGGGAAAAAAGTGCTGAGGCTAATAATTCTAATTGTATAAAAAGAAGTGTTAAGTTTCCAGCATCATGCATGGTCTGGGGTTGCGTAAGTGCCAAAGGGACTGGAAAATTACATTTCATTGATGGAACTATGAATGCTGAGAAATACGGAAGTGTTTTGGCAACCAGCCTTCCTCCATCAATCGCCTCATTTCGCCACACAGCCAAGTCAACCAAGGAATGGCTTGCAAGAAAACGAGTGAATGTTATGGAATGGCCTGCGAATTCTCCAGACATGAACCCTGTAGAGAATATTTGGGGAATTTTGAAAAGTGAAGTAAAGAAAGCTGGACCAACAACAATGGATGAATTAAGAGTTCAGGTGCAGGATGCATGGAATAAAATAACAGCAGAAACATGCAGCACTTCTTAAGGCGCATGGACATGCCACCAAATACTGAGTGTGCTTTGTGCAGCTAAAATATCATTGTCCACAGTATTATGATTTTTGTTTTTTTGTGTCCACAGTATTTTGACACAAGCTTTGATTATTTTGTGCCTTTTATTTTAAGTTGTGTTTAAATAAACAATCCGTCTTATGTAGTTCATGGTTGTAGGTCTGATAATTATTCATCTACAGCTCAATGAAGAAAACCATTAACTTAAAAATAATGTTGTCCACAGATTTTTGATTTTGACTTGTACATAAAAATAGAGAAAATAACCTCCACGGAGTTCGTACATAAACATTCTACGAAACCTCATCATTTGTACGATTGCTACGCACGACAGCGCAATCTATCAATTACAACGTGAAACAAAAGAATGGCAGTTCCTAGATTCAAGAGAGTGTTTTCCTCATTTCAGCAATACAAACAGACGGTTGTCGAACTTGTTGTATTATAAAATGATAAATTGACTAAAATACACACATAACAATAACAACATGACGACACCACAATCTTCCTGGGACAATAGACAACAACAACAACAACAACACATACAAGGAAAGAAACTCAAATCAGTCCAATTAATCGACGCCATACAGTTGCTTGCTTCCTCCATTCTGCTCTTCTTCTTTCTTCATATCAGATTGGTTTTCAAAACCATGCGACTCGAGTATTCCTCTGCTCATGCAAAGAGCAAAATTTACAAAAGAAGGCGTGTGTTTAGTAATGCTACACACTTTGGCCAATGCAAATTCCAGGTCCCTGTTCAACAAGTCTTCAATAAGTTTAGGGTCTCACGTTTAATACCCGATAAAGGCACCCTTTTTCTCAAGGACCTTTATTAATCATCTGTTTGTCATTGATTCACTGAGTTTCTTCACTAACACTCCTGGATCAAGGTTTTGCCTTGCTACAGTCATACTATTCACCAATTCTTCTTTATTACTGCACTGACGGAAATTGCTGTATACTGAACGCACTAAGATTCCCCAAATGTTCTCCACTGGGTTGAGATCTGGACTCCGGGATGACCAGTCTAGAGCAATCACAGAATTAGCGTCAAACCAGTGAATCGCAGCATTGTCCTGCTGGTAAATCCATTCACCCTCCGTTATGAGCGGACCCAACCTATGGAAGCAGATTATATCTCCGCCAGAATATCTTGATATGCATTGGAATTCATCCGGTGTGTTACGAATGCAAAAGGTGTAGTTCCGCGAAGTCATTACTGAGCCACCAACGAATATCATACCAATAGTACTTGAACCCATCTGCTCCGTCCATGTTGAACTTCTTCCACCTGTCACCGTACGTATCGTATTTTTTAGCAAACGCCACACGCGCTTCACGAAGAGCTGCTGTCAGAGGTGGTTTTCCTTCCATTTTTGAGCAATGGAGATTTGGAGAAGAATGCAACGCATTTCGTACGCTTCTCAGGGTTCGCGCTAGGGCAAAATATCTACGAGTCAATTTGACTCCCAAGCCTGAAAACTACGAGTCAAATTCCAGAAGATGCGAGTCAAAATTCAGATTCTTTTTAAATTCCTTATTAAGTACCGAAAGGTGCCTTATGCTATCAGTGTAGGGAAACGTGTCTGTCTGTCTGTCTGTCTGTCCGTCCGTCTGTAACTCTAACTCCTCCGAGGCTATCAAAGATTTTCAAAATCTGTTTTCGTCAGTCAATGAATATGGTTCATGGCACGAACCAATCACAAATTTTATCTAAATCGGTTCATTGGCACGTGCACAAATGGTACCTCTATTTTCCCGCCCAGCAATTTTCAATGGGAAGAATATTAAGTAATATATAAAACAAATCGTAATGACGAGATAGAAGGGGTTATTCGTTACTATTTTCGTCAGTCGATAAATATGGGACATGGCGCGAAACAATCACAAAAATTATCTAAATCCGTTTAATAGCACGTGCACAAATGGTACCTTCACGACCCCACCAAGCAATTTTCAATGGAGAGATATATTAAGTAATATATCAAACAAATCGTAATGACGAGATTGAAGCAGATATAAATTACTAATTTCGCCAATTAATAAATATGGTTCCGGGAATGAACCATTTTGAAAATGGTTGTAATCGAAACATTGGCACGTGCTCTAATGGAACCATTCTGGTTCATTGTGACTTTCAATGCTAAAATATGGTATGTAATATATCAAACGACTTGGAATGAGGTGTCATGAATGAATATAACTTAAAATTAATGATAGTCGACATTGGTTCTAAGGTACGTGGTGTTATGGTATCTATATGGCCCATTAGTAACTAACAATGTTACACAGGGCTTTTAAAAATATAGTTCCGCGAATGGTTTAGTTTAACCTTTCGGTAATTGGTTATGTCATTCCTTAATGGTTTATGTTATATGCATCCACAATCTCTATAATCACTGCTATAGTCAATTAGAAATCTAATGTGACAAAATGAAGTGAGGTTAAAATGTGGTGAGAAAGATATAGGCCGATGATATCCAAATTTAACAAGTCAATTTGACTCGCAGGTCAAAAAAATCACGAGTCAACGTTTAGCAAAAATGGCCCTCTGACGCGTAAATTGCGAGTAAGCGCGAACTCTGGGCTTCTACTAGTGCACGGGAGGTCTAGTTCGGCAACAATCTGCGAAGAAGAAGAGAGGTGCTGATAACGAGCAAGATTTCTTATTCTTGATGTCTGGCGACCGGAAAGTGCATTTGGCCTGCCAGATCTGGGTGCCATTCCATGTTTATCTGGATTTTGGAGAAATTTGTTAACAGCTGATTTCTTGGAACGTCCAATTTCTTTGGCAATTTCAGATCCCTTAAGAGTTGCAACAATTTGCCCTCTTTCATACTCTGAAAGATGTTGTTGCCCTTTTGGCATTTTGTATATTGGTGTTGTTATATTACACAAACCGTGGAGTATATGCTCTCATATGACGTTTCTGTATACTTTCATCACCTTAAACAATCCTTTCAACTAATAAAATATGCAAGAAAGTGGACGACTCTAAACTATTTTCCACCTTGCAAGAGGGTAGATAGGTTGGTATAATGGCATTTGATTCCTTCTTCGTTGTTAAACGCTCCTGGAAACAATGTTTTGTATCATCTAATTCACGTCTATAAAAAAGGAACAAAATCAGCATGGATTGACTACTGACCTATTCTTAAATCGATTCGATTCCATTTCAAAACAGGAAACAAAACTTTCTCTCCATTTCCAACCCTCGACTACAACAACAACAACAGGAACAGGATAGTGCTCCTAATGAAAGTGGAAAATCAACCACACCCACCCATTAATTAAATTCTACAGAATAATTAGAAACTCTTTTCATTTTTCTAGTCACATAATCACGTGATACTAATTAATTTGTTGGTCGTCCCCAGTGCATTACATAACTTGTCAACGTCCAATATTGATGAGCGTAAACTAGCAATTAAGCGGAGACACGAATACCTCCAAGATAAAGGATCCGTGAAACGATGCTTAATTTGGTGAGGGTTACTTGGTCATGGGTTCCTGGGGAAAACAAGTAAAAATTAACATATATGGGCTAAGATGAAATGAATATTAGTCTAGTAACACTGAACCACTCCACGCGCAATAGTAAGTTAATCATAAGTTTGAGTTAATCACATACACATTTCTCATTCATTGGCCAGGATATGTATACACTGATTTCGCACTGAAGTTGCTAGAGGGCCAGACCATTATAAATAGGGAAGCGGGTTGTTTACCACGACAGTAGAAGGGATTTTATTCTCAAAATGTGGGTAAAAGTCGCGATTTAAAAGCCTTTGAATGTGGGATGATTGTTGGCGCTCGGAGCCATGAAACGAGTATCAGCAAAACAGCTGCATTCGTTAAATGTTCAAGAGCAGCTGTTGTTAAAGACTTTAAAGACTGCACTGGCAGCTGGAATACTGGGTTAGGTTAGGTAAGGTTAGGTTAAGTTAGCTTAGTTTAGGTTAGGTTATGTAGGTTAGGTTAGGTAGATTAGGTAGGTTAAGTTGGTTCAGATGAGGTTAAGTTGGTTTTAGGTTTGGTTAGGTTGGGTTTAGATTAGGTTAGGTAGATTAGGTTATGTTTAAGTTAGGATAGGTAAGATTATGTTTAGGTTAGTTTAGGTTTAGGTTAGGTTAGGGTTAGATTAGGTTAGGTTAGGTTAAGGTTAAGTTAGGTTAAGATTTGGTTAGGTTAGGTTAGCCTGGTTAGGTCATGTTAGGTTAGGGTAGGTTTAGGTTACGTTAGGTTATGTAGATGAGGTTAGGTTTAGATTAGGTTAAATAGGTTTGTTCAGATTAGATAAAGTTGGGTTTAGGTTTGGTGATGTTGGGTTTAGGTTAAGTTAGGTAGATTAGGTTATATTTAGTTTCGGTTATGTTTAGGTTATGTTAGTTAAGGTTATGTTTAGGTTAGGTTTTGTACGTTAAGTTAGATTAAGATTAGGTTAGGTTAGGTGAGTTTTGCTTGGTTAGGTTAGGTTATATAGGGAAGTTTATGTTCGTTTAGGTTAGCTTTGGGTTAAGTCATGTTAGATTAGGTTAGGTTAGGTTATTTTCAGTCGGGTGCAAAAATGTTTAGAGTCAACTCATAGTTGGGCTCTTGAATAGCATATCCCAAGTTATTTTCATTGTACCTGCTACCTTATTTACATTTAGAAGGGGCAAGTACAGTTTAATCTGCCTTGACTCTTAGTAAAAGTACCTAAATTTGCAACCAATCAATATTCGTTAAGCTAAATTTGTACGGAGCAGGTAAAACCGTTTTTGCACCAGATTGTACGTTAGGTTAAAGTTCGTTAGGTTATGTTAAGGTTAAGTGTAGATTAGGATATCTTAGGTTAGAGAATGTATGAACATTCGAGTTTTGGCTGTTAGCGATTAGTCAATTTTGGAGCAGAAGGGAGAGTGGCAAGACTGGTACAAGACAACAGAAGGGCAACAGTGTATCAAAGTACTGCAAATCTTAATCGGGGATCCTCTCAAATGATCTCTGAAGATACGGTACATTGCTTCGTATGGGATATTGTAGCCGAAAGCATGAGTAGCACAGCATACCTAAATATCATAGCTGGTTAAGTTCTTCTTATCATGTTGATGGCATATCCAATGGAGATGGCTTCTTCCAAGAAGACAATGCGCCAAGCCACGGTGCTTGTATTGTGCAGGAGTGATTTCAAGAACATGAGGGACACTTTACCTGGCTTAATTGGCCCCTCCAACAACCAGATCTGAATCACAGTACTGAACAGTGCTATTCATCAGGCATGGTGTCAGATTTCTCGCATCAACTTTTAACTTCTCTTGAATCAATGCTAAGAAGAATCGTCGCAATTAATAACAACGGAAGAAAAAATATATGTATATCAGAATTTAAAAAGAATAAAATAATTCATATTAGTGACAAAATAAACTTTTTGTATAATGTTACGGGAAACCTCTTATTTATCAATGAATAACTTTCGTTTTGATAATACGATTAACTTCCTCGCACTTCCTTCCTGAAAGCTTTTCAGGGTTATCAGAATCCATGCAACACGTATGCGCGTGTCACACTTTTGTACAACTATTTTGTAGTACAAATGTCCTTGTCAGACGCGTTAGTACAAATAAATGTTTATAAACATAAACCTCAAAATACAAGCGTCGACGTCTGGTTAGTCATGCGTTTGAATCGCATAGCTATGAGGTGATTTCAGTTTACAAATGACGTTATTCGAAAGAGATCCACGAACCGAGCATCTGGATCGAACACATTTTTTCCGAGACCACTATCAATGAACTCCGTCGTGGGAGGAGAGATAATTGGCAGGCGACTGGATTCAAAGTAAAATCGATTGATCTCGAGGATGATGAATCACTCATCGAGAAAGCATCGTCTCGTGGAACCTAAATGGAGCAGCTTTGCAAAATCATTCCAATTCAATGCGAAATGGAAACACGAAAAACGCATGACGCATTTCCTATGAGATTAGCACAAAGAGAAAGCTGTTCGCTCGTTTCCTATGGAGCTCGAGGAATAGGATATTTGCCAGCTCATTACTGAGGTTTTGCAGTTGTTGTTATTATTCATTACAAAATAATCGAAGGGCTGCACTCATTTGAAATATTCCATTCAACAGCTTCCTTCAATTCCTTTCTATTGACTCCATTGAAGGATATCATAAAGATATCATCTATTCTAACGTCATCAATATCAGGTGACAATTTCATATCAGCAGAGGAAGCTCGAAACAATGACACCACCAGAACTCGAATCATCTTCATAAAACAAGCTGAATCCATTGCTTCCTAGGAAACCCACCAAACCCTTTGCTTACAGTCCATTCCAAAGAAAGTGCATCGAGATTTGCTTTATTTGCTTTTCCTCATGAAGGTGAATGTTATTATGGTAATTTCTTGATTTGCATGTTGAAGATTCAAATGTTTTTGTGAAGTGCATATAGAGGCAACTAATAAATTCAACATATGAATGGCTAACAGTAACTATGTTGCGACAATATTCATAGACTTCTCTAGAACTTTTGATTCGGTACCAGTTGATCGTCTACTATCAAAATAGCCCTTTCCTATAACATACATGGTCCTCCGTTGGCTTGGTTAGCAGATTTTCTCCATGATCGATGGTATTTTATGCTATGTCTAGGGACGATTACTAGAAATCTCGGGGTCCCATAGGGCTCAATTTTACCGCCCCTGCTTTTTAATCTATATATTAATGACCTCCCTTTAGTGTACAACCACCCAAAATCATTCTGTATGCGGACGATGTGACATTACTATTTACTCGTGGTGATCCTAATCAGCTTTTATGGGCCTTAAATGAAGTCTTGCGGAAGTTACAAGTCAAATCCAAAATCTGTGGGCAACATTATTTTTAAGTTAATGGATTTCTTTATTGAGCTGTAGATGAGTAATTATCAGACCTACAACTATGAAATAAGAAGTGTCTTAAGAAGTGCAATTATTCTTCGTGGCATGGAAGATATCAGCTTGCTGCATGTTTCTGCTGTTATTTTATTCCATGCATCCTGCACCTGAACTCTTAATTCATCCATTGTTGGTGGTCCAGCTTTCTTTATTTCACTTTTCAAAATTCCCAAATACTCTCTATAGGGTTCATGTCAGGAGAATTCGCAGGCCATTCCATAACATTCACTCGTTTTCTTGCAAGCCATTCCTTGGTTGATTAGGGGGTGTGGCAGGATGCTCCATCCTGTTGAAAGATGCTGCTACGACCAAGGTGAAATGAGGCGACTGATGGAAGAAAGCTGGTTGCCAAAACACTTCCATATTTGTCAGCATTCATAGTTCCATCAATGAAATGTAATTTTCCAGTCCCTTTGGCACTTACACAACTCTAGACCATGCTTGATGCTGGAAACTTAACACTTCTTTTTTATACAATTAGAATTATTAGCCTCATTCTTTTTTCTCACCACTTTTTCCCACTTTGGTTATCCACAGAAAGTTGCAATGCGGATTCATCACTAAATACCGCTTTGTTCCATTGTTCAATAGACCAATCGGCTCGCTCTTTTGCCCACTTCACAAGTTTCTACTTTTGAACCTATGTGAGAAATGGTTTTATTTTCAGCTATAAAATTTATACCTAAGTTGATGGATACGGCGATATGTAGTTGATACTGATACAGTTTTCCAGATGCTGGCTGACCATTGTTGAGTCAGTCTGGTCCTTGAGAAAATCTATTTTTCTTGATGATAGAATGAAGCATTCTAGAAGTTGTTTTAGTTCGCCCTGTTGGCTTCTTAATTTCAACACTGCCGACTGTTTTAAATTAGTTCACTATTTTGTGAACTGCACTTTCTGATATTTTAAATTTTGTAGCAATTTTTCTGATTGATTCTTACGAATTTCGAGTGGTATTGCTTTTGTTGAAGCCATTTTCTTAATTAACTAATGTAAAAGTATAAACCTTATACCTATAATTCGATATCTTCTTATGCAAATTACCTCACAGAGAATAAATTTTACATTAAAAATAGCAATGTCCACAGTATTATGATTTTTGTTTTTTGTGTCCACAGCATTTTGACACAAGCTTTGATTATTTTGTGCCTTTTATTTTAAGTTGTGTTTAACATATTTTTTAATTTTTTATATCAAACATGATATTCGTATAAACAATCCTCCTTATGTATTTCGTAGTTGTAGGTCTGATGATTACTCATCTACAGCTCAATAAAGAAAACCATTAACTTAAAAATAATGTTGTCCACAGATTTTGGATTTTCACTTGTATATGATTGGAGCAAGCTGAACCTATTGGCTGCATAACCTTCACCCATGTTTGGGCATGGAGCAAGAGGTTTTCAGAGGGACGGTCATCATTGCAAGATGATCAACGACCTGGACAAGCAAACCGCGCCATCACGGATGATCCCAAAGCCAAAATCGACGCTGTCTTAAAGGAAAACAGAAGAGTGACAATCGATGTCGTGGCTTGCTAAAACTGGCCTTAGTCGTTAATTGTTCATTCCATAACATGCAGCGTTGAGTAAACGAAAGTAATGTTCTTTTTTACAGGAATGAAATTGTCAGAAAATGCTCATGTTATTTGATATATCACACGACTCCCCTTTCCATTTAAAAAACTTGACTTAGATTCAAGATGGCCGACTTCAAGATGGCGGACATGTTCGGTACATACCGTAAAAGATAGACTACCTCAACCGTACCTTACTGGAATATTCAGATTTCCCAATTCCTACAAGGTTTTCGAAACAAACAGGGTGTACTCCGACTTTTGACTCACACTGATGACGTCTGAAAGGACGAAAGTTAACTATAGCGTAGCCCACGAGAAAGACAGGCCCTGGCGTGGAAAAGTCACCTGATCAGGTTAGTGCATGAATGTTTGACAGCCGCTGCACCGGTTTTGAATGTAAATTTGTAGATAAGTTTGAGTCTATTAAAGAGTGGAGAGTGTTGACTTCTTTTTAGTGCAATGCAATGCGAGTGTCTTCTATGTGATGCCTCAAACTAGAGTTCATATAAAGGCTCTCTACCTCAAAACCCTGATGGGCCCCACCTCATGATTGTTTCCTGAAACAAGTTTGGGATCTTGAGTCATAAGGAGGGGGGGTTCGTCACGATTGTATCCGTGAATTCCAAACGCAGCACTAAAATATCTCGTCATACCAGCAACCTCAGTTGGGTTTAGGTTAAGTTAGGTAGATTAAGGTTATATTTAGTTTCGGTTAGGTTTAGGTTATGTTAGGTAAGGTTATGTTTAGGTTAGGTTTTGTACGTTAAGATTAGGTTAGGTTAGATTAAGCTAAAGAATAAATTAAAAACTGACCTTACGAATCTGTGGATGCTAGAATACATGAGAGAGAGAAAGAAGACTCCACTTGTTCACAAATTGGAGAGAAAGGAGACTTGGCCTGTCACAGTGGGCTTCACTGGTTTCAAAACTTTAACCAAGCTAAAATGTTCTTACTTACTTCACACTCCTGATATAAGAGCCTCTCCACTTATAGTATCTTTTTTTGTTCCTAAGTCTTTTACTTCTGTATTTTTTACTTTTTTACTTCTGAATTTTTTTGTTTCATAAGTGTATTTTGTCATTGGGCACTTGATCCTCTCCAATCCTGAATTACCCGTCTTTTGTAAACCAAACATGATGCCCTGCATTCTGATTGGTCCCTCCTCTTTATATAAACTTGTATCTGAACTTGTGTAACCTGTATACTTGATATTAATTTTGAAGACATTGATAATGTCTTATTTCCAGATTACTGGACTTCATAGGTCGTGTTTTATCTAATACTAGTGGTCTGCTTCTAGTCTTGACAGTCGTCAATGAAAATCACCTCCAACCAAGAGGGGGTATTTTCTCCTTCATATTATAGATGACCTTTATGGGTTCATCACGCTTCTTAACTACTTCAGTGTAATTCCCTTGGCATTTATTTAGGAAGGGTGAGATTATGGAAGCTTAGCTTCAAGTGCCACTCGAATAACGTTTCACTACACTGCTCGATTGTCGATTGTCTTGTGTAACCTGAGTCATACTGAAGAAGGCCACATTGTGACCGAAATGAATACATATATGGTGTATTAAAATGTTCTTGTGGACAAGTGGAGTCTCCTTTCTCTCTCTCATGTAGGTTAGATTAGTTTTGCTTGGTTAAGTTAGGATAGGTTATGTTCAGTCGGGTGCAAAAATGTTTAGAGTTAACTCATAGTTGAGCACTTGAATAGCATATCCCAAGTTATTTTCATTGTACCTGCTACCTTATTTACATTTAGAAGGGACAAGTACAGTTTAATCTGCCTTGACTCTTAGTAAAAGTACCTGATTTTGCAACCAATCAATATCCGTTAAGCTCAATTTGTACGGAGCAGGTAAAACTGTTTTTGCACTCGATTGTACGTTAGGTTAAAGTTGGTTAGGTTATGTTAAGGTTAAGTGTAGATTAGGATATCTTAGTTCTATCAGTTTTATCAGTTCTATCGGAGATATTGTTCCAAAGTTGATGAATTATCACAAAACGAAGAAACCGTAAAAGTGTGGAGCGTTTATTGATCACGTCATCTGTTAGCTATATTACACTATGCGAAATATTATAACATATTTCTTTTTTTTTTAAAGGAATATTAAAAAATGATAATCGCCGGGCACTAGTTTCTATTCATTACGGACACAAATCTAGTACAAACAAACAAATGAGTTCTTACTTCCTTTCTCTACGTTTGTAGTCGAGATTGTCTCTTACGGGGAATTCCTATAGATGACTAATCCGACCCATTAAAACTATCGACGCATTAGCCAGCTCAAAAGGTCGTTCACCTTTAAAAACATTGCGTAACCATAACACGTACAAAGAAAGCACTTGGCTGACAATCGATAGAGAAAGAGATAGATAACTCGTAAAAGATTCGAACCCTCAACCCCGAAGAGATAGATAAGAAACACACACCCCTGTGAGCAATAAACAGACATATATTTTCAAGAAGCCTATTTAAAAAGGGCCAATATTTCGTTCATGTTAATAAAAAGCGAAAGTATCTCAACAGTTCAGATTCGTTAAAAAAAATAGAAAAAAAAAACTGCGCCCTCGTGCAGAAATCTGGCGGGAATCGATACCAAAGTGCAAGTGTAACTCAATTTCCCTCTAAAGAAAGTGAAAAAAAAATGAAAGTAAAGCGCTTTTAAGGAGTCAACAAAGAGGGGGTAAGTGGAAATCATAAGTGGATGGCAAATGATAAGAGACGCACGCGCAAAGATAACCAATAACTGGAGAACGGGGTAGAACAAAAATAAGGAAACTGCTTTCTTTTTATATGTATATAACCCAAAAAGCTTTTATCCTACTTTAAGATACCGAGAAGAGGGAATTGCACGTGGAATTTCCTGACAAACGCAATGGTATCCAACTTAATAAAATCTTATTAAATTAGGCCTACCCTGTATATAACTGTTGGTTATACATACACTGATAAGCCATTACTGTTTAATACGACATAGAACCACTTCTCGGCTAAACCACGGACACGAAGTGAGGCACTCGTATCACTCGACAGCCTTGCTCTCGTTTCACACAAGTAACTTTTGGGGGCAGCAGTCATATGGAGACAAGAGTCTATGCGTGTGTAATGAAAAATATTGGATTTTAGAAATTCTGACTTTAAAGGCCATTAAAAAGTAGAATAGGAAAGTCTACTGTAAGACCCACTCTCTATCTTTTTGCCTTCATCGATAAAATTGGGTTTAAAACTTTAAAAGTTCCACACTTTGAGGGCCTCTATCTCCTAAACGGTTGGATCAATTGAAAAAACACCAAGAATAAAAGATGTTTCGAATATTATGTACAATCTGAGTATACCATTAAAAATAGGGATTCCTATTTAAGTTACCCCCTCCCCCAGCCCCCGTGAAAAGGGGTGGGGGATAATTTTTTAACTAATGAATTTCCCCCGCGAAATAATTCACTTTTGATTCAGGACATTTTTTCGTACAATGCTTAGTTTCCGAGATATTCAGTTGTCTCAAGATAAATGCCTCACCCTGTATGTTTGTTAGTCACTTGTGTTACTATTACACATTGGATTTTTATGCTTGCCTCACCATCCTTTTGTCTTTTGTTTTTGTTTTTCCTTGTAATAATTGTTATCGGTACTAACCCCCGATTTTATTTTTTTGTGAACATTCACGTTTGTTCAAATGTAGTGCCCACTGGTACTTAACTCCTCAGTCTATGACCATACAGTCCCGGTAGGGCACATCTTTTATACTTGTATTTAACTAACTAACAAATTAAATAAAGAAAAAAATAAAAGTATTATAAATTCGGGTTCTAGTTTGACTTTTTATATTTGAGCAAACAGACTTACAGGCGAGGAGGAGGCCATCACGTTTCAGAAACTCTGAATGAAACAGACATCTACAATCGATAAGCACTTACCATAAGTAAGAATCACGGTCTATAGTTATTCATGGTCATCGAGCTCCACTGTTAAAATGAAGCTAAAGTTTCTAGCTCCCAATAGGCGGGAACTCTATTGAAAAGTGGCGCTGCATGTACATTCGGCCCAAAAACGCCTGCAGCGCCGCTCTATCGACAGACAGAAAATTTACTTTCATTTTCAGTTTGAATGAAAAACTTCTATCGCAGGTCACGGTCGGTCCTGATTCGATCTATGCGGCACCTGGCGCGATTTGTTTTCTTTAGCTTCTCGAAACAATGTAAAATGGCCGAAGCCAAGGCCTCCTATAGACAAGGCCTGATCACTCAGACAAAATGGCGGCAATAGAAGGCTGGCAGATGATATAGCTGTGATGGATATTTTTTAAATGCTGAGTAAACAGAATGTAAAAATGCACAATATGATTTTTTATTCACAATATTCATCACATTGTGAATATGAGGAGGCCTTGTGAATATAAGGAGGCCTTGCCGAAGCTCAATGACCCTGAATATCTATACACCGTGGTAAGAATAACAGGATAACAGACTTCATTGGCGAGCCCAACAAGCTCTCTTGTGGTGGCGCCATCTGGTTATTTCAGTGAAAAACTCGCTTTCTTACCTTTTTCTTACACCATGGCTTAATCCAATGCTTCTTTTAATGCTCGTTTTATTGAGATAATTTATTATTATTTTTTTTTATAAAAATCGGATAAAATCAATTAGACGCTAGTTAGCTTCTGTAAAAATTTATTAAAAATCACGTGGCTGAATTAAATTAGTTTTAAAAAATTATTATTTTAAGTTGAAGATGATGTTGAAGATCTTAGACAAAAAGAAAAATTGCTCATCAAAAGCTTATGAAATAATTTAAAGCTGAAAAAAAAACCAGTAGTAATATTTATCAAAAAATTATTATAAAACTATTTTTATCTTACGATTTTTGTTTTACGATTTTAATGTGGCAAAAAAAAAATATTTCAGATGAGGCATAACTGAGCCTTTTTTTTATTAACGTGTAATATCGGAAAAATATATAAAATTAAATGTACCAACAAGAATAAATGATTTGAATGATTATTTGAAAATTCCATATTTACGAGATGTTGTTTATTTTTTTCAGTGAATTTTACCAGAAGTTTGCGACACCACTATTCAGAAAATTATTAAGCTTTTCATATGTATTCATCATGCTCTAAGATTAAGAAATCATTTAATGAAACTAACCATGGAAAGAAAAAAAAAGATAAAGAAAGACTCGCAAAGCTCAAGCATATGGAACTTCGCAAATAACACTGGTCAACACACATTTTGCCTCCAATCATTTAAAAGTCATTTTATGGTAAATTTGTTGCACTGATTCCGAATATGAGATCAGTTTTTTTCAAATTGGCTCTAGTTTTTGAGATACTTAATATCCAGTAGAACTGCAACTTTGACAAACGTAGGTTTTCTGGACTAATTTGAGTGTGCTGATTCCGTATCTGAACTCCAAATTTTTCTATCACGTCAGGATGTTTAAGTTTCAGTGGTGATAAACAGGCTGATGATGTCAAATTTAAACAATGGCTACCATTAAAATTTAAACTATTTTTATAACTCGAGATCTTGACGTGATAGGGAAATTTGGAATTCAGATTTGGAATGAGCACGCTCAAATTAGTCTACAACACCTATCTTCCCCGGTACCAAAAATGTTGTTGACCAGAGCTATTGGTAGTCATTTTATTATGTACACAATTGTTTTTGCAGATTACAAAAAAACTAGAGCCAATTTTGCATTTTCACAGTCATATTCGTGTTCAGCACATTCAACTCGTTAAGAAATGCTTATTTTCATATCGGAGGCAATAAAGTTTTGAAAATTTGTTGCCCAGTGTAATTTTTCAAAGCATTCAGATATTATTTCTTCTTTTTGGATGTTTAGAATTTTATACATTTTTCCAAGTTACATATTTTTAAAAATAAATGTTATTAGTATTTTTAAACTTAAAGCAATAATTCAATAAGGTTCTGCAGGGATGCATGAAGGGATAGACCCCCCCGTTTCATCTATTCTTGGGATCTGTTAAAACCAAAATATTTTGTTGCCACATAAAAAGTTTTAAAATAATTTTATCGTAAATGTTACTACAGATTTTTTAAAATTATTTTCAGCTTCACAATTATTTTAGTGAATTTTTGATAAAGAAATATTTAGTTTTGTCTAAGATTTTAAACCTTCACCTAATCTTTTTTTTTTTTTTAACTAATTTAATTCAGCCGCATAATTTTTAATAAATTTTTCCAGTAGCTAAGTTGCATCTTATTGATTTTATTCGATTTTTGTAAAAAAAATAAATAAATAAATTATCTCATCAAAATGAGCTTTAAAAAAGCATTGGGTTGAGGTATGAAAATGAGTTTTTCACGTTAATAGCTACAGGGCGCCACGGTTTTACGCATAGGAGTCGGTTATCAGTGTGGGAACCATAGCCTAATAATAACAAGTCTGTAAACTCGATGGCGGCGTCTTTGATGTAAGTGTGACAAACTCTACGTCTCAGCACAATCGCGCACCAAGCGGCTAGTGCGCAGCCTTGATGATAAATCAATGCTAAATAACGTTTATTTAAGCTTTTTAAAGATATTTTATTATATTATTATTATTATTATTATTTTATTTTTGATTACATTTTTGAAGATAATACATATTATATTTTTGAATATATACAGGTATTGGACATTGAAACTGAAACACCTGGTAGAAATCCAAAATCTTTATTTATTAAGGTGTTGGGGCACCGTGGGCAGCCAGCACAGCAGCAACACGTCTTGGGAAGGATCGGAAGAGGTCCTGCACAGTTTGCACCCCAAACCATTACTGATCCACCCATTACTGATCCACCTCCGTGTTTGACTGTGGCTGCCAAGCAGTCTGGGTTGTAGGCATCAGAGGGGCTCCTCCAGACGAATACCCTCCCTGTTGTTTGGAAGACATTGTAGCTGGACTCATCCGAGAATATGACGCGTTTGAGGTCATCCAACGTCCAGGTTTTATGCATCCGGTACCACTGAACCCGCTTGGAGGCATTTGTACTATTGATAAAAGGCTTCGGTATAGCAACCCTGCCACGGATATTGGATTTATGCAGGTAACGACGGATTGTCTTCGTGCACACAGGTGTGTATTCATTTCTGCGGTGATTTCTGCTGCGGTGGTTTTCCGCTTTCGTGCAACAATCATGGTCAATGTCCTGACGTCTCTTTCCGACAACTTCCATTTTCTCCTGCAGTTGCTCCTCCTGGACGTGGTTCGTACTTCCTGTTCATATGCACACATCACCCTGGATACTGTAGCACGTGAGACATCACAAAGTGTGGCAGTTTTGGACACAGATGCACCTGCTAGACGCGAGCCAACAATCTGCCCTCTTTTGAAGTCGGATATGTCTCCTATAGCGCTCTGCACAGACAATTTGAAGCTTACTATCGAACTTTTCTACTGGAGTGACTACCAAGAACTCTGACACGTAATTCATTGTTATGCATACGATTAATTACCTAGCAAAAGGTTCTATTCAGCCCTGGGGTTATCCAATGCTATTTGCGAAGGTGTTTCAGTTTCAATGTCCAATACCTGTATTTGTATGATTTATACATTTAAATCAATTATGATTTAAATGAATCCTATAAAATACGATTGCTCATATTTTTGAAGATTTACATATAAGCACAAATTTAAGATTATTAATTTCATTGGAGACTTTAACACTTTGATGTAGTAAAGGCAAAAAAAAGAATACTATAATAGATGTAACAGGTTTTATTTTATACCTTAATTCTTGATTTAAGAATTTAATTCAGAATTGAATATAACCGTTACACATTTTAACGAAATTAATTAAAAGTTCGTTACTGATTCTATATTTGAAAATTAGCATAGATACTTGATAAATAAATTGCCTCTTTCAAACTGGAATAAAAAGGAAATCTTAGACTTTTTATAATGATGTTTTATGTTTATTAGAGTAGTGATCCGTTTGGTTAATATTGATTCTATTTTTATATTTTGGTTTTTGTTGGTTTTTATTTTTATTTTAAGTTTATTTTTTACCCGCTCTTCTAACAAAAATTTGAAATAAATACATGCACTAATTATTGCATAGAATATTGTCAATTTAGTAAATAACTTCAACATAAATGTTTTTAGTTAGTACAAGAAACTGGGAGAGAAAATTTTTTCCTCAGTTAAATCTATAGTTTTTTATTATTTTTTCCTTAAACTGGGATTGAAATATAATTATACAACTGAAAATTTGTATTCGGCAACAAAGAGACTGTGGAAAAAAGTTGGTCGCCGAGATTGTAAGACGATTGGGCTCGAATGTGTACGTATTTTTTTTTTTTTAAATAGCTCTTCACGCTATTATTTTTCTTCATTTAAAATAATGACTTTTTTATAATCAGTAATTGCTATTATAGTGACCAGGTAGTTTAAAAATCGAAACGGGATATTGCGAGACGGGGAGGGGGGGTAGCAAACATTTTTTTGTGTAAATAGAATATATCAGATACTAAATATTACATAATAGAATACTATTTTCAAAATAAACTTAGTTTTATACGCTGTACGGTTCATTTTATAGTATCATAAAATGGAAAATACTTCATTATTATAATTATATGGATTTGTATGATAAAGCAAACAAGTTTTTTTAATTATAATGAATACATCGAATCTACAATGAAAAATTAATTGCAATTTGATAAAATACTAATTTCCAAATCTTTCGTCTGATATTATGTATCATTTATACGAGGCATGTTTTTTAAGTAAGTACCGTTTTGGAATTAAAAAAAGACGTGTAAAGATATCGCAATAATTTTATTTTTACATGAAAGCCTGTACCTTAATCTACTTTTCTACATAATTTCCGTGAATATTGAGGCACTTGTCATAACGTGGCACCAGTTTTTGAATACCCTCCTCATAAAATTCTGCCGCCTGACTTGTTAACCACTGTATCACAAATGTTTTGACTTCGTTATCGTCTTGAAGACGCTGACCACCCAGGTGTTTCTTCAAGTGCAGGAACAAATGGTAGTCGCTGGGCGCCAGATCAGGGCTGTATGGAGGATGATCTAGAGTTTCCCATTTAAAAGATTTGATGAGATCTTTGGTCCGATTAGCCACATGTGGACGGGCATTGTCATGCAGCAAAACGATACCCTTACTCGACTTGCCATGTCTTTTGTTCTGGATTGCACGACGCAGATTGTTCAATGTCTCACAATAAGACGCTGCATTGATTGTCTCATTACGAGGCAGAAACTCCACTAGCAATACTCCTTTTCTGTCCCAAAAAACTGTGCACATGATTTTCCGGGCAGAAATTGTTTGCTTAAACTTCACTTTTTTGGGTGATGGTGAATGTCGCCATTCCATGGATTGTTGTTTCGATTCTGGTGTGACGTAGGCCACCCATGTTTCGTCACCAGTAACAATTTGGTCTAAACAATCTTCACCTTCATTGTGGTACCGCTCAAGGAAAGTCAATGCACTGCCTAAACGTTGGGTTTTGTGCAAATCCGTCAACATTTTTGGAACCAAACGTGAACAAAATTTCCGGTAATTCAAGTTCTCGGTCACAATGCGATACAAAACACTACGAGAATATTGAGGAAAGCAGTCGCACAATGATGAAATTGTAAAGCGTCTGTTTTCTCTCACCTTTTCGTCCACTTTCTGCACCAAATCTTCATTAACGACCGAAGGACGCCCACTCCGTTCTTCATCATGCACATTTGTGCGGCCATCTTTAAATGCTCTCACCCATTTCCTTACCATTCCATCACTCATAATGTCGTATAACAGCCCGTACTTCACAATCGGCGGGACTCACGATTGTCGGAGGCATCTTAAACACTCAGTAAACAACGTATACAATGAAGAATCAGACTGTGATGGCGTCAGTGCGTAGACAAGAGATGTAGTTAACCAGCGCGCATGCGCGGAACGCCGACCGTAGCGCTGCGGCGGCGGAATCGCAAAACGGTACTTACTTAAAAAACATGCCTCGTATATAATTGGATGCTTTCATGCTGACTGGTTGATGGATGAGTACTTATGTACAATGATCTACAAAATATTTTATTAATTTAATGAATCACGAAATATTTTTACTGAAATTTCCAGAAATAAAAAATTCCTAATAGAATTTATCAAAAAATTGTATTAAGTCAATTAAGTGAATAAAAATAGTGACCATTATAATAATATATGGATTTTTTTCTTAGGCTATGCTATTGCTATACCATTTAAACTGGCTTTAAACAGCTCACTGGCCGCTAGGGATTTTCGCGCATGCGTAGTACAAAAAGGGTCACACATGAAAACGAGACTTTACAGACTTGTTATTATTAGGCTATGTGGGAACTCTAGGGATTTTACCCTAGATCTAGGGTATTTGGTTAGAAACTAGGGATTTAGGGTAAAGGTTGTAATTTCTAGGGTAATTTTCCATTTCTAGGGAGTTCGCGTTTAATCACTTTGGTACCTTCTATATTTATCGATAGAAGGTACACTCTGAACCACTTTTATCACGCGACTTCTTCACAATAGGAGGATTATAGGGGCGGATTAGATAAAGCTCTATATACACATAAAGCTCAATAGGGGTGGATTATATACAGAGCTTTAGGATTAGAGGCTTAATGAACATCAAATGACCCCTTCTGTATCTCGGGCTAAACATCTGCATGTGGCCGCTGTCGCTCGGCAGGTCAAGCTACAGCCATGACATTTACTTTTTATTTAGTTTTATTTCATTTTTGATTTTAAATATTAACATTTAATAGTTTCAAATAAGACTGCCTCTAGAGGGCGCCAAAATCTGGATGGTGGATAGATGTTTAGGTGCAAAGGGGGGGGGGGGCCCCCTTGAATTTTTATTACAGGATTATCTAGGGTAATTTAGGGTATTTTTCACCAGGTGTCTAGGGTAAAAATAGTAAGCATGGTTCCCAACACTGTCGGCTATCCTGTTATTTTTCCTCCATGCACTTACACAACGCATGCGCGCGTTTCCTTTTTCTTTCTTGCCAGCCAGTATTGCAATTTTGTAGATTTATACTTAAACTCGATACATTATCTAAGCTTTAAGAACAGTCTATTGATGCGAGAAACAATTACATTGTTACTACCAGATTTAAACTTGAAAGAAATTGTCTGATTACTTTGTGGACCCCTCTCTATATCTCGATGTTTTTATCACAAAAAAAACCAACTTAACTTGTGACACATAACATCCATCTAAAGATATTAAGTTTCAGTAAACGCAAGTCAGTTAAAGACATAAATGATCATAAATTGGTAGAACATAAAATCACTCGAGAGTCTTGGCACAAAGTCACTAAAACATTTTTTGCTTTCTCTATTATATAAAGAGAGTTTACTATTTCGACATTCTGTAGCTCTGGTTAATGTGAACATTATTAAGAAGGAAACGCTGCGACTTTTTTTTTTTTTAAATATTGGGTAATTGGCTCTATTAACAATTCATTGCAGATCCCTTACCACTACATCTGCTTTATGTCATCTATCTAATTCATTAATATTCAAGTGTAGATTATAAAAGTCCATATATCAACATCTTGGAGTGTTAAAAATCTTATACCTTGAGACACTTTTCTTATGTAATATCAAAAGAATTGTATTGCAACCTTGTTTATGTAAGGGTTTGTTTTTTTTTGGGGGGGGGGGGGAAGGTGGAAATGGCTCGGTCATTGTTTTCACATAAAAGACTGGAAAAACTAAAGAAAGCTTTCTCCTTGGAAAATAATGATGATTAAGGGGAGGGACCAGTTTCTTGTTGTGATATGATGAAAGAATTGAATGCAAATGCCTATTTTTTAATCTTGGATAAGCATTCAATCAGCATGCAAAATAGTGAGTTTTGAAGCAAAACAGGATGGCAAGTCAATGTTACAATGGTTTACATGTCTATTAATTCAGTTTATAATTATTCACGTGAGTATCTTGATATATTTGATTAAATGTTATATTTTAAATTGAGGATATAAATAAAAATAAAATATTAAAAAGAAATTATAAGAAAAATACGCCAGCTACATTTTTTTTCAATCTCCGATGGAGCATAAAAACAAAAAACAAGTATGAATAAAAATGAATTTATTGGATACCAGAAGTATAGGGTGACCCAAAAGCCAGGAAAAAACTTTAGTAAATAAATAGTGAGAAATAGTAAAGAAAATTCTACGGCCTGGACTTGAACCAGGCACCTTTCCGATACTCTAACCACTAATGCTATGTACGCCTTACGGCTTCATCATCAGGGGGCGGCCGTGGCCTGGTTGTCTCTAAAGCACTGTATACAGGGTGAATACAAAAATCTGAACCCCCCTTTTATTTTTTGAACCGAAGCAGATATGTCAATTTTGATGAATCCAATGAATAGAAAGTTGTGGGTGGCCTATCCCATGGTGCACTTTTCATCATCCCAAATATGCAAATTAGGAATACACATTCAAAATTTATCTCAAAAACCGTAAGGGATAGAGAAAAAAACCCAATTGCAAGCTTGTTCGGCATAAGAAAACAAACAAAACAAAAGAAAAATCATCCAAATCGGACAAACCAATCACCCACAATCACGTGGTGAACTGCACAAGGAAAACTGAATGTTGATATTTCCACCATGTAAAGCATGCAAATCAAAAAATTAACATAAATTACCATACTCACATTCACTTTCATGCGGAAAAGCGAATAAAAGGCATGTTTCAGCACACTGGAGAATCAATGTGTGGTGTAGATTGTACAATGACACTGTGTAATAACCCAGCATCTTCTTGAACAAGTGCTTACAGTCGGATGTTGTGGTTAGTTGGAAATTTTAAGAGGTGTCTCTAATAAATTGGTCGTTCAATGTACAATGGTAACCTGGCTTGCCATATGGAAGCAGAAATATTCAACGCGCTCCAAGTGTTACGATGCGGTTAAGTGCAAATTTTAATGAAAGCGTCTGTACTTACCTGCATAAAAAGCACTACAACTACAATCTTTCTTTATTGTATAAAAACGAACAATTTCGTTCATATAATGGAACAATCATTATTTTGTGTATTTGTAAAAAACATTTTTATCAAATATACACTTTTCCACACTAATGCAATTCCCAACATCGGCTCAGTGGTCTTATGCAGCGTTTTCACATTGTTTCCGTACTTTTTCCACAAAATTTAATACTACGAGGGTAATTTAATAAGTTACAAATCGAAGTTGCGACCTTCATTTTTTAATTAAGTGAGAGAAACTGTCACCACTAGATAGCAGCACTATCTACTTTTATTGTGACGCACAACAATCGTTCTGCGCATGACTGTACTGTACCACAATAGAACAGCGTGCCACGCCAGCTCTCACCACAACACAAAAGCCAGAGAATGGGCTTGTCATTGCAGCATCTCCAGCACTACCAGGTTGAAGGGGGCGACGTACTTTCACAGATTGTCACTGGTGACGAGTCTTGGGTGCACCATTATGAGCCTGAGACGAAGCGTGCCTCCATGCAATGGAAACATCCCTCGTCCCCAGCTCACGAAGTTTAAGGTGACAACATCGGCCGGGAAAGTCATGTTGACGGTGTCCTCGGATTGCAAGGCGTACTGCTCACTGAATTGCAGCAACGTACTGCACGATTCTGACTAAACTTCGTGCCACCATTCGCCAGAAGCGACCGGCCTCCTCAATAATGTGGTGTTGCTGCTGCATGACAATGCCCGTGCTCACAGTGCCAATCAGACCACAGCGACGCTGAGGTCATTCGAGTGGGAGGTCCTACAACTTACAGCCCGGACCTCGCCCCGAGCAATTTCCACTTGTTTGGTCCTTTGAAACATCTTTCGGAAGAACGCTTTCTTGACGATGAAGCAGTCGAAAGAGCAGCGCGCGCGCGTGGTTCCAACAGCAACCAAAAGGATTTTATGCCACATGTTTCCAGGGACTTGTGAGACGGTAGGACAAGTGCTAAATTGGTATGGAGATTATGTTGAAAAATAAATATTGTTTACATGTCATCATCTCCATTCATTTCTTTTCAATCATGATTCAACTTATTGAATCGCCCTCGTACTTCACAAACATGTCTCAGTTTTTTTGTGCACTTACGTTCAACTCCATTTTACGTCCACCTGTTCAATTTCAGATGGAAGTTTTCATTCGATCCATCTGTAAAATTTTTACGGATTTCAATTACGGGTGGCTTTAACGGACACACTTTACACTAGTGTGAACCGGGCATTAGTAATACAGATGGCACTACTGATCCAATTAAAAGCAAAGCGGCGCAGGTGTCTACAGTCATAGCTTTGCCGAAACCATAGCTCGAGTTCATCAAAGAGAAATTCATCGCAGGATTATTGAAGTTCACGGTACCAGAACAATGGACGAGTCATCTGTAAGGCACTGGGTTCGAAACTTCAAAGAGGGAAGAGTTGATCATTGTGCACAGTAACGTTGCTTTAATTGGATCAGTAGCGCCATCTGTGACTAAACTGGTACTACTTTCCAGATTGCCCTCGTTCTGTTTGTGAAAAAGTACGAAAGCAACGTGAAAAAGTTGTAAATCCTTGACATACCTTATGGTGCTTGTCAGAATCCATATCTGACTGCTTTATAAAACACACAGTGGCCAATGAATTAGAAACCCGTGATGAATTACTGTACTGATATGTAAAGCGGGGTCGCAAATGAATGCAATCATGTGAGGTACATGCTTATTCCAAGCTGCAGCTGCTCAAGTTGAGCAAAATGGGGAAAACAGCGCACCTGTCCGAGTTCCAAAAACGAGTTACTGTGGGAGCCAGTCTAGCTGGAGCTACGATTTCCAGGACAGTATAACTAACCAGTATCTCAAAAGGTCAGGTTTCGTAGGTGTTCAATACGTGGAAATGGAATCCACAAAAGTTGTCGAGACGGCAGAAATGGGATCAAAAACAATCGACACAGACAGGGACCAACATCGTCTGAGACAGATTGTGCGGCAAAACCGAAGGTCTACAGTGGAGCAACTTATGGCAGACTTCAATGAAGGATCATCGTAACCCATCTTCTCCAGAACAATGCGCCGAGAGTCGAAGCAAATAGGAATGGGAAGTCGCATGCCATTGAGGAAGCCCCATGTGTCAGCAACAACCCGAAAAGTTCGCCTGCAGTGGTGTAAAGAACGGTATGACTGGACAGTAGACGACCGGAAAAAGGTGATGTGGTCGGACGAGTCACGTTACACACTGTTTTGCACGGATAGCCGGAAGAGAATTTGGCGGCAGCCCCACGAAGCGATGGACCCCTCCAAGTTGTGAACACATTTCAAGCTGCAGGAGGAGTCATTGTATGGCAAGGGTTGCCTGATATTCCTTGACAGTCAGGTGAAAGCCAAAGACTACTTGAACATTGTTGCAGATCAAGTCCATCCTGCAATGGCGATGGATTCTTCATGGACGACAATGCTACTGTCCATCGAGCAAGAATTGTTCAGGAGTGGTTTTCTGAATATGACACAGAGTTGCAACATCTGCCATGGCCAGCGCTAAGTCCGGATTTGAATCCGAGCGCGAATGTTTGGCACAAGTTGCAAAGAGACATTCATCGAAGGCATCCGCTTCCGTCTATTCTGCAGGACCTGAAGATCTCTCTGACGAATGCACGGTCTCCGATTACCTTACGTGCATTGCAACACCTTGTAGAGTCCATGTTCTGTAAGTACAGCCAAAGGAGGGTCAACGCCATATTGAACGAAGGTTTCTAATTCATTGGCCAGTGTGTGTATATTTAAACAGTGGCACAAGACTATTCTCAGATGTTCCATTTTTTTATTATCAAGAAGTATGCAAAATATTTATGTACATCAATGGCACATTCTGCTTAGTTTTACAACGCATAAAGTTTATCGGAATTAAGTGAATCCCACTTAATGTTGTTCCCCAAACTTAAAATTAAATAAACAATATAAAAGTGATACAATATTCAACACTTTCTTAAATATACAACACAACTCAATGAATTCATCCCGTCGACTACCCGAGAAGCTAGTACTTCGTTTCGTACAAATTTGCCATAGCCTTTTTTTATTTACGTGTTTTATTATTTCAGTACGTTTAAGCACGTAAGGCTATTCATCGGGCATTAGAAAAAAACAATAACGTTCAATCATTTGCTTCAAATGACGTTAAGTAAAATAAGTCCGCTGTATCGTATCTTTTCTTTGCTGTGGAATTGGACCGTCCATTATAGTGTGCTAGGATTCATGCGCTTCGTCTTCTTCTTCTTCAATCAACTCCTCGTCAGACACATCAATTTCATCCGGAATCTCCATGTCGGGAGAGCCCACGCAATCCAGAATTTCAAATCCTTCAAAATTCGCAAAATCCATTTCGTCGCCAGACAAGCTCACGCCATCAAGCATCTCGTACTCTTCAACCGAGTCCTGTAGCGCCTCGTCCATTTCATTTTCAGGCGAAGCTACCGGTTCGTGCGTTTCGGTCTCCTCATCCGTTTCCTGCAAATTTTCATTCATCAGAACTGGCATTTCTTTATCAGTCGAGGCCACCGTATCACGCGTTTCGTTTTCTTCCACCGAATCCGGTAAAGTCTCGTCGGTCAGCGCTGGGATTTCGTCTTTGGGCATGAAGTGCGTTTCGTTTTCCGTATCGATTTCATCTGCCATTTCATTATCGGGCGAGCCCACCTTATCAAGCACTTCGTTCTCTTCAAGCAAATCTTGCAACATCTCGTCCACTTGTTCGGGGATTTCGTTATCGGGCGAGATTACCCCATCACACGTTTCGTTTTGGTCAGCTGAATTCTCTTCAGCCACGTCCTCGCCTGCATCCTCAGGAGCGGCTACCTCATCACACGTTTCATTTTCGTCACCTGATTCCCGTAAAGTTTCATCCATTTGCATCGAAATTTCATCATCAGGCGAACCCACCCTATCAACTATTTCGCTTTCTTCAAACGAATCTTCCACAGCTAAGTCCTCGCCTTCATTGCCAGGCGACGCTGCTCTATCGCAAGTTTCATTTTCTTCAACTGAATCTTGTAAAGCCTCATCAATCTGCTCACCAGGCGAGACCGACTCGTCAACAGCCACGTCCTCGGCTTCATCGTTAGGTGACGCTACCCTATCACACGTCTCGTCTTCTTCAACTACTTCGTGTTCAGTCTCATCCATTTGCATTGCATTTTCATTATCAGGCGAACCAACTGCTTCGTCTTCTTCAATTGAATCTACTACAGCGAAGTCCTCGCCATCAATTCCAGGCGACTCTCCTCTATCGGACGTTACGTCGTCTTCTGTTAGTGTCTCGTCCATTTGTCCAGGCATTTCATTATCAGGTGAGGTGACCCTATCAACTGAATCATTTACAGCCACGTCTTCATCTTGGTCAGGCGAGGCCACCCTGTTGTCTTCAGTTGAGCTCTCTACAGTCACGTCCTCGTCTTTGTCGTGAGGTGAAGCCACTCTATCACACGTTTCGGCTTCTTCCATTTGATCATCAGGCATAACCAATGTTTCATCTGCTTCGGATTCTTCAATTGAATCGAGAACAGTCATGTCCATTTCCTCTGGAATTTGATCTTCAGGTGTGACCGACCTTTCAATTGTCTTGTTTTCTTCAGTTGAACTCATCACAGCCACGTCCTCGACTTGATTTTGAGGTGAGGCCACTTTATCGCTCGTTTTGGTTGTTTCTTCAGTTGAATTCTGGACAGTCACGTCCATTTCCACAGGCTCTTGGTCATCAGGTGCGACAAGCTGTTCAGGCGTTTCCTTTTCTTCACTTGAACTCTGCTTAGTTGCGTCCTCGTCTTTATTTTCAGGCGAGACCACCTCGTCTTTGTCATGAGGCGAGGCCACTTTATCACTAGTTTCAGTTTCTTGTGTCGAATTCGTAACGGTTACGTCCATTTGTTTTGACTTTTGGTCATCGGGTGCGACAACCTGTTTAGGCGTTTCCTTTTCTTCAGCTGAACTCTTTACAGCCGTGTCCTTGACTTTATTTTGAGGCGCAACCACTTTATTGCTTGTTTTGGGGGTTTCTTTCGTTGAAATCTGAGCAGTCACGTCCATTTGCATTGGTTTTTGGTCATCGGGTGCGACCAACTTTTCACGAGTTTCCTTTTCTTCAGTCGAACTTTTTACAGCCACATCCTTGTCTTTTTCGTGAGGCGAGGCCACTCTATCACGATTTTTGTTTTTTTGTGTTGTATTCTGAACAGTCACGTCCATTTGGTCATCAGGCGTGACCAATTTTTCACGTGGTTTGGTTTCTTTAGTTGAACTCGTTACAGTCACGTCCTTGACTTTGTTTTCAGGCAGGGCCACTTTATCGCTTGTTTTGGTGATTTCTTTTGTTGAATTCTGTACAGTCACGGCCATTCGCTTTGGCTTTTGGTCATCGGGTACGACAAGCTGTTTAGGCGTTTCCTTTTCTTTAATTGAACTCTTTAGAGCCACGTCCTCGACTTTACTTTGAGGCGTGGCCACTTTATCGCTTGTTTTGGTGGTTTCTTTTGTTGACTTCTGAACAGTCACGTCCATTTGCTTTTGCTTTTGGTCATCAGGTGCGACAGCTGCGTCCAGGAGTTTCCGATTCCGTTCCGTTGAACTCTTTACAGCTGCGTCCTTGACTTTATTTTGAGGTGTGGCCACTTTATCGCTTGTTTTGGTGGTTTCTTTCGTTGAATTCTGAACAGTTACGTCCGTTTGCATTGGCTTTTTGTCATCGGGTGTGACAAGCTGTTTAGGCGTTTCAGTTTCTCCAGTTGAACTCTTCACAGCCGCGTCCTTAACTTTATTTTGAGGCGCAGCCATTTTAACGCTTGTTTTGGTGGTTTCTTTTGTTGACTTCTGAACAGTCACGTCCATTTGCACTGGCTTTTGGTCAGCGGGTGCGACCAACTTTTCACGTGTTTCCTTTTCTTTAGTTGAACTCTGTACAGTCACGTCCTTGACTTCTTTGTCAGGCACGGCCTGCGTATCGTCCACGTCCATTTGTTTCGGCATTTGATCGTCAGATGCGGCCTTCTTATCAAGCGTTTCCTTTGCTGTGACAAGATTCTGTACACTCACATCCATTTGATCAGATGGGACCGCTTGTTTACGCGTTTCCTTTTCTTCAGCCGACTTCTTTACAGTTGCGTCCTTAACTTCTTTGTCAGGTGAGGCTACTTTAGAAGACGTTTTGTTAGTTTTAGCTGAATTCTGAACTGTGACGTCCTTTTGATTGCTGATCGGGACCACCTTATCGATCGTTTTAGTTTCTTCAGCCGGTTTCTGTACAGTCACGTCCTTTTGCCTTGGCGTTTGGTCGACAGACAGGACCGATTGTTCAGGCGTTTTCTTTTCTTTGGTTGAATTCTGAACAGTTACGTCTGTAACTTTTTTGACAGGTGCGGCTTTGCTAGCAGACGCTTTGTTTGCTTCAGTTGATTTCTGAACAGCAACGTTCTTCGCTTTATCGCCAAGTGTAGCCACTTTGTTGGACGTTACGTTTTCTTTAGTTGAATTCAGAATGGTCACGTCTGTTTGCTTTGGCACTTGATTATCAGTCGGGATCGCCTTATCGAGAGTTTTGTTTTCGTCGATTGGTTTCTGCACAGTCACGTCCGCAGCTTTTTTGTCAGGCGTTTCAGTTACTTCAGTTGAATTCTGAACAGTCACATCCATTTGATCATCACGTGGGACCTTCTTATCAAGCGTTTCGTTTTCATCAACCGGTTTCTGTACAGTCACGTCCGCAGCTTCTTTGTCGGGTGCAGCGACTGTAACGGGCGTTTCATTTGCGTCAGTTGAATTCTGAACAGTTACGTCCATTTGCTCATCATATGGGATTTTCTTATCAACGGTTTCATTTTCGTCGACTGGTTTCTGTACAGTCACGTCCGCAGCTTCGTTGTCGGGTGCAGCGACTGTATCAGTTGCTTCAATTGAATTCTGAACAGTCACGTCCATTTGCTCATCATGCGTGACCTTCTTATCAACCATTTCGTTGGCTTCAATGGAATTCTGAACAGTCACGTCTTCGCCTTCAATGCTAGGCAAGATCGCCTTATCGTGTGTTTCTTGAACAGTCACGTCCATTTGATCATCAGACGGGACTACCTTATCAGACGTTTCGTTTGCTTCGGATGAATTCTGAACAGTGACGTCTATTTGCGTAAGCGTTTGACTATCAGATGGGACTCCCCATTCATTTTCTTCAACAGCATTCTGTACAACCGTACCCGCTTGCTCAGGCGTTTCAGTTTCGAACGAGACAACTCTATCAAGCACTTCGTTGACTTTAAGAAGCACTTGATTCTGTATAATCGTACCAGTTTGGTCCGACATTTCAGCTTCGAACAAGACGACGTTATCGAGAACTTCGTTGACTATTAGAAGCACTTCGTCGACCGAATCCGTGGTTTTCTGACTAGTTTCCTCTTGTACGGAAATTTGACTCTTTGCGTCGTCGTTAACGACCGGTTTCTGCACTTTGCTATCCGCACCGCCTTTTTGCATCTTATCGGTGAGTTCGAGACATTTTTCTATCAAATGCATTAACCCAGGTAACTGCGAGTTAGCGTGCGTTTCGACGTCTTTGAGGGCCACCGCATACAAGAAGCCGAGCTTCCGTCTTTTGTCAGCGGGCGTTTTAAACCAATTCGCTGTCGATAGAGGGAGTGTGTATTCGTCGCCGAACGTTGCCATTGCGACGTGTTTTGGTAGCATGACCGGAGACTTGTCAGATTTAAGGAACCTTAAACACTCCGAATTCAACGCATCCAAAAATCCGTCGAATGATCTATCGCTCTCTTCCTCGATGTACTTCTTAGCCAAGACATACAACTCCAGCTTACTCTGAAAGCGACGTGCTTTCGTTTTGTCAGCACAGAGTTTGATAACGTTAAAATCAGGAGCGTGCAATTCTGTGAAATACGGCGGGAAATCTACATCCGCGGAACCAGGATCGTCGTCGATCTCTAGACAGGCCGTGATTCTTCGTAGCAACTCCGGTAACTTTGAATTGAACTTCGTTATGTTATCCGAAAAAGCCTTTGCGTACAAGAAACTCAGCCGTTGCCTCCGTACATCTGCCGATCCAAACACGTCTTCTTCGATACACGGCAGAATGTACAGCTTCTCTTGCCTGGCGTCCATTACCAAGCCTTTCGGCAACAACTGTGCAAGAGATCGATTGCTCGCTAGAAATCTTAAACGTTTCGATTCCAAAGAGTCCAAAAACCCTTCGAACGTATTGTACTGCTCGTACTCTATGTACTTCTTGGCCAGGACGTACACTTCTAACTTCCTCTGATATCGATAAGCTTTCATTTGGTCTTCTTCGCACAACGTTTCGACGGAAAAATCAGGTTCAAACAGCTCCGAGAAAAGTGGCTCGAAATCGTCGTCCGACGTGTTCTTCGCTTTGTTTATCGCGTCGATTTCTTCGTTCCTCTTCAAACAGTCCAACAACTTTTTTAATATGTCGGGCAAGTCTGAATTCGTTTTGTATTTCGCATCTGCGCAAGCCCACGCGTACATGATCTTAAGTTTCTCTCGCTTCTGCGCCTGATCGACGTATAGATTTTCATCATTAAGCGGTAGCGAGTAAAACTGCTGGCTCTTGATGCCCAACGCTATGTCCATCGGCAACAGATGAGCGACGGATCTATCTTTAGTCAGGAACCTGATACGTTTCGCAGCCAATGCGTCTACAAACCCTTGAAACGTGTGCTTCTTCTCTTCCTCGATGTACCTCCTTGCCATGACGTAAAATTCCAATCTGCTCTGGATACGATGCGCTTTTTGTTTGTTCGTAACCAAACATTCCACGTTGAACTCGGGATCAAACAGCTCCGACAGAAATGGATCTTTGTTCAAAAGAAACGTCTTCATGTCTAATTTCTTCTGATCTGGCGTCAACGTGCTCGACTCGTCAAATAGATTTTGATAGTTCCACGCATCCGAAGACTGATTATCCGCGGTCTGGAGAGGATCGACGACACCTGGTTGCCACGCAACGCAACTCGCAGTCTGCATCTGTGTATACTGATAATTATATCCCGTATAACTAGCCGCTTGCTGATTATACATAGAACCGAGAGGCCAAAGCTGCTGACCCAGCGGCGTCGGATTATAGTACGCTGGCTGTTGTTGGTATTGAAAATTCCGTTGTTGAAGCTGCCGCTGCATGGATGGGTTGGTCGAAACTACGACGTTCGGATAAGCCATCGGCATTTTCTTCTGCTGTCGTATGTTTGCGAGCGCCTGTTTTACTATACGCTCCCTGGCGTTATCGACAGGATCCTTTGGTTTCGGTGGTGGAATCGGCTTCGGCGGCGATTTTACTGTCCTCGGAGCAGGAGTAGGCATAGTCTTAACCTTTTTAGCTGGCGGAGCGTTAATAGTAATCGGATACTCTCGCTGTAAACTTTTATCCGGTTCCCTCGTGGCAGCGGCGCCAGAAGCGTCTATGTTTTGATTAGGCAACGGTAGCTTTTTCTGTTGTCGTAGCTTCGCAAGAGCTTGTTTCACGATACGATCGCCGATACTTTGACGTTCTTTTAAATCCATCATATTCTTCTTTGCGTTAAGCGGTGCAAACTTACTAGGAGCATTCAATTTCTGTTGAAGGAGCTCGGCCGGCGTCTTCTTTAGCCTTTCGATAGGCGTAGGGTTAGTCTTCTTCTTCTTAGCTGGGGGACTAAAAGGAACCGGGCTCGAAGCGGTTTCTCGTACCGCGACCCTTTCAGTCACGCCCGTGCGTTCAATCAGCCTCACGACATCTTCGATGTATTCAGAAATCGAATTGAACTGATCCACGCAATCGAGATGAGAGTCTTTCTCCGCAGCGTTAGCCCACTTGGTTCCCAAAAAACGTAAGTTTTTTATCAGGTGCTCGCTGTCGACTTGCACGTTGCATTTCCACTTGACATCTGGAATGCGAATTGAGCAATGTGGGCAATGCAGTTCATTGTTGGCGTTTTTATTGCCCTTATTGGCCAATAAGTCCTTTGCTGCTTTCATGTTTCAATTTTGATTCGACTTCTCCCGTTTACTTATGCTCTAAGTCTTCACGCACATGCTGTCTACACTCTTTGAATACGTCAGCTCTAAAAATAAAAAACAAAAACACACAAACAAGAAAAATTTTTAAACAAGGTTAGAGACAATACAAGTTGAGAGAAACTACAGGGAGAGTCAAAAGTCGCAGTACACCCTGTTTTTTCGAAAACCTTGAAGTACACCATGTTTTACGGTATGTACCAAACATGGCCACCATCTTGAATCTAAGTCAATTTTTTTAAATGGAAAGGGGGTCGTGTGATATATCAAATAACATGAGCATTTTCTGACAATTTCATTCCTGTAAACAGATTTGACGTAGCAATAATGGTTCAAAAGTTACAACACATTTTGTTTTATTTTGTAGCAAGTAACTGAAGATTGCTTTGACCACGGACGAGAGAATTGAAGTCATTTTGATGTCTGGAGAACCAAGTTTCTGTGTCAGAGCTGCAGATATTAACAACCAGCACCCAGAAAGACCACCTCCAATTTCACACAACACTGTCAGGTGCTTAATTAAGAAATTCCGAGAAACTGGGACTGTGGTTGACAAGGCACAGAGTGGCCATCTAGTAAGTGCTACTGACGAGACAACCTTAACAATGGTTTTGCCGTCCTTCGTCAAGTGCCCACAACGCAGCACACGATGGAGCTCAATCAAGATTCAGACACTCCAGCATCTAGCAGAGGATGACCCAAACAGACGTATGCAGTTTTGCACGTGGGCACTAGACAGTGGTGTGCTGGAGCCGGCTCGCGCGAGTCGGTTGTTGAACTTCGTAATATTTACCGAGCCGTTTGTTGAATTTCAACAAAGACATGAAAAATTAGAAATATTATATTTATAAGCTTTTATTAACTTTGCTGTGTTAGTTTGTTTAGGCCAAATCTTGTAATCAATATTAAACCAACTTTCCGACAAGCTAGGGAGCTGCAATTTGACACACTTATGCAGAATCGATGATAATTTATGATAAAGAAAAATATTTTCAAATCGGTTCATTGGTTCGTGTTCTAATGGTACTAACTCATTACTACGAATTGATTGTTGTAACAATTGGACATTTCGTTATGGCGAGAGTAAATGTATCTATTGTTTATTGTTGCAAAATTAAGCTGTATTGTTGCCACTAAATAAAACATTATAAGAGCTTGGTTTGATAAAACCTTTTTCTTCTTAACTTGTTTATACATTAATTCATGTATACAGGGTGTATCTGAATGGTCTGTACAGACTTGCAGTGTTGCATCTAGGTTGGAATAGAAGGGCGCGGCGCCCTGCCTTTTTTCAAAGCGCCCTGCCTTTTTTCAATGCGCCCTGCCCTTTTTCAACGCGCCCTGCCCTTTCCGAGCACACCCTGCCCTTTTTCGTTGGATTTATTTAAACTAACCATTATAATGTGCGTTTATGTCTCCGACTTGCCCTACTTTCTGACTAAATGTGCCCTAATTATTGTTCACTTCCCTGCCCTGCCATTTTGCTAGATGCAACCCTGACTTGGAGGGGAGATAGTACGGGTGATTCTAAGCAAAAAAGTTCACATGAACGTGGGTCCGAATTTGAACGCTAACTGAGATATGATATGAACAGAAATAAAAATGCCGCCACCAAGATCAGCAAGTTAATAACTCAAGTTCTGTAGCATCTAGAATGATGAATTTTGGTAAAACAACAGGGTACATAAAACTGTGTGGACCGTTAAAATTTGATCGAATTCCAATGAATAGTTTCCGAGTTACGCAGTCAAAATCGTAACAAGTGCTGGTTAGTACTCGGATGTGAGCACGGGTTACGATGTTGAACGCGTAACTCTGAAACTACTAGTTGGAATTTTATCAATTTTAAACGGTGCACACAGTTTTATGTACCCTGTTGTTTTACTAAAACTCATCATTCTAGATGCTACAGAACTTTGAGTTATTAACTTTTTTATCTTGGTGGCAGCATTTTTATTTCTGTTCATATCTCAGTTAGCGTTCAAATTCGCACCCATGTTCATATCAACTTTTTTGCTTAGAATCACCCATACTAACTCCCCTCCAAGTTTGTGCAGACCGTTCAGATATACCCTGTATATTGTTAGGAGAAAAAAAAACCCAGAGATTTTAGTCAAAAAATTCCATCGCATAATGTAACACTGCAACTGAGAGACAATCAAGGTGTCCGTCAAACAGAAAAATCTCGTACACCGTCACACACATCTTACAAATCTGTAAAAAATCTCAAAAATTATTGTAGATTTGAAATTTTAATACTGATATCTGGTAACAACTTCCGGTTCAGGCCGGAAATATTTCAGTAACAACTTCCGGTTCCAATCGAGTAGTCGTGGAGCCGGTTGTTAAACATTTGCCAGCACACTACTGGCACTAGAGCAACATTGACAAGATCCCTCTTTTGCACAAGGTATCTCCAGCAACACATCGAAGAAGTGTGTGCCAGCATTTCTGCGGAAATCCTTCTGCGAGTGCATGACGATTGGATTCAGCGCCTTCAAATGTTGCTTGACCAAGAGGCACACCACCATGTTGAACACATTAAATGACTGTAAACCTTTATGGAGAACAGTCCAGCCTGTAATTCCAAACAAAATGTGTTGTAACTTTTGAACCATAACTGCTACTTCAAATATGTTTACAGGAATGAAATTGTCAGAAAATGCTCATGTTATTCGATATATCACACGACCCCCTTTCCATTTAAAAAAATTGACTTAGATTCAAGATGGCAACCATGTTCGGTACATGCCGTAAAAGATATACCACCTCACCATACCTTACTGGAATATTCAGATTTTCCAATTCGTGCAAGGTTTTCGAAAAAAAAACAGGGTGTACTGAGACTTTTGACTCACCCTGTACTTATTCTAATACAGTGGTTCCCAAACTTTTGCGACTTACAAACCCCTTTCACAAAGATCTGAGTAGCGTGAACCACTAACTTATACCGAGCGGTCAGTTTATTAGAAACGCCCCTCCTAATTGTGTGTTGCGCCACCCTTAGCATATATAACAGCACGAATTCGATTCAATTAGCCGCTAAAAGCATTGTTCCGTGATGTTTGTTCATGTGGATGCAACAGCTGACCCCAGTTGATGCTTAAAGGATGGTGGTGGATCCATGCCTCGAATAACCCGCTCCAGCATATTCCAAAAATATTCAATTGTGTTCAAATCCAATTGCGACCGTGGTGTCCAGAAAAGTCGATTGAATTCATTATCATGCTACTGGAACCATTCCATGATGATACGAACCTTGTGACATGCAGCATTGTCCTGCTGGAAGTATCCTTCCAATGGGAGAAACACAGTAGCCATGAACAATGTTCAGGTAACCCTGACCATTAAAGCATTATTCTACAGGTACCAATGGACCAAGAGTATGCCAGGAAAGCATCCTCCAGATCATTACAGGGCCTTGATCAGTCTGAACAGTGGAAACTAGACAAGAGCGGCCTATCGCTTCGTGTTGTTGTCTCCAAATTCTGCGTCGGTACAGAGCAATAGAAAATGAGATTCATTCGACCAGCAGACCTTCTTCAAGTCATCGACGGTCCAGTGTTTGCGATCACGGGCAAATTGGAAACAAGCTGCAGTTTAGGTGGTGAACAAAGGTACCTGAACTGGCCATCGGCTGTTGTAGCCCATCCTTGCCAATGTACGACGTGTAGTGCATTCAGAGACGTTATTCTGCAGTCCAGTGTTGTACACTACGGTGAGTTGACGAGTTGTGACATTTCTATTCGCACGAACAAGCATTCTCATCCTTTGCTCACCCTTGGATCAACAAGCTGTTTGCAACTACAGGCTCATCACTGGCTGTTTTTTTTTCCGGTTACGTCCAAAATCTTAGTGCTTAAAGTCGCTCAGATCCTTCGTTTTCCCCATGGTGATGATCAAACCACTTGCAAATGACACACATATGTATTCGCTTTATATTGGCACCGACTATCACGTGTGACTAACTGATACATAGTAATTACCAACGGATTTGCATAGTCATAGCTGTTCCTAATAAACTGGCCATTCAGTGTATAAATATACAAACATACATGAATACAATACAATAATCAACCATTACAGAAATATTATAGTGGACCACCTGAAAGATGTTGCGAACCCCAGTTTGGGAAGCACTGTTCTAAGACAATAAGATATTCAGTGTCAAATCAAACCATGGTCTGGACGTTGACATCCCAGAAACTTATGATTTTTAATACTAATAAAGCTGTGTCAGACGTGAACTGTGGCGATCTGTGGTAACGAAACGCGAGCTGGGTGACAAAGCCAAGCTCTCCGTCTTCAAATCTATCTTTGTCCCCATTCTCACCTATGGTCATGAGGCTTGGGTAATGACCGAAAGAGTGCGATCACGGGTACAAGCGGCCGAAATGAGATTTCTGAGAGGTGTGGCAGGTGTTACACTCCCTACTAGATAGAGTGTACAGCAGCACAATAAGGGAATCTTTAGGTGTTGAGCCGCTACTTCTCCGCATCGAGAGATCTCAGTTGCGCTGGTATGGCTACGTGATACGGATGCCAATGCAAACTAGTCTTCCTAGGCAGTTGTTATTTTCCAAGCCGGTGGGTAAGAGACCAAGGGGTCAGCCTAGAACCAGGTGGCTAGACTACATGGAGAATCTGGGTTCGAGTCGCTTGGATATTACCAGGGAGGACATGCACCTGATGGTGGAAGATCGCGATCGCTGGAGATCCTCCACAGGGTTGCTGTCCCCGCGACCCTAACGGATAAGCGGGTTTGAAAAGTAAGTAATACTAATAAAGTTTTAGTTTTCTAGCAATTGACTTTTAAAAGAGTAAAAACAGCACAAATTTGATGTTGCCTTGAAATATTTAAACACTTAGCTCAAAGACTATGGTACCCTCACAACTTAATATACTTGGCGATTCACTCAATTACATTTGATTCTAATGGTTTATTACTCAGGAACTAATAAACATAGGAATGTCATATACAGGGTGTTTTTGAATTGAGTACAGATTTTTTGGGAGCTGATAGAAGAGGTCCTTAGAAGTATTTTTTGTCATATGAACATGGGGTCCCCGCAGCTCCATTTACTTACAACACTGCATTGAACAATCAAATGACACCGGGACGCAGTGTGCGTTGGTAGGCCTAGATTATTGATGTGGTTTCAACAGGACGGCGCACCTTCGCATTACACAAGAGCAGTTAGAGATTACCTATATGAGACATATCCTGGCTGTTGGATTGGTCGTGGCGGAGCAGTTGCTTGGCCACCGAGATCGCCAGATCTCACACCGATGGATTTTTTTTTATGGGGAAGCATAAAATCAGTGGTGTACTCCGAACCCGTAGATACTGAAGAAGAATTGGTGGCTCGTGTTGTCGCGGCAGCAGGTGACATCAGCGACCGTGCTAATCAACTGTTTCCACGCGTACATCAATCCATCATAAGGCGTTGCGAATTGTGCTATGAAGCAAATGGCGGTCATTTCGAACAATTACTGTAAAAGTCAGACAGTAGATTGGTTGTGCGTCCCGGTGTTATTTGATTGTTCAATGCAGTATTGTAAGTAAACGGAGCTGTGGGGACCCCATGTTCATATGACAAAAAACACTTCTAAGGACCTCTTCTATCATCTCCCAAAAAATCTGTACTCAATTCAAAAACACCCTGCATAAGGGTTGTACAAATGAAAACGAAAAGTATTTATTTTATCCAAAGCGCATACACGGAATTTAAAAATACTCTCCAAATGCGTTAAGGCATTTATTTCCAAAACCTCTTACTTCACTTCATCGTCCGACTGAAACCTGTGCCCTTTCAGATGTTTCTTGAGATCCCCAAACACATGAAAGTCACATGGGGATAAGTCGGGGCTGTGAGGTGGATGCTGAATTGTTTCCCAATTGAACTTTCTGACGAGGTCTACCGTTGCTTTCGAGGTGTGAGGGCGCGTGTGTCGTGGAGAAGAAGCACTCCTTCTGTAAGAAGTCCAGAACGCTTGCATTTGATGGCCGCACACAGTGCCTTTAATGTTTCCCCATATCACGCTGTGTTAACTGTGGTGCCTTTTTCAAAGTTCAGTAAAATCAGGCCTTTGCGATCAAAAAACACGGTTAATATCAATGGTAAGTAGAGTATAAGGTATGCTCGATCGGGCCGTTTCTCCTGGTGTTCACCAGATGGCAGAGCATCGATGACGTCAGCCAGAGCCCGAAAAATATAAACCCTCCATAGGCGCACATGCTTTAAAATAAAAATATGGAACAACAGTTTCCAGGAAAACAAAAAGGATTACAAACTTCGCTTTATGCATTAACACCATGGACTGAGCTTGGACATTATGCATTACTTATTAGTCCAAGGACTGAGCATCTGCCTGGTGAAGCCATCGCAGAAATGGCTATAATGCATCATTGAAATAGATCAACAATCCTTTCAAATTCATGAAAAAAACAACTAATTTCGTACGTCAAGGTGGCGTCACTAGGTTTAGTGCCCAAGAACTTGTCACAGCCGGGTGAAGCAAGTTTTAAATTTGCCAGTAAATGTTAGAAAGCGATCAATTGTATTTTTTTAAGTGAACTTATCGTTTGTAAAACTGACATTAAAACTTTCTAGCTAAATCGGTTTGACCTTGTTTTGTTAGTTGTTTACATACGTTGTAATTGCTTAATTTCCCGTACATAAAAAAGTTTACCTATAGATTAATTTTTGTTGTAATTGCTAGTTGATCCACATTATATTGATAATTTTCATCACGTTTAACAATATGAAACTCACTTTTCTTTAGTTTAAAGATATTAAAATTTTGGTTCACAGGGATTCATTAAAACAAGCTATTAGGAATCAAACGGAGTTTCTGACATTATTTAGGTGAGAATGGGGACAAAGATAGATTTGAAGACGGAGAGCTTGGCTTTGTTACCCAGCTCGCGTTTCGTTACCACGGATCTCCACAGTTCGCGTCTGACACAGCTTGCTGCACCGATCTGAGCATCCAATTCTTTCTCCTGCTGTCCATCACTCGTGAATGCAATCCCGAGATACTTGAATTTCTCCACCTGTCTCAATGAGGCTCCCCTAACATGGAAAGCGCACTGAGCAGGCTGTCTTGAAAGGACCAGAACCTCGGTTTTAGCCACACTGATGTTCATCCCAGCTTTTTCACATTTGGCTACTGCAAACCGGTCTAGTGCATGCTGAAGGTTCGTGCGAGAAGATCCAAGGAGGACAAGGTCTGGGTGGATTTTGATGGGTGGATTTATAATTTCTTAACAGCAAAATTCTCCATTATTTTTGTTTTTTTTCCCATCTATTCGAAAACTATACAGGGCGTTTTAAAATTATGTACAATAAATTTAGTGACATATTCTTCAGGTCAAAAGAAGACGAAAATGTTCTATAGCACTTTGTTTGCGAGTAATCCAATATCATACAGTAGGGAAGCACGGTAGTTAGCGGACGATATCCTAGCAGTTCCAGCGTTTCGACCCAACACTAGTTTGAGTGGTTTGTTCCATTTAAACCTACTTTAGGGTTGTTCCATTCGTTGTGTACGGTTGTTTCCATTACTGTACATCCACTAGGAAAATCAATTTCCACACCGACAACGATTTTGCTAATGGATACAACGTTGTCATGCTGCAGACCCTAGTTGTCTCAGCCAGATACTTTTCACGGACGAAGCAACCTTCACCCGGACAGGAATCGTAATTCTCACAACCAGCACCATTGGGCAGATGCTAACTCGCATGTTACCAGAGCTCGAGTGCATCGAGAGCGTTTCTCCGTGAACATTTTGTGTGGAACTGTCGGAAATAACTTAATTGCCCCTTATGTGTTGCCGCCACGATTGACTGGGCGAACGTATCTTTTGTTTCTGCAGAATTACTGGAAGATGTTCCTCTTTTGATAAGATCTAACAAGTGGTTCATGCATGATGGCGCTCCAGCACATTTCAGCCATGTTGTGCGAGCACACCTTGATGCTGCATACACGAGTCGGTAGATAGGTCGAGGTGTACTGGTAGCCTGGCCTGCAAGATCACCCGACCTTAATCCTTTGGACTTTTTTCTGTGGGGTCATGTGAAAACGATCGTCTACAGCACAGGAGTTCCTAACATTATGGATCTGCGACAATGAATTGAAAATGCATGCCAAACCGTTCGTAATGCTGGCGACGAACTTTTCCATGACATCAGACGGTCGCTCGTGCAACGAGCCAAAGCGTGCGTGCGAGCTGGTGGCGGGCACTTTGAACAATTCCTGTAATTTGGAGCCACGGGTTTAGTTGGCTGTATCGCGTAAATAAATCGTTTCCAGACAGTGCTATAGAACATTTTCGTCTTCTTTTGACCAGAAGAATGTGTCACTAAATTTATTGTACATAATTTTGAAACGCCCTGTATTTGCCACAAATGCGGGATGTTTTGTTTATTTACTGTTTCATAAAAGTATTTTGTTCGAAATAAGCATTTCAAAACGCTGATTGATACTTTCATAACGCATCTTTGTAGGAGGCAATTTAGAAATAACAAATTATGAATCTAATCCTGAATCATAAAAGGAAAAGTATTAAAACTGAATTGTATACGTGTTCTGCTTTGTAATATAATACTCACCACAGCCGAGCAGGACGTGTAACTTGCATAGAAACGTAAAGACCTAGCCAATCAACTACTGCATGATCGTTCCTTTTCTAGTGTAAATTGACAATATCAATCGTTTTAATATTTGTCATCAATAATAATAATAACATCGAATGCAAGCTCAATAATGCAATTTCAAGCAACGCTCTTCATTTTCTAATAATAATAATAATAAAAATAATAACAATCAAAACAGCGTGTCCATAGCGATTTCACGACTGCCATACCCAACTTGTTTGTATACATCTAAACAACTCCCAATTTTATGCCATTACAGAAAATTATCGCTTCATAAAGTAAATTAAATCAATAATCGATAGAACTACTTGCCTTCCATTTAATTTCATAAATTCTCAACTGATTAAACAATAATAAAAACAATTAAAACGAAATATACCTACATCGAAACAGCCATTCATAGACTCGATAATGCCATATCCAGAAAAAGCGTTACTGGGGTCGAGAGTATTATATTCTAAAGTTTTTAATTCTAAATAACTAAATAAAAATTAATAATCATATTTAAGCTTTAGCTAACTAATTAGTAATAAAAAAACAGAATAATGCCAAAAGGAATAATAATCAGTAGTTTTAATTAAAGGACAATGGTGTCGAGGCTATGTACCATGCACGCATGGTATCAAAATTACATGAATGCATTATTTAATAATTAATGGCAAAGTTTATCTTGAAAATAAATTCAATTTGTCTTAATGTTGTATATTGAATGAATATATAAAAAAAAAGAGTTTAGAGATTAGAAATTATAGGTGGACTCTCGGTTTCGGTTTCAATTCTTTGTGGATACTTTTAAAGTGAGTTGCATCTTCTTAGAAAGAATTTATAATTTTAATAGCTTGCCCCCTAAAAGCTAACTCGTTTTATTAAGGAAATTTCTTGGAATTTTTAAAGGTTGATGAGAATTTTTTTTCCAAATTATTAATTTTTTTTTAAGTACGAGGGTTGTACCAAAAGTAAGGTTCCCATATTTTTTTACAAGTAGAAAACATTATTTATTGTTATTAATTTCTACCTCGTTGAAAAGCTTACACTGTTGTCTATTTTTCAACATAGTCTCCATTTTTTTCGACACACTTTTGAAGACGGTGCTCCAGCTTTTGTATTCCTAAGTCGAAGAAGTCTCCCGCCAATCCGTCGAGGAAGCGTGTGCCGTGGGAACCTTCAGGAATGCGTTCGACAAGTTCACGGACAGTGACCCTCCGATCTTTCCACAGCTCACTGTTGATCTTCTGGGCAATCGAATCCGAAACCGGCGGTCTTCCACTCCGTTCTTCATCGTGAATCTCCGTGCGACCCTCAGCAAAAGCCCTGCACCATTTTCGGACGTGCTGAACGGACATGCACTTTTCACCATAAACATCAGTCAGTTGCCGATGAATCTCCACGGGCGGTAACTTCCTTGCGTGGAGAAACCGGATTACTGCTTGAACCTCACACTTGGCGGGAGCGGCGATCAACACTTCCATCTCTGACGACTGCCAAGCGAACACTGAGCGCCGTAGAGAATCGCTCGAAAGTGGGCTCGAGAGTGCGGGAAGCACTGCGCACGGCACTGTTGTCGGATTTAGCCTAGCACCTTCCCTCGAGGCTGTAGCTCATTGGGAACTTTACTTTTGGTACAACCCTCGTATATCCATGGTTAGTATCATGTTAACTGACAAGTTTTCAAATGACTTGTCATTCATGTGATATTGCGCAGTCGAGGGAGTGACATCGGTGCGCATAGTAGTTGTTTGTGCGAAGTGGCGAAAATGGGGTTATCTCCGCAACAGTGCATTTTTGTGGTAGAGCTGTATGCACGGCATGGGTTATGGAAACAGTGTGCAGATGAGTTTAAAATTAAGGGTGTATCTAAAAAGTCCGACCAGTCGCGACCTTTCAAAGCCCGTCGCAAAGCTTGTTTTGGAGCCACCAGTGACTCGAAATTTCGACTATATCAGATCGATGCGGGAACGATGCAGACATATTCTGGCTTTATTCATTTTCAATTTTCTCCCAACTCGGACGACCCTCAATTCATAAAGTAACGTCTAGTCGCGATGACCGTTTTCATAACGTGACCGGTTGCGCTAATCGCGACCAGAATCCAATGCCGGTCGCAGTCGGCTACCACGGTGAGTAGAATCTAAATGGCGGACGAAAGTATAAAATTCAAGTGTTCGAGTGCCCGATACGTATTAAATATATTTTGGATAAAGGAGATGGCGAAATATGATGAGGAACCTTGCTGCAAGGCCATTTTGAAGCAAAATGCTCACGACCACGGTGTCCATAAAAGAACAAATGGAAGCAAATGGCCGCCGATCGTACCACGTAACCTGTTGGCACCGATCTGTGCCCACCCATCTTCAGAGGCTTTCCATGTTCGGGGGTTATCTACTTCCAAGGGCCCGTTTCAACAGTTCAAAGCCGCAATAATCCATGGGGATGGATCTGGAGATTTCACGGGTATGTCTTCATACAAAATTGAATGTATGCCCATTACCATGTTCCAGTGTTCACAAATGGGTGACCGTCGACTTGGACGTATGACTCACAGCTTTATACTGATGTAGCCATACTAGATCTTGGACGCTTAACCAGACGGAAATTTTTGTGGATTATGTTGCATACCATTGACTATGATACCCCTACCTTGTTTGCGACAGCCTGTTGAGCTTTGTGATTTTCTGTAGAGATGAGACGCTTGACTTTGGCTAAAACTGCTGGTGTTCTGCTCTGAGTGGGTCATTGTCTCGAGGGTCCAGGTTTGTCCAATGTTGCTGGTATTGCATTTTTTCCGTTTTTATTTAGTATTTAAGTAGAAATAAATAACTCTTTCGCCACAACAATGAGAAATAAGAAAAATACAACCTTGTACTGGAAGATCTTTTCGGAAGAGATCTTCCAGTACAAGGTTGTATTTTCTTATTTCCCATTGTTGTGGCGAAAGAGTTATTTATTTCTACTTACATTACAATTATCCACGTAAGTTTTAATGTTTATTTATTTATTTAGTATGTTACAGATTCCTGCCTTCAAAATGGTGAGATCTCTGATTTGCATTGTTTTATGATAATAGAATAGGACCTCTTCGCGTCGGAAAGTGCATTTATATATCCTTCCCAACATCTGTTGATTTTGGCGGCATTCTCTCAGTTAGCGTTTGTACGATTAGGAACGATGAAACGATGTCCCCTTTATAACTCCTCACGACCGCGTAGCCCTGTCAACTACATGCATATGTAAATCGTTTAGTTGTAACCTACTCAACCCTCTGTATTCTGTCCTGTATACAGGGTGTTTCAAAATTCTGTACAATAAATTTAGTGACATATTCTTCAGGTCAAAAGAAGACGAAAATGTTCTATAGCACTTTGTCTGGAAACGATTTATTTACGCGATACAGTCAACTAAACCCGTGGCTCCAAATTACAGGAATTGTTCAAAGTGCCCGCCACCAGCTCGCACGCACGCTTCGGCTCGTTGCATGAGCGACCGTCTGATGTCATGGAAGAGTTCGTCGCCAGCATTACGAATGGTTTGGCATGCATTTTCAATTTGTTGTCGCAGATCCATAATGTTAGGAACTTCTGTGCTGTAGACGATCGTTTTCACATGACCCCATAGAAAAAAGTCCAAGGATTAAGGTCGGGTGATCTTGCAGGCCAGGCTACCGATTCGTGTATGCAGCATTAAGGTGTGCTTGCACAACATGGCTGAAATGTGCTGGAGCGCCATCATGCATGAACCACATGTTAGATCTTATCAAAAGAGGAACATCTTCCAGTAATTCTGGCAAAAACAAAAGATACGTTCGCCCAGTCAATCGTGGCGGCAACACATAAGGGCCAATTAAGTTATTTCCGACAATTCCACACCAAATGTTCACGGAGAAACGCTCTCGATGCGCTCGAGCTCTGGTAACATGCAGGTTAGCATCTGCCCAATGGTGCTGGTTGTGAGAATTTACGATTCCTGAATTTACGATTAGGTGCATGTCAGTGTATTCTGCACTGGAATACGTGTACATGAATTTTTTTTACGTAAATCGTAATGATTATGTCAAAGCATGCAAACGTTCTGAAATTGCTATTCCTAGTGGATGTAGAGTAATGGAAACAAGCGTACACAACTAATGGAACAACCCTAAAGTAGGTTTAAATGGAACAAACCACTCAACCTAGTGTTGGGTCGAAATGCTGGAACTGCTAAAATATCGTCCGCTAACTACCGTGCTTCCCTACTGTATGATACTGGATTACTCGCAAACAAATCGTTTCCAGACAAAGTGCTATAGAACATTTTCGTATTCTTTTAACCTGAAGAATATGTCAGTAAATTTATTGTACATAATTTTGAAACACCCTGTATATGAAGGTAACAAAGTTGTCAGGTATGTGGTTACTGTCTGTCCCTTGATTATGTACATCCTTGATCACGTCTCGGAATATTGAATTGGTAACATGTCTACGAAATTGGTTAACTCTCGCCAACTCACATAAGTGGCCATCTCGTGTTTGCGGGCTTTGTCGTCGACAGGGTATGTAAGAGCCCTCTAAAAACCATGCTGTATCGCTGCGTATATGCAATGGAATCATAAGGAATGATGTTTGCCATCGTCGAGCTCTTTCTGAATATGCTAAAAGAAATACCATTCATACCTCTTTCCATCTGGAAGTCCAATTAGTTGATCCCGTCGTTTTCCTCCCACTGTGTACTGTAGGTTAGGGTGAAAGGAGTTGAAACTTGTCAGTAAGGTCTCTTTGGAGCAAATCCTTATGTTTAGTATGATTATGGTGTCGTCCACGTATCTTCTATACAGGGTGTTTTTGAATTGAGTACAGATTTTTTGGGAGATGATAGAAGAGGTCCTTCATAGTATTTTTTGTCATATGAACATGGGGTCCCTGCAGCTCCGTTTACTTACAATACTGCATTGAACAATCAAATGACACCGGGATGCAGTGTGCGTTGGTAGGCCTAGATTATTTTATTTTTAACAATTAACACAAGCAATCTACTGTATGACTTTTACAGTAATTGTTCGAAATGACCGCCATTTGCTTCATAGCACAATTTGCAACGACTTATGGTGGATTGATATACGCGTGGAAACAGTTGATTTGCACGGTCGCTGATGTCACCTGCTGCCGCGACAACACGAGCCGCCAATTCTTCTTCGGTATCTATGGGTTCGGAGTACACCATTGATTTTATGCTTCCCCATAAAAAAAAATCCATCGATGTAAGATCTGGCGATCTCGGTGGCCAAGCAACTGGTCCGCCACGACCAATCCAACGACGAGGATATGTCTCATTCAGGTAATCTCTAACTAATCAAGTGAACTTTTTAAAACAAATCTTTACGTACTGCTTTCTCAGAATGCGATTAGTTCATTTACATATGGACTAATCGTGTTTTACAAAGGGGTTGGATACATGGAATCTTCTTGACGAAGTTTGTCCTAACAAACAAGCACGTGCACCTTAAAATTTCTTTGCAAACAATTACTTTAAAAGTTATTACAGTAGATTGCTTGTGTTAATTGTTAAAAATAAAATAATCTAGCCTATCAACGCACACTGTGTCCCGGTGTCATTTGATTGTTCAATGTAGTATTGTAAGTAAACGGAGCTGCGGGGACCCCATGTTCATATGACAAAAAATACTTCTAAGGACCTCTTCTATCAACTCCCAAAAAATCTGTACTCAATTCAAAAACACCCTGTATAGAGAAATGACACTTTCTTTGATCACTCTGTCGATCCAGCGTTTCGTGCATAAATTTAGTGACTTTTATGCAATTATTTCATTATTAAAAAAACATCAATAACACTGGTCAACAAATTTTTACAAAAGCCATGTTACCAAAATAAATTGAGCCATTTATTTATTTTTATTTTTTTTGTTTTCTACAAACCTCACATTTTTAAGATTTTGGGAACGTTTAATATCCAAATTTAGAATTTATATTAAAATCAGTTGTTATTCGTTTTAGTAATTGTTTACGGAGATTCAAAATTAGATTTTATAAAGAATTTCGCTTAGATTAGAATTAAGCGAACTTGGATAACCAGCAAGTTGAGATGATAGGGAAAGTGGCTAATTAAAAGTGATCGATAGTGTTATGCGGCAATAACCTCCCCTTCATCTGTTCTTGCAGTTATATGAGAACAAGTGCCACAAATTCCTATCAACTAGATAATAGGTTCAAGAAAAAAAAAATGTTTATGATAATTATTTATGTTGACTTTTTTTGGATCCAGCCTCGTATGTTAATTCGCTTCTTTTCTCAACTTCCTGTCCAAAAGCTAATGTGAAAGTGAATTTTCGAAAAGAAGATGGCAACAATAATATGTACTATAAAAAAATGCTTCCATCTTGCTGCCATTTATTGATAATAACTGAACAATGTAAACATCACGTTATGCAAATTTGTAAAATTAAACATCACGACCAGCAAAGTTTTTCAGAAGCCATTGCGTTCATCTTCTGAAATCATCCAAGAACATTTTATAAAGTTCATCCTAATCCAAAGGTTCTTCAGTTTGATTCCAAGCAAGGTCATTCTCTTGTCTTGTATGAGGTTGAATCAAAAAATAAGTTACATTCAGCACCATCTGTGGTTGAAGAGCGCTTACATCATTCGCAGTTTTTAAGGATGTTGCCTCTACGTCTATAATTGCCATGTGACATGATCCCACGTGGTCAAGCGTTACTGCGTACGCAAGAGTATTGTCATGGGGCAGTAACTAGTGTACATTCCAAGTTGGAGATTCGCTGAACAATCCGTTTTTTGTGGGCGAAAGGCTTAAAATTGCACTGAAATCCATAAGGACATTTGCAGTGTCTACAGGGATAACCTGATTTCTCGTCCTGCAATAGTGAAGTGGTGCCAGCAGTTCAAAAATGGGCGCTCAAATTTGACAAACGAATACCGTGAAGGAAGACCATCCACGTCTAATAATCCCAAACACAATGAGACGATTCTGGACAATTGACGAATCAGAATTAAAGAAATCACCAGAATGCTTAGCGTTTCTTATGGGAGTGTGCACTCGATTATTCACGATGAGTGGAGTGGATTTTTACCGCAGCGGCAAGGAAAAGTTAATTTCACATTCAGACAATCAATTGTTGGGTGATTATGTAGAAAAGTGAAATAAATGGTGCATGTTTCCTCAGAATATGTGTATGGGATAAAATTACAACTGTTTTTAAGGCTATCCCTAAAAACGACTACGCCAGGAGTTTCCAGGACTAGTACAGGCGTTCCCAGAAGTGCATTACCATCGACGGGGATTACTTTGAAGGATAGTAACTGCTGTTTCATGTAAGCGAGCAATCCACTCTCCTGTTTCAGAGTGTAACTTACTATTTCATTCACCCTCGTAGACAGGTCCTCCTGTAGCTTTTATATTATGAATAAAAATTCACTTCAAAATGAACCTTTAGTCAAAAAAAAAAAAAAAAATTTGATATTTTATACATCTAATTCTCAAAACACTAGGCCGCATGAAAAAAAATTTAATAAGTACATTTATTTATTAATAAACACCATTTATAGACAAAAACTATAGCAAATGGAATCTGCCATTGAAACCTGAATGCGCAAAGGAACATGGAAATGCTGTGACGTCATGTATGGTCTGTGCAAAACAAAGCGCAGATGGTAAAAATACGTATACTCAAGCAGAATGAAATGTTTGAAGTTTTTCAAAAATCAGAAAATTTTACATGTGCTCGTGCAAGGCTGACTAAAAGAAGGAAGACCATATGTGACGTCATGCACCATCTGGAAAATCCTCAACACGCTGGGGGTCCACTTGAATTTTGGCAAACTAGCACCCCGGCGCTTAATACAGTATTTACAGTAAATCAAATTTTTTTTGTTTGACTGAAGTTTCAATTTCAGGTACTCGTGTCCAACGAGAAAGAAAGAGTAGAGTGGAAATAACGATGTCATATTTTAAGCTAATTGACAGTTGAGGTCAAAACTTAAAATATGAGAATAAGAAAATCATTCGGTTTATTACAATCATATTTATCATGGAGTTGTACGAGCTTATACAGGGCGACAATTATTGAGCTATATGAAAAAAAAAATTATTAACTTTTGAACAATTAGCACGATTCAGTTAAAACTTGGCGGTTGAATGCAGGGCATGTTGGGATTTTTTTGAGCATGCGCACTTGTATTGTTGATGTTGTTGTTTATTTTTCGTTGAAAATGATCTCATCCCTATTATCCAAGGTGACCCAGATTCCTAAAAGATGTGGTTCATTCTGGATTTGGGATACCCAGAGGCCACTGGAATGGGAATCGCTTGGCCACCATATTCTCCTGATCTCAATCCTTGACTCATTTTTGTGGGGCAATATTAAAGACAAAGTTACGAAAATAAACCTGAAACCATCGCAGAGCTCAAAACAGCCATTCAGGAAATAAAGATAAGAAACCACTGATCCACATAATACTTTTAATCGGAAGTATGCGCATTTCGGCAGCCACGCTGCCTTCTTCAGCATACACAAAGATTTTGATCAGAACAGACAAGTCTGTTCAGATAAAGGGCAAGGATTTACAACATCTTTTTATAGGGAAAAATGCCAATTGTGAACACGTTATTACAACACGAAATAAAGGAACAATAAGAAATGACCAAATTTTACAAACAGCCAATTGGATCAATTTACAACCAAAAATGCAACAATTTACAGGGTTACTCTGTCGTCATTGATCTGGTTCTGTCTTCCCTGGTCAATTTTGGTAGATGTATCCGATTTCTGATGTCTTTTAGGTGGGTTACATCTACTGGGCCCCCGTCACTGTTCAACAGTCTTCCAGGGTCCTCTGTGTTAATCTCAAAAAATTCCACAAAATTTAGCAGACGGGGGTTACCAATGCTGTGTATAATGTCAAAAGTTTCCCCCACTTAAAGTCATGTCCTTGGTCCAGGATATGGTTCGCAAACCTTGATATTCCATATTTCCTGCTTCTAATGCACGCAAGATGTCCCTTTATCTGAACAGGCTTGTCTGTTCTGATCAAAATCCTTGTGTACGCTGAAGAAGGCAGCGTGGCTGCCGAAATGCGCTTACGTCCGATTAAAAGTATTATGTGGATCGGTGGTTTCCTGTTATCTTTATTGAAGTTCGTCCACATTGTCCGGCTCCAGTTCTTTCTTAATGCCATTCAGAGGTCATCGATAGCATCGTCGTCTGTGGCACATCATGGCCATTGATGGCAAGCATATAGAACATGTCATAAACTAAATCCGAATATCTCTAGTTACTTTTAACATTTGAAGAAAAATTTTTGAACTCAGTATTTTTGAAAATTTGATGTTTTATTTCGTATAGCTCAATAATTGTCACCCTGTATTATTAATCTGGGCAACTAGTGTCAGCAACGACAGTTCAGGTCAAATACAAGCAAAAAACTCGGCGAATGCAAGTTATTATGGCTTCATAGGGGTGGCGCTGATGATCAGTGTATTTCCACTCTACTCTTTCTTTAATCTTGTTGCACGTATCAGAATGTCACATGGCTTCTCGTTTTGTTTCGTAATGGTGTGCCCCTTTGCATGAGAAAAAAATTACAGATAGAAGTAGAAGGATTAAAGGTAGAAGTGGTAACCATGGCTATCAGTTTTCATTAAAGCTTGTAGATTGTGTTTATTTGCTATAGACAGCTACATGGTTGAGCAACAAAGACTCGCAATAGAACAATGGCAGTCAGCTAAATACCAGAGGAAAAAATATACACTATATGATCAAAAATATCAGGACACCCCTCACAGATCATCGATTGGCCCAATGTCACATGATAATGACTTGCAAATCATTTAAATAGCTTCCCACACCTTCGGACACAATTCTGCTTGGACATTGGCAAGAATGGGTCGTTAGGCAGAGCTCAGTGAGTTCCAACGTGGAACCACCGTTGGATGTCACCTATGCGGCAAGTCCGTGCGTGACATTTCCAGCCTTCTTCAGATACCCAAGTCAACAGTAGGCGATGTCATTATGAAATGGAAGACCCGGGGATCAACAACAGTTCAACAACGAACCGGTAGACCCAAGAAACTAACGGACAGGGACCGTCGAGTGCTTCGTCGTGTCACCTGCAGCAACCGGAAGTCCTCGGCGGAAAAAATTGCCACAGAGTTTCGAAACGCCTCTGCAAATGACATGACAGTACCATGACAATTCGGCGGGAACTGCACACGATGGGATTCCATGGCCGTGCTGCTGCCCACAAGCCCCACATCAGCAGGGTCGACGCCAAGCGAGGTCTGGAGTGGTGCCAAGCCCACAGAAACTGGACAATGGACCAATGGAAACGTGTAATGTGGACAGACGAATCTCGCTACACACTCTGGCAATCCGACAGACGAGTTTGGGTTTGGCGCATACCTGGAGAACGCTTCTTACCTGAGTGCACAGAGCCCACAGTCAAGTTCGGAGGAGGAGGAGTCATGGTGTGGGGCTCATTTTCACAGTACGGACTGGGCCAGCTCGTTCCTGTGCAAGGAATCATGAACTCCGACCGTTATCTGAATGTTTTGGACAACTGTGCACTTCCAACGTTGTGGCAGTTTTTCGGAAACAGGCCATTTCTCTACCGACACGACAATGCTCCGTGCCACAAATGCTCTGAATGGCACAGATGTAAAAACAGAGATAAAGAGGCTATGCCTGAAGTGGACCCACCCATAGGCGCATATGATTTCTTCCCCAGCCGTAGGGCCAAAATTCCTCATCACGTTTCTGTGTATAGAACTTAATTACAATAATGTCAAGACATATCTAGGAAAATTAATGGTTTGTGGATAGGGTACGTACAAACTCTTTCCAAGGCAGGATTTAGTGCCGTATACATCATGCAACGGTGCAAGATCGAAGAAATTTCGTTATTGAAGGCTGCTGTAATTCCATTCTGGCTGATATACATACTTTGGGCGTTCCCGACAACTTTACCCATGAAATAGTACTTGGAAGAGACCCCACCCTAGCCGTTCACCTAGTCAAAAAGATCATGAAGATTGTAGCACAGGAAAACCCTCCGACAGGAACATCTGCGTCAGTGGTAAACCGCATAATTAAACTTAGGCAACTTAGGCCTGCACAACTTCCATAAAACGGAGTTCACGCTCTTAATGAACGTCACATCCGTGAACGTAAAATCAACTCTACCTTGCGGGTGAGAAATGGCGGGAAGGTGTCACATTGGACGAGGTGTGGGTTTATCCCGCAGACCGATTGGGTGCACAAATGTCGTGTAAGTTTTCTGAAAGGTTCATGGTGGTGGCAAGTTCATCAGGTGCAGAAAAATGCTAAGGTGAATGCAAATGACTACCTGGAGAACATTTTCAAACCTCTTTATGGAGATCCCGACATTTACGGAGAGGAGAGCAACGAACTTGGTGTTCCTCAAGATATGGCCATGGAAGAAGTAGAATGGGAAGCAAAGCTCATAACAGTTTCAATGCTAGATCAGTGAAATAAAAACGGCACCAGTTCCCTCCAGCAGATGAGTCGGGTTGGAGCAGACTTCCGCTGTTCTAGTCGGCCCCTGGTGTTATTTAATTGCTGCCATGTGGCAATGCCCTTCACTGTTCTTCCTCCCCATAGACGATTTTATTTTTTTTTTAAATTTCCCTTCTGTTCGAAAGTCGCAATAGTTTGCTCCTTTAGAATCAGCGTTCCATGTGCTCTCCATGTCGATGTTAGATATTAAGAACAGAATTTTCGATGGATGAAGAGCTATACAATTGAAAGGCATACATTGGAGTCACTTTGCAGCACATTGTCCCCTTAGCGATCACTCTTCCACAACTAAATGTCATTTAATTTCCGACCACAGACCACAAAATGACAGGAGAAGTAACTATTCTTTCATTGACTTGACGTGCAATAGATTCACTTTCGCTTCATTACGGTTCGACTCATCCGCTAGAAGCGTTAAGCAACAACAGTTTGCGGACGGAGAAAAGACTTTTGCAGACCCTGCAACGCAAGATGAATATTTTCCACATGGATTGCCGTTTCACAAGTAGCAGAATTCACCCGCATTGCTCTCCGCAACTGCTTTGCGGGCGGATTTTCAATTCAAGCGGATCCACAATGCTTCAATCAATCAGAAAGCGTCAAGTTTCAGTGCATCTTTGTTACCATATTGGGCAAACACACTGTCGATTTGGGAATATAATTTAAAAAATATTGCTGTCAAAAACAGCCTTCGCCTATCAATGCAACGAAGGTCGCTGCGAGACGCCATTTTGTGTGACATTGATCTCGTTTGGGAATGAACCAATCAGAAGACAGTTAATGCGGCTGCGGATTTAACTGTGAAATGGAAACAGAAAGTTGTAAAATCGCCCGCTTCTCGAGCGGAGCGACTAGTATATGCTTCCTCCGCTGGGGCTAATGCGGGCAATTCAATTGTGAAACAGGCTTTAGTGTACTTTTTATCTCACTATTTCTCGGGAGCTTCGCTTCTCATTCTACTTCTTCCATGATATGGCATCCAGCCACACAATACTTAACGGTGCAAATGGAAGAAGAGACTGGCATTCATGCAATACCCTTCTCTGCTATCCCTGTCAAGACACCCGACACCTCCCTCATAGACTTTTGTGGCTTTGGCCTTCTCAAAAGTGGTCTCGGAAGGCGTTGCCCCAAAACCATCGGGGACTTCGGAAATCATGCAAGGAGATAAGGAACGAAATTCCTCTCGACATCCTGCAAAGAAGTCTGGACATAATCGGTGGTGGAGAAGGGGCTTCACGTTAAGTGACAATCATCCAAAATCAGCTATGAACAAAAATGTCGGATCTGACTGTTCCATTTAGTCTTTGTTGATCAACCTTCAAAAATTAATGCGTCATTAAACTCAATACAAAGTTCTTGGATTTGAAAATTTATTTGCAAAATTTCAACAATATAAGATTAGAATAAGCTTGCTATTTTCTTTCAAAAATACATATAAAAGGTATATTTTATGTATTACACAATTTATGATTAACGTATTTAGAATATTTAAGTGCTCTTCACAGAACAATAATGAATGAAAATGTTTATTTCATTGACTAGTACATACAAACTTCTTTGAATCCGAGAAGGCTGGCAGAAACGGGTCTTTAAGGTACTTCTGGGTAATGGACACGAAAGTAGGCGACTGTGGACTTCCAATTACAGAATAATCTACAAAATAAAGTACGAGTGATGAATCCCTCTGGGGTTTCAAAAATTGATCAGACAGTATCTATGACGACATAGCAGAAACATTCTTATACAGAATTTCTCAGTGTTTGCATTTGTAATACGCACTGCGGAGTACTTCCTTGTAGATTTAGCCGAAAGAGAGCAATCATAGCATTCGTGCATGAACACACAGCTTTCAAGCCTCAACGATCATCTAATCTAGCTCCATGTGATTTTCTACGATGTTTAAAACATCTTCCTGAATTCACGAAATCGGTCGTTCTGTTGAAAATTTCTTCAAATTCTTTTGATTTTGACATCAGATTTGGATAGAGCATCAAAAAGAACGATTAACTTTAACCACCGTTTGGCCATGTTCCCGAATAGATAAGGCACATGTGCCTATTATAACTTTTACTTACTTCTTGGTGCACTATCCGAATCAAAACAATAGACCGTTGGTCTAGTATCATTGATAGACTAAGATAAAAGTAATGGTCTAAGACGATATGGATACTATTGTACTTATTGCCAACATGTTTTGGTATTACACCATTATCAAGACTAGCAAAACAGTAACAAGTAAGAATTACATCGATATCTTATTATAAAGTGAAATAGGAGAGGTGTCCACAAAATGCCTCGATAAACCAGTGAGGACGAATCCAAAAAGGGTTTTATACATTTACATGCATGAACCTCAATATCAGGTAGATGGCCAATATTTTTCAAAACCAAGACTTAAGGCTGGTTTCCATTTAGCGTCGGTTCAGCGTCGGCGTCCTTTTTGCTTCGGCGTCCCTTTTTGCAATCGTCGCCTGTGAGACGCGCTCTGATTAGCACGCGAGCGCGGTCGTTTTCCATTTAGCGACTTTCAACCGTTATCCTGAATCTGGTCTGATCTGATTGGTCGAGTCGCTGCAAACAATTGTCGCTCTCTCAAGGTGATGGAAAAAGAAGATATCAACCACTCCGGTCAAGTTCACGCTTTGAATTCATTACTATATCATTTTTACTTAATAAATAAATGATTCACGAAATTTTTATAATCTGTTTATTAATAAATTCACGAGGGAAAAGTCGCGAGAACCCGTGTCGACAAACAGCAGCTACGGCAGCCATGATTCTCCATCTGAATCGGCAAAGACAACTACCCAGAATCCATAGCGAAGTAGATCGCACCTGATTGGCTAGATCAAAACGATGCCTGAAAAAGACACCTAAAAATCTAGCCATGCCAGATCTTGAAACGACGCGTGACCGACGCCGAACCAACGCAGACGCTTAACAGACGCTAATTGGAAAACGAATGAGTTTTTCAAAAATTCCAAAAAAAGACGCAGACGCCTAACCTACGCCGAATCGACACTAAATGGAACCGGCCTTTAGGGATAGCATATGGAACCAAAGACAATAGTCGATTTCTTCTAAATCCTAAAGCCCGTTTCCCATTTAGTGACTATTTAGCGTTTGTTAGGTGTCTGCGTCTTTTTGGTGTTGTTTTTGAAAAACACACTCATTTTCCAATTAGCGACCCTCACGCGTCTGCGTCTGTTAGGTGTCTGTCACATGTTTTCACAAAGATCTGGCATGACTAGATTTTTACGAGTTTTTTAAGATCTAGCCAATCAGATGCAATCTTGTTCGCTACCGTAAAGTGGGGTTACATGAAACGGGGCTTCATTCCAGTGTCAAGAAAATGAGCTTAGGTTATGTTTTTGTTTATTTGTTTTGTCACAGGTCAAAAATGGTGCGCACGTATCAAAGGACTCCAGGGTACGGTCAAAACCTTACATGAATTACAAAGTGGAAGACCTGGAAAAAGCTATGGATGCAGCTCGGGAGGCGATGTCAAAGAAAAAGGTTGCAGAAACTTTCAAGATGCCTCGGGCAACATTAGTACGGAAGATGCAGCTGATTTCTGAGGCCTGGCTATTCTCCATATTTATTTATGGAGAATATATCCTGGCTATTATTGCGGATTCCGCTTGACAAAGGCCAACATTCGAGATGTGGTGAAAAAAATACCTGGATAAACAAGGAAAGCAGTTCCAGGTCTTCAAGTCAAGTCCCCAGGTCCAGATTTCATCGATTCTTTTATCGGCAGAAACGACCTATCCATCAGGGTTGCATCAACATCAAGCGGTCCAGATCATCAGTCAACCGAAATGACATTATGGCCTTTTTTAACAACGCTGAGCTTGCCCTTTCCTCAGTGAATGGCGTAAACTATACAACTATGATTGACAATCCGTCAGTTACATTTTACGAGGCAAATTAGCCATCTAACATGCAAAGTAAGAGATTTTCCCACAAACGAAATTTAGTGTTCAAGAAGCCCCAACAACAAGGTTACTTGGTCACCACTTTTTTATATTTTTTTTTGTGTATTAGATATTTTCAATGTTTTAGCTATGTAATCCTATCGGTTGGGTTGGTACGATGAACATGTTTTTATTGTCCTAACATTATTTTTTCACTTTGAATCTTGAAAAATGTGCAAAAACACGTGTCCAAGTAGCCCCACTTTACGGTATGTATTCTGGATAGTGGCTTTTACCGATTCAGATGGGTTCTTGTGACTTTTCCCGCGTGAATTTATTAATAAACAGGTTTTCAAAATTTGGTGAATCATTTATTTACTAAGTAGAAATGATTTAGTAATAAATTCAATGTGTGCACGTGATCGAAGTGGTCGATAACTTCTTTTCCATCGCCTTGAGAGAGCGACAACTGTTTGCATGACTCGACCAATCTGATCAGACCTGTGTATAGATAATGCCTAAAAGTCGCTAAATGGAAAACGAGCTTAACAAAAAAGAAAACCACTCGCTTAATACAAACTTATTCTCTGCCCCGACCCTGTTGATGTAATTTACATGTAAAATTCCTCGAGAGATACAAAAATATTTTTATGAATATTCGATTAATGCAAAATATTTTTGGCAATTTTTTTTTTTATATAAATAATTGAAAAATGGTCTAGGAAGATTTTTCACACCATTACCTCGGATATTAATTAATAAATAGAGAAAAAATGTAAAGAAAATTCCACGACCTGGACTCGAGCCAGGGACCTCCGGTTATATGCCCCGACGCTCTAACCACTAAGCTACAGCGGACATGGAAGCTGTTGCTATCAAACATGCCCTATGAGCGTAGGTTAAAGCTCAGCTCCTTGTTCGCAAGCCAGGACTATCTGGTTAGAGCTTCGGGGAGTACACTCGGAAGTATACCCGGAAAATACTATTCCAAACTATTTCCGAAAGGCAGGCTTTCTAAGTGATAGGCCTATAGAGGAATTGGGAGTTGGAAGACTATTTTGAAGAATGTGAGATTCTTCGAAGCAAAGTTGCCTATCAAGAAAAAACTACCAATCGTAACTACACTACATGATCAAAGGAGTTGGGACATCCCTGTAAACACCTACCGTAATTGTGGGACTGGATTTGCCGCTCATCAAGGTGGACGGAAACCTCAATGCTGATAGCTACAGAACCATACTGGATAACGGGGCACTTCCAATGCTGTGGGAACACTTCGGTGACGGGCTGTTCCTCTTCCAGCACAACAATGCGCCTTGCCACAAAGCAAGATCCAGATCTGACTGATTTAACGAGAGGCGGGTTGAAGAACTGGATTGGCCCGCCCAGAGCCCTGATCTCAACCCCATCGAACATCTTTGGGACGAATTGGAACGATGTGTGAGATCCAGGATGGTTCGCCCTACATCTGACCACGACACTCCTCGAGGAATGGAGGTCAATACCCGTGGACACATAACGTAAACTTGTAGGGTGGAGGCAGTGATAGCAGCTCGGGGTGGTCCTACGCACTACTGATTGAAGCTTTTTGCGGCTTTACGGTAGAGTAACAGGTGTCACAACTCCTTTGATCATGTAGTGTATATAAAAATAAAAAAACAAGTTACCTTAACTGCAGATAAATGACATCAATGGAAACACAAAGGAACCAAAACCGCTTTTCCGCAATGAAATATTTATTAAGCAGGCTTAATAAATATTTTGTTGCGGAAAAGCGATTTTGGCTCCTTTGTGTTTCCACAGATACCATATGTAGTATTTAAGGATTTCATCGAGGTTGACCAAGACTTGATGACTTCAGAGGCTCTAACCAATGAAGACGTTAATCAGTGTCCAGGCAGACAAAATGGCAGAGATAATGAAGAAATACAGGATAGGAAACTCCTTTGTTAAAAGCATGAGTTTTTTTTTCAGTCATTAGCGGGAAAAATGGCTGAGAGTTCTGTCATTAAAGTGAACCTTTAGTCAAAAAATTTTTTTTGATTTATTATACGAGGCTCGTCCAGAAAGTAAGTTCCGTTCGGTAATAAAAACAAAACTACTCCATATATATTCAAAATTTTTTCTTTACCAGATTCTATGTACCTTTAACTATTTTTCCACATAGTTTCCAAGTTTATTTAAGCACT
>JAHWFO010026190.1:563404-582030 GCA_023313115.1 Rhysida immarginata
TTTGTCATTTTAATTCTGTATGTGTTATCCTAATGCATTTTTTTCGCCACCTTCCTATCACCTCCTATTTGTCATCTTTTCAGTCCTATCCCAACACGTTTTTCAATTTCCTAGCCTCCCATTTGTTCTCTTCTACTATTTCGGCCGATACCATCTTACTATTCCTTATGCTAACTATACAGGGTGAATATAAAAGTCTGAACCCCCCTTTTATTTTTTGAACCGAAGCAGATATGTTAATTTTGATGAATCCAATGAATAGGAAGTTGTGGGTGGCCTATCCCATGGTGCACTTTTCATCATCCCAAATATGTAAATTAGGACACATTCAAAATTTATCTCAAAAACCGTAAGGGATAGAGAAAAAAAACCCAATTGCAAACTTGTTCAGCAAAAAAAAAAAAACAAACAAAACAAAAAAAAAAATCATCCAAATCAGACCAACCAATCACCCACAATCACGTGGTGAACTGTTTGTAGCTGCACAAGGAAAACTGAATGTTGATATTTCCACCATGTAAAGCATGCAAAACAAAAAATTAACATAAATTACCATACTTACATTCACTTTCATGCGGAAAAGCAAATAAAAGGCATGTTTCAGCACACAGAAGACAGAACAATTCCAGGATGGCAAGCTACACTGTTCTGCAAATGGTCAACATGGTCAACGTGATTGTGGGTGATTGGTTGGTCCGATTTGGATGATTTTTTTCTCTATCCCTTACGGTTTTTGAGATAAATTTTGAATGTGTCCTAATTTGCATATTTGGGATGATGAAAAGTGCACCATGGGATAGGCCACCCACAGCTTCCTATTCATTGGAGTCATCAAAATTGACATATCTGCTTTGATTCAAAAAATAAAAGGGGGTTCCGACTTTTGTATTCACCCTGTATATAAAGTCACCCTTAAGTACTCCTTTCATAACTTCAGGATAATTCTCCAATATTCTTTGCTCTTAGAGAATTATCCTTTTTGATTTCATAAAGGATAGTGTCTATCCGAGACCAAGGGGTCGGCTTAGAACCAGGTGGCTAGACTACATGGAGAATATGGGTTCAAATCGCTTGGATATTACCAGGGAGGACATGCGCCTGATGGCGGAAGATCGCGATCGCTGGAGATCCTCCATAGGGCTACTGCCCCCACGACCCTAACGGATAAGCGGGTTTGAAAAGTAAGTAAGAAAATTTTGAATGATATATACTCTATTAACCTGGATTAATGTTATGATGCAAAAAAAAAAAAATAAAGTCGATTTTTTTCCGTGGTGTTTACCTTTAACTGTCGAATTGAAAATCTGAATAAAATTTATTCACAAATTCATGTAAATGTCATTTTTTAATTTTTATTATTTTGTCATTTTTATTTTATATTTTATCAGATAAAAGTGCTTGCTGTCAAACTGATGGTTGCGGCCTTTGTAGGTATGACACAACAGTCGGCCCTCCTAGTGTTAATTATAATTTTTTGTTTAATTTGAAAAAATAACTAAATTATTTTTAATTGCTACTTAAAATGCATAATCTGAAAATATCATCAATATTTGCTGTTGATTAAATTTGTATAGAGTTCCACTTAGTTGTAAATAGCATTGTACAGTCATGGACAAAAAAATAACGCTCCCTCACTCTGTGCTGCTATACAGTAAAACCCCATTACAACGTACTTCAAGGGACCTGGAAATTTGTACGTTATTCTGAGGTGTATGTTATACTGAAACTGGGGGGGGGGCTTGTGAAAAACGCATATATTCATAGAAAAACATAAGAATACATGAATGCATTTTATTTTATTCAATACAAATAGCATATACAATATGTAGTATTACATTAATTTTTTTAAAATAATCTGTAATGGCCGCCTGCTTTCTTTCTATAACTTGCCTCCCAAAAAAGTCCTCCATATCTGACATTGTGAAGTTAAATGTTTCTGGTGCACCGCTATGCTGTGCAAAATAGTTTCGTAAGCTTTTTATTTGAGTATCATGCAGAGATTTCCGGGTTTCAACCAATGAAATGTGAACTCGGCTTAATTAGCCCATTGGCCCATTGGCCCATTTGCAACTTTCGCATGGGCTGCATTGACCAATCAGTGCAAGACATGTGAACGATGTACGTTGTAGTGAAGGGATAATTTAACCAAGGGGATGTAAAATTAGTACGTTATTCTGTAATGCACGTTAAAGTGACGTACGTTATTCTGAAACTTTTTAGCATTAAAATACGAGGCGCATCCAGAAAGTAAGTTTCCCGATGTTTTCCCCTTTAAAGTAAACGTAATTAGCCGTGTCAATTGCGCATGGGTAACAGATCTATGACGTATCAATCATATGCCAGCCGGACAGGTCCCGCCTCGTGCCAGTAGCCGCTACTGAGTATCGTGGTAGCAATGGTCCGAAATGGAAGCTCTTATTTCTTCTCCCACCGCCTGCGAGGTTCGGTCGGTGATAAAGCTCTTGAATGCACAAAGCATTGCGCCAATTGAAATTCATCGTCAGCTCTGTCAGGTCTATGGGCCGAACATCATGAGTAAGCAGATGGTGCGTCGCTTGTGTAGGCAGTTTTCCGAAGGTCGTCAAAGTGTCCATGATGAAGAGCGCAGTGGGCGACCATCCTTCATCAATGATGATCTTGTTGAGCTTGTGCGGCAACCCTGATCTTGCTCCCAGTGATTTTCACGTTTTCTTGCACCTCAAGAAATTCCTGTCTTCCGGTGAGCGTTTTGGCAACGACGAAGAGCTGAAGACGTCTGTCGCACGCTGGTTCCATTCACAGGCGGCAGAGTTCTACGACAGGGGGATACAAAAGTTGATCCCACGATACGACAAGTGTCTCAATTCTGGTGGTGGCTATATTGAACAAGTTAAGAGGAAAAAGGTTTTATCAAACCAAGCTTTTATAATGTTTTATTTAGTGGCAACAATACAGCTTAATTTTGCAACAATAAACAATAGACACATTTATTCTCGCCATAACGAAATGTCCAATTGTCACAACAATCAATTCATAGTAATGAGTTAGTACCATTAGAACATGAACCAATGAACCGATTTGAAAATTTTTTTCTTTATCAAAAATTGTCATCGATTCTGCATAAGTGTGTCAAATTGCAGCTCCCTAGCTTGTCGGAAAGTTGGTTTAATATTGATTACAAGATTTGACCTAAACAACTAACACAGCAAAGTTAATAAAAGCTTATAAAAAATAGCTGAAACATTGCTGTACTTGTTGCCAACAAATATGTTCCTGTAAGTGTGAGTTCTTTTTTTTTTTTTAAATAGGGAAACTTACTTTCTGGATGCGCCTCGTACCTACGTTTGGGACGGGGATTTGAAATTTGTACGTTATTCTGAAATGATGTTAAAGTGAGGTACATTGTAACGAGGTTTTACTGTATTTTAAATGAGCGTTTACTACTTTTGCCACTAAGTGTCTGATATCGTTTAGTTCAGTCAGAAAATTATCTAAATTTTTAACCAATAAAATCAAACCATCCAAATTTCCTCTGTACGAGCTATTTTTCTAAAACATTTTAAAGTTAACAATAACAAAGCAATAAATATTGTTCACAATCATTATCCAAAAGTCAATTGAGAAGAAATATTTAATCAAAATTTTATCAATAGATTCAAGTGTGGTGCACTTGTAATCAAAATACAGCAGAAGAACTGACATGCTAATCGATATCAGACACCTGGTGGCAAAAGTAGTAAACACTCATTTAAAAATATAGCAGCACAGAGTGAGGGAGCGTTTTTTTTGTACATGACTGCACTTATACGGTGTAAGAAGTAAGATTGGTGTAGATTATATCCTTCTTATACTGTGTTTGCAAGGATATATTGTATGATAATGATGACTGTACAACAATTTATATTAATTTGCCAGGCAAACCACTAAATTTATGTCATTTTTTATTATGAATATAAATAATTATTACTATAATGTTGCAACATTTTGATTAAAGTGGCAAGTAAAAATAAAAATAATGTTTAGCAGAATGTTTATAAAAGTTGACAAGATTATGGTACAGTCAAGCTCGGTTCCAGGGCCTTGCCGTCTTGTGGATATTCCCGACTTACGGAATTCCAAGATGACTGATATTTTTTGAAACAAGTTAACCTTTAATCAGAAATCGCCAATTTAATTTTTTAAGTGGTCCATTGGTCTAGTATCGTTGTGAACTTTTTAAAGGAAAATGTAATCTCTTATACAGGGCCTCGATAATTGGTTACCATTTCAAATTTCATGGAAAAGAAACAGCTCTAAGAAAGCCAGACTACATTAATTTCCATAATTAGCTCTAAAAATAAGCTGTATGCATTAGTGGAACCAGAAAATTGGTTAATTTTCCACAGTAATTGTCACCGATTTAGTTTTTGTTGGTTAAAATTCCCGACCGGAAGGCCACTGTCCACCATCTTGGCTTTCAGGTAAAAGTTGCCAACTTGTGGAATTTCTTGACTTGTGGAATACCGACTTGCAGAGGGACGACTGTATTAACTTTACAAAACAAATTGTCTAATAAATTATAAGTACTGACTTTTTTCGAATTTTATATAAGAATCATTCACAAAATACATTTGCTTCAAGGACAATTGACACCAAAAATATCGCAATTGAGATAATAAATAATCAGAAAGAATGTAACATAAAAAAGTAAACAAGTTTTCATGGAAAAAGAGTACAAAAATAAGCCAAGTGGCAACAAATAAGCCAAGTGGGGGGTCTCTCCATCAAAAAACGTTAAATGCGCATGACGTCATCTTTGGTAAGCCGAGGCAGACGAGATTAACAAGCTCTGTAAATCTCGTCGGGTCTGTGGCTTGTGAATCGCGCCACGACCTGTAAATCTCGTCGGCCTCGGTTAGCAAAGCTGACGTCATAAGCAACGCCACTGAAATTATATTACTAAAGTGGGCTTTAAATTATTATTTCTTTATTGTAAATGAAAGTAAAAAAACAATAAAATTGATGTTTAGTACAGTCGTCCCTCCACAAGTCGGGATTCCACAAGTCAGAAAATTCCACAAGTCTGCAATTTTCCCCCTGAAAGTCAAGATGGCAGACAATGATTTCTAGTCGGGGATTTCATCTAATAAAAACCAACGCAATGATGATTATTAGGTTAATTATGGAACTTAATACAAGATTTAATATAAGCCGGCCCTCTTCGAGCTGGTTATTTTCCACGAAATTCGAAATGGCAATTAATTATAGAGGCACTCATTCCCTTTCCACGATAAACGACTACATTTTCCCTTAAAAAATTAAGATGGTGACTTGGATTAAGGTTGCCTTATCTTGTTTAATTTTTCCTTGAAATTTTCTTCTCACCGGTGAGAGTTTTTGACCCCAGACCATGTGAAGAAGAGAGCGAAGATGAAAAGAATTTGTCAGAACCTGTGCCATCTTTAAAGCATGATGCTCAGAATGAACGGTTAAATTATTTTTATAAACAGAACGATTTTGTAAGCAAATAAATTATCATATTTACCTGACCATAAGAGACGGCCCAACTTTTTTGGCGTAAATTTTTGAGAAAAGAATTTTTTAATGAACATGGAAGCAAAAGTACTTACTTAAAAATTAAAAGCTATCATAAAATCTCGCGTGATCTTGTTATGATCGAGAATGCCAGTAAATGGCAGCGCACTATACCCGCGGTGGAGGATTAACTTGCAAAAGTCGACATATATGTGATTTTAGACGACCCCTCTTTAATTGGCCATTTAATTTGGAAAATAAAACCTCGTCTTATAGTCAGGTAAATACGATAATTGCTAAGAGTGAACAAACTACTATAATGGATCATTTCGCTACTTTTTTGTCTTTCTCTGATATTACGAAACGATTTTTTGTTGTTTATGGTTTCGTATAAAAACAAGTTATAGTGTATATAGCTTCCACAAGACATTACTTTATTACAAGATTTAAGGAATACAGAAGATCCTGGCTCAACGAAGACAAAAAGTCTGCTTATGCAGAACATCTTGTATCAATGAAACACCGGATGCTACAGATACAGTGTGACGAAAATGAGCGACGATCTGAAAAAAAATCAATTAACGAAAAAACGGAAGGCAATAGTTATGTACGGTTTGCTGCGTTCTGCTTAGGAAACCAGGAAATTTATTTGCACCAATTTTCAAAATTAATTACAAAGTTCATCAAGAGATGGCACTGCTGTTGGTACCTGAACTGGAACAATACATCTCCGATGCACGGCAGATCATTCCAGCTGAAATGTCTGTGAATTTTGTCCTCAGATTATGTTGCAAATGATGGCTATTTGAAAACATTTTTTTATAGTTTTTCCCACCAGCAGCGCCATCTGTTGATGAACTTTGTAACTAATTTTGAAACTTCGTGCAAATAAATTTCCTGCTTTCCTAAGCAGAATGCAGCAAACCGTACATTTCTATCACTTTCCGTTTATCGTTAACTGATACTTCAAATCGTCACTCACTTTTGGGATCCCAGTAGAAGACTGGATGAAAATTGTATGGAGCCGTAAAGGTAAGATGAATGCCATCCACGAAGAAATAGAAATAAGAAAACGTCGAAGTAATCCACCAATCAGTAGCACGAACTTCCCGATTCGTGGACACTTCCTGTTTCACTATATGTAATTCTTACCGGGTATCCCAAAACTGAGTGACAATTTCAAAAATCAATTAACGAAAAACGGAAAGCGATAGAAATGTATATTTCGCTGCGTTCTGCTTAGGAAAGCAAAGAATTTATTCGCACGAAGTTTCAAAATTAGTTGCAAAGTTCGTCAACAGATGGCACTGCTATTCTATACACATTTCGTTCTGTCAGATCGGCATTCTATACCTCACTCAGCATTCGACTAGCGTGTGCTTCAAAACTGGCTTATTCGTTGGAGCAGCAGATGTTTCTTGTTTCGGAGTTTTGAAAACAGCATTTTATAGTTTCTCCATCAACAGCGCCTTCTGTTGACGAATTTTTGTACTAATTTTGAAACTTAGTGCAAATAAATTCCCTGGTCTCCTAAGATGAATGCAGTGAATGCATTTCTATTGCCTTCCATTTTTCGTTAATTGATGTTTCAAATCGTCGCTCATTTTTGGAATACACCCGGTACTTGTTTCTCCAGGGTTATTCAAAATGAATATAGCTATTACAAATGGCTATAAATATTGAATTGAAAAGAATTTATCGATAAGAATTACACAGAATGTAAAAGGAAGTTCACATTTTCGTTAGTTGAATGAATCAGAAGCCTGTGCATGCGCAAGTTCAGACTGCATTTCCAGCCATTGGGTAGCATAGGTGAAAATGACGGATCCTGTACAGAAGGCATACTGTGTGTTAAAATTTAACAAGCATTGTTCTTTCATCACAGTGAAGGAAAGATTTTGTCAGTAGTACAGTCAAGCACCTCCAAACGCCAACAACGTACGCAGATGGCATAAGATATTTGTTCAAAGCAAAAACTACCGAACGGCCACGTGTATCAGTGGAAAATGTTGAAAGAATTCGCCGCACGAAGACAGTAGGGAGTTACAAATGCCACAAACAACGGTTTGGCGTATTCTCAATAAGAGGCTGAAAACGAAACCGTACGTAATGCAATTGAAACAGGAAGACTATGTAAACGTATGAATTATGCTACATTAATGCTGGAAGCTGTGGAGGATGAAAAATTTGTTGAACATCTCATTTTTGGAATTCATCAGAATTCTTTAAAAAGATGGCGCCATCTGTTGACCAAAAAAAAAAATCCTTCAAAAAAACATTCATTTATATTTTCGAAAATAACTATTTTTTCCAAATCTCAGGCAAACAGTGACCTTCCTCCTGCTTTGAAGATCAAGTGTGCAAAGCTTCATTGCAATCGGATGAATGTCATAGGAATGCATACGGGACAAACATACAAACATTCATTTTTGTATATATAGATGTAAACAAAATTTTGAACTTCCTTTTACATTCTGCGTAATTCTTATCGATAAATTCTTTTCAATTAAATAGTTATAACCAATTGTAATCGCAATATTCATTTCGAATCGCCCTGTTATTATACTAGCCTTGATAATGGTGTATTACCGAAAATCATCGGCAATAAATGCAATAGTATCCGTATCGTCTTAGATCCTTACTTTATTTTAAAATCAAAAAATTTCGAAAAAAATTTGCAATAGAACGACCAACTTTGCGAATACAGTAGCAATGCTTTTAATTAGCGTTGTTTTGGCAAATGCAGTACCATGCATTCTCAACTGGTTTTCTCAAGGAGTTACGTTAAGGATCACACGTTCGTGCCCACTTTTCTCCAGTGTCACCAAGGGCACATGAAACACCAGTAAGCAACGTACAAAGATGAAGCAATTCTCCATCCGTTGATATAAGTGTTTCCGCTATGGTCATCATGATTAGTGTTGTGAAGCTATACTTCCTGGATGAACTTATGAACAATCTTGTGCTGATTTCGGCACGTGCTATGTTGTTCTAGTACCCAAAATTTACCATGCATTTCTCTCTTCATTCATTATTTGCCTTACCACACAAGAGTCAAAGGTTCCTTCGCTTCAGATTGCTCCGTCGGTTCAGCCTGGGAATTTTGTTCTTCCACGTTTGTCGAAACCTCTTCATCACCTCCTTTGATTTCTTCTTCTTCGCCTCCTTGCATTTCTTCAACACCTCCTTGGATTTCTTCTTCATCGCCTCCTTGGATTTCTTCTTCATCGCCTCCTTGGATTTCTTCTTCATCGCCTCCTTGGATTTCTTCTTCAACGCCTCCTTGGATTTCTTCTTCAACGCCTCCTTGGATTTCTTCTTCATCGCCTCCTTGGATTTCTTCTTCATCGTCTGCGTAGATTTCTTCTTCAATGGAGTCGTCCACAGCTTCAGTAGTAGTTTTTCCGTCATCAAGTACTGAACTCGTCGAATCAGCAGCTATCTCATTTGCATCGACTGCTTGCATTGCTTTTAACATTTGATTGCTTATGCCTTCACCTCCCGTCCGCAAGCTCTCCTGTTCTATACGTTTCATTTCCTCTTCTATAGGTGTCGCCGCGCTAACTATCTGTGCATCTGCACCCTCATCCATTACACTGTTCAGAAAGTTGATGAGCTCTGTATTCTGTGGGTGCATCATTTGGTTTGAATAGTTCGAAGCAATAGGCAACGCTTGTGCACTCTGCATTGAATGCATGGCACTCATTTGTAGCAGAGCATTTTCTGGCTGGGTTAGCGGAGTTTTCATCTTCTTGTCCAGGTAAGGCATCAAAAATGTTGGAATCGTTGCAATTTCTGGGTTCTGTTTGATGTATATAGTCGCGAGACGGAACATCTGGATCTTTTGGTTCAGAATGTGCATTTCAAAAGGTGTCAATTGACTGAGAGAGAAACCTGGATTACATAACGTAGCTGGAGAAATGCATCTGGCTTTAATTTGCACTCCTTTATTAGCAATCGCTCGAAAGTCCTTGCGTGTTATAGAAAGTTTGTGGAAAAAACTCCCGAAATCGTACTCCGTTCCCTCCATAAATTTTCTCCGAGCCAGTTTGAACATTCTTGCCATAAGTCTCAACTTGCAGAGCTTAATCTTTTCAGGTTTCGAAAGCTTCGATTCCTTTTTACGAAGCGCGTCCGAGCGACCACTTTCGAGATTTTTACTTTTTGAAGTAGAATGTTCGCTTTGTTTATCGACCTTTCTACGATCACGTCCCGCTGATTCATCTGGACGTTTATCGACAACTTTTCGCTTTTTAGGATCAGAATCTGCAGAAGTTCTACGCAGGCGATCGTCGCTAGATCTCGAGCGCTTGTCGCTAGATCTGGATAGATCATCACGTTTAGTGCGGTCATCCCTAGAAGTAGTTCTAGGCAAATCTCTCGACCTTGAACGGTCATCGCTGTATCTCGAACGCTCGTCGCTGTGTCTCGAACGGTCGTCGCTGTGTCTCGAACGGTCATCACTGAGTCTTGAACGTTCGTCAGCAAGTCTTAAACGATCCGCATGGCGTCTTAAACGCTCTTGACGTCTTAAAAGATCTTCGTCAAGTCTTGAGCGATCATCACGTCTTAAAAGATCATCGTCGAGTCTTGAGCGATCATCACGACGTCTGAGGCGATCATCATTATGTTTTATGCGATCGTCACTGCGTTTTAAGCGATCATCAATCTCTTTCAAGCGATCTTCAATGTGTTTTAATAGATTGTCGCTGCGGGAGTAGGGGTCATCGCTGTGTCTCGAGTGATCGTCACTTCCTCTTGAATGATGATCTGAGTGCCTATCAGCACTTCTACGAACAAACTTCCCATCAGTAGTCCGAACGAGACCTTCGCCATAAAATTTGTTTGCTTTGCCATTAACGCCACGGTTATCGAAAGAGCTCTCTGAAACCGGGCTCAGAGATCCAGAATCTGAAACCGGACTGAGTCCGGACATAGGGTCGTCAAACATAATCGGACTTGTTGCTCTTTCTTCCAGTTCCTTTACTTTATGCTGCCCAGCATTTTGCATAAGCTTAAACACTTCGTCGAGGTATTCAACAACCGACTGCACGTGCATGTCACAGTCGAGACTGCTTACGCTCTCTGCTATGCGACTCCATTTCTTCATAAGGTGCTGCAAATCTTCTTTCAAGCGTTCATTGTTTGTACGGGAATGACAATGCCATTGCACTCCTGGAATGCTCAACGAGCAACTGGGGCACTCAAAATCGTTGGAGGAGGATAATTTTGCCTTGAAGTTTTTCTCCGACATGGTGGAGGCTCTGTAAAATCAGAAACAGATAATTATTAAATTATAACTTTTATTTTCAATGAAATTTGATTACTTAAAAAAAAAAAAAAAAGAACAAACCGCCGACCCACACTTGCAAGTGACCCCACAATCTAGCCCACGTGCAAAATACGAAATCTTATGCCTGCAATATAATTTTGAATTCGCCACCACGTGGAACGTTAGTTGCGCATCCATTGATGATGTCATACCAAAGATTAAAGAAAACATGTGGTCATACTCTCGCGAGTTTTTTCATCATCAAAGTAGGTTTCATCATCTGTGATGTGAATGGGGGCCAGTGAAATTAAGTAGTGTCCAACTCGGGAAGGGGGGGGAGTTAGAATTTGACGAATTCTGGGCGAAGACCATTCACCACAAGGGTATATCGCAGTTTACTAAAGAGAAAAGAGTGGGAAGAAACGTTAGTACGAATTTGAATGCCATAGACATTGTGCCACCTGCGTCAGCCGGTGTAAAAATACAACAGAAAAATTGGTGATATTCAGGCTCCTTCTTCACTATTGGAAAAAGGGGACCAGTGTGCGAGCAGCAGCCACCAAAATTTGCAGGCTTGAAGATCAGGGTGTGACCAATGAACGGACTGCACGACGGTGGTTCTCCCACTTTTTGTCTGGAGACATGGGCCTGGAAGATGCGCCAAGGAGCGGTCATGCACTTTGAGCTGGTCCCTGATGGTCGCAGTGTCACCGCTGACCTCTACGCTGAACAGCTTGAGCGAATGTACGCCTGCCCTGGTCAGCCGTAAGAGAGCACTGGGCGCGAAGAACATCACTTAAGTTGCAGGAGTTAGAGGGCATCGACACATCCAGGATACAGCCTCGACATGGCACCTTCCGACTACCATCTCTTCCGGTCCATGGCGCACTTCCTGCGTGGATGGTGCTTCGCCTATGTCAGTGAGGTTAAAGACGCAGTGCGTGACTTTTGCCCAGATACCAAAGGAGTGGTTTCTTCGAGGGTATCCACCAACTGGCTGATCGTTGGATGAAGACCATCGAGCATGATGCACTCTACTATGAAGATTAGCAATGAGTAGTCCCTGTCTGGTACCCATTTAAAAGTTTGCGCAGTGATCGGCCACTACTTTTGACTCAACCTCTGCAGATAAAAGAAGGCCTGCGCACTGAAACAGTCATACATCGTTACATCATCATCATCAAACGGCCAAATTAATTGGTACAAATACGTTTAATAATGGCCTTTTACGTGTGATATAACAATAAATGATATTGAGGGTAATGGCGAGTCTTAGAATAGCAAAACAGTAGTGGTATTAATAAGCAAACCTACGCGTTTCGAAATTACATTTCATCTTCAGGGTAGGAAACTACTACAACTAAGTCAGTCCCACTATCGAATATACGGTATATGCCCACCAATCAGAAGAGAGTGTTTCTCACTGACTGGTTGAGTTACAGAGGAACTTACAGGATTGAACAGAGTAATATGTAATATAACAAATAGTATAAATAGTATACACTGAACAACCAATTTATTAGAAACACTTCTTACGGAAAATGGATCAGCCTCCCAGTGACACTCAAACAATGGGACAGGCCGAAGCGTTGTATAAAAGCATTGGATCACAAATTGCAGTCGGCAGCAGAAGTGAACTGAATATGGGTAAATCCAAAAATTTGACCGACTTTGAACGAGGCATTATCGTTGGAGCTCGACAGGCGCAATGATGGGGCTAATAGGTTGATTTAAATGCCAAATCTATCCGCCAGATGGCATCCGCTAATTTTATAATGAATTACGATTTACAAAAGTGATGATGCTAAATATTGGGCTAGGCTACGACATCTCATTTAAGCTCACTGAACTTTTCGATCTGTAGGAAATCCATGAAACTTGAGATTTTTGTTTTTAACATTGTTGTTTGAACATTGTGGAACTGAACAATTTACATGCATGTTCTTATACAGTATTCTTAACATTGCCGAGATTTTCTCCTCATTTCGACCATAGCGTCATAGCCTCAGATTCATAAAGCGTAAGCGCTGCCATCTATACTTAAATCAACCTATACCAAGCTCTAAGATCGGGAATTCTTCCTCTTTTTCTGATAATATCATTACCTTAAGATTGGAGCATTATCTCCATTTATTAATTTCTTACATGTGTTCATCAACTTTTCCGATGGTTTGGTAAAAAAGAATTCCCGATCTGCTGGCTGGGTGGTAGCCCTCACTTGGCTTCCATCTTGTTGACCTGTGTTCACAACAGCCCAATTGGTAGAGGCAACGAGCACGACATTCGCCTATTTTCTCAAAATCTTTCAAGGAGAAGGGTATGATTAAAAATTGTTTTTAGACTAATGTGGTGTTGCTCTACAGGGTAGCAATTGGATATTTTTCTCTTTTTTTTTTTTTCTCTATTTTTATCTTTAATAATTTTTGAGTTAGCAAATGGATGACCTTAAATTTAGGGGTCAAAGTCAAATTTGAGTGCAGCAATGAATTCCTCAGCCCCTATTACCTATAAACCACACTCACGGTTAGCAATTCCATGCTTTCATAAGAATCACAACGCACGCACAAACACTGAAAATATCGTTAACAATGGCAAAAAAAATGTAACACAGTTTTGGATCACCCGGTGTATGTGACGATATATTTCAGTGGAACACCTAGGCCTAAACTTCATAGTAACGTAGATCTTGCCTAGAGGAATCTGGATACTGAATTTCACACCTTTACGTACATAAATAGCACATAGAACCTTTTGTTGTCGTCTCTGAATTCCACCCTCGTAATTCCGATCCCAGTATACCAATCAAAACCAAATTAAATAGTGCAGATGGACATGCCCATAGAAAGCTACATTCCGTATTCCAACCTTCTACCTCAAAAAATGTAGAAATTATGAAGGGGTACACAGTTAAGACATTATAAAACCATTATGTAGCTCCATTCTTTCGCTACTGAATAGTATAGATTATGAGCACTTGAGCAATCGTACATCGACAAAGCGATTTCATGTGCGTGTGCCGATGTTAGTAATACTTAAAAGATGAACAGAAAATAACAATGTATGCCTTCTTGATAAATCGGTTGTTATACGACATGCCATTATCTTGATATTCTTTACACTCACTGCTTTAGCATGTGAATTCGACTTGAAGGGATCCACGAAAAATTCTGAAAAGTTGATATGGTCGTGCTGAGACTTTGATGGTCATACCGTATAGACGCGCTTTGACCGGCATGCCGTATATTATCGAGGACGACCAGGGGGCCGTAAAACCCCGTTTTATACGGCATGCCGGAGAATTCGAGACAGAAAATTGAGTTTCCCCCTCACTAGTAGGCGCTTGTTGTTTCTTCAGTTTGACAATGGCGGATGATTTATATTCTGGGGCAATTACCAGTAGCCCTTCTACTGATATAAATGACGACAACAGGACAGACTGGAACTTGACAGACTGTGAAATTAGTGATACTGATCGTTCAGATGAAGAATAACTTTTCCTGTTTTTATTTTCATTTTCTTGTTTTGTTTGGTGGCATTTGGATTGCTTGCATTATGTCAAGCGTGTTCTCATTGTATTTAGCATTGTTTTCTCATTTTCAGAATGTTCCTTCTGTTTGACTAAATTTTCAGAATGTTCCTTCTATTTGACTAATATTATCAACGCAGCTAATATTATATATGCCCATAAACTTTTAATATAATCATCCTACGTTCGACCTAAACAAGAATAAACTTCGTAATTTAACGTTACTTTGCAACGCAACACTTTGTTTATAAACACAATGTAATTAATAATTATCGAAAAAATATTCATATTTTGCGGCCCTCTTCACTTTTTTCCGGCATGCCGGTTTAGGAACCAGAAAAAGGAGACAGGAAATTTGGTGAACCTCAGATCTTCCGGCATGCCGGTAAAAGCGCGTCTATACGGTATTTCTAAAAACAGAATTTGAAAAAGTTAATCCGTTTTCAAGTTATCGTGCAAACGGCAGACGGCTGGATAAGCAACTCTTTTATGCTAAAGCTCCTAATAAAGAGTTGTTTATGTTGTTTGTTATCTTTTGAGGGCCTATAGTTCATTTGAAGCATTATCATTGTTGTAGAAATTAAATAAAGGTCAAAACCTTTGACATTGTGCTAATTTTAAAGTGTCCTAATAAATTTGAAACATACTGTACCTACTCTCTTCTAATCAACAATAAATACCTTTTTTTTTTTTTTCTATTTTCATTAAACTATACATATATGTGTTATAGTATTATCATTTCTTCGTACAGTACCTATATTAATCTAAAAATCTGGATTTGAAAGTAACCCTCCATATCTCGAATTTTTTTTTCTGTCCCGTGAAATTCGAGATATCTAGGTTAGACTAAGTTATTTCCAGCAACAAACTGAACAAAAAAAAAAAAAAATTTTAATTTAATATTTGAACCCCCCCCCCCACAAAAAAATAAAAAATAAAAACCATTAAAAAATTATAACTTCCAAATAAAATTAAGTATTAAAATTTAAAAAGTACATCTCCCCTCCCTAGATACAGGAAATGTAATCGAGTCAATGTGAATAAAAATGTGATCCAACAAAAGGGCCATAAAAATAGCAATATAAATTTTGAAAGACGATATGATTGGATCATTAATTGGATTTTTTATTGGCAATTTATCAAAAGTTTCATTGGATGTTTTTCGGACACTTATTTCAAAATTCAAAATTTAAACATCAAAACTTAATTAGGATATTTTCATCCCTAAATGTTATATAAAATTCATCAGGAGTTCAGGGCTTGAAATTCAGGGCAGGATGGCGGGATTCTCGCCCAAAATTTTAAAATCGCTCCCAAAAAAACTTTCAGGAGGGGAGTTTCCCCACCCATCACATTTAATTATATTACAGTTTTTACAAATTGGTTTCATACAATTTTAAATGAATTTAATACTCTTTCAAATAGATTTAATACATTTTTAAATGAATTTAATAAAATTTTAAATGAATTTAATACGATTTTAAATAAATATAATGTGTGTAAATAAAGCTTAATTACTAAATACTCTAAAAATAATTTTTCTTTACACTTTTTACAAACTAGTTTCATACAGTTTTACATGAATTTTATACATTTCTAAATAGATTTAATACAATTTTAAATGAATTTAATACTATTTAAATAAATACAATGTGTGTTTTAATTTCGTGTAAATGGTATTTAATTTCTAAATATAAAATCTATTATATAAAGAAAAAACAAAAAAACATTTTTATTGAAACCTTGATTTAATAAATGTAATTCATTTTCGCAAGGTTCTCCAGTCGAATTGGAATCAGAAATAAACCTGCCGTTGCTTAAATGTACTAATATTTCCTGTGCATTCATATTTTCATCTGTTTCATCCGATTTTACAAACGAAAAATGTAACTAATCTTACAATCGTCTGCTTTGGAAATGTTTGTAGTTAGGTGAAGCATTTTTACAATAGTACAGGTAAAACAGTCATAAAAATTATCGCTAGGTGGACAGTAATATAACAGAGCTTGAAATTCAAATTTTTCATGGAGGGGATTCTCCCCTCCTATATTTGTAAATGGAGGGGAGTTGAACCATTTGGGAGGGAGACAATAAGTTATACAAGTGATTTTTCAAAATATTTTAATTTAAGTTTTGCACAAAAATTAAATGTGTTAAAAATAATAAAATACCAAAAACTCAATCATAAGATCAGGGTTCGCTCTAGGACCAAAAATCTACGAGTCACTTTGACTTCTCAGCCTAAAAATTGCGAGTCAAACTTCATATGATGCGAGTCAAATTTTAGATTTTTTTAACGTCCAAATTTTTACATGCACTAACAACCTCTGTAGTTTATTAAAAATAAAATAAGATAGCACGTGACAAAATGAAGTGAGGTTAAAATATGGTGAGCAGGATATGGCCGATGATATTAATTAAAATTTAATGAGTCAATTTTGACTCGCTGGTCAAAAAATCACAAGTCAAATTTTCGCAAAAATGCCCATTTGACGCGTAAATTGCGAGTAAGCGCGAACCCTGTAAGATAAATGTAATAAATTCTTATATTTCAATAAACAAAAAATTAAATAGTCATGATGTGAGGTTCTTCTGCACCGTAGCTATTAACATAATGGATTGTGATCTTGCAGTACAGCATTTTGGTAAAAAATAAATAACCAACCAGTTTCGACTTGTATTCCTGCCTTCATCTATATAATCCGTTACGTTATACAAAATTAAATACCACTAAAATATATAAAAATGGGTTTTAAAGTGTCTTGATATTTAGCAATCTGTGGATACGATTTTGAAGTATCATCTAAACACAATGCTAATCTATGAGCTACACAATAAATTCCTATTTTCCTCTTGACGATACCGCAATGGTGACGATTGGAACTAGCGAAATTTCATTGGTTGAAAAGTTAAATCTCCATGAAAAAATTCACCAATAATGACTGACGACAAATTAAACCCATAATCTAATGATTTATGGATCGAAAAGATTCGTGTCCAAAATTTAATATTGTAAGATATAAAGAATAAAATAACATTATCTTTAAATCTTAATAAAATCATAAAAACATTTAATATGATTAAATTTCACGGGTGGGGAAACTCCCCTCCTGAAAGTTTTCTTGGGCGAGATTTTAAAATTTTGGGCAAGAATCCCGCCATCCCGCCCTGAATTTCAAGCCCTGTATAAATTTATAAAATTTAAAAATAGTTTTAGTAATAAATTTTAAAAATTTAATTTTAGAGTATTTAGTAATTAAATTTTATTTACACATATTATATTCATTTAAAATCGCATAAATTCATTTAAAATCGTATTAAATCTATTTAAAAATGTATGAAATTCATTTAAAATTGTATGAAACCAATTTGAAAAAACTGTAAAAGTCTTTATGATTTTTATTAATATTTTTTTTCTCTGTATCTTACAATATTAGTTTTCTTAATATAAGTTTGGACACTATCACACTTTTCCATCCATAAATCATTAGATTATGGGTTTACCTTGTCATCAATCAGTATTGTTGAATATTTTCATAGAGATTTAACTTTTGAACCAAACGAATTTCCTAATTTCAACTGTCACCGTTGCGGTATCGTCAAGAGAAAAATAATAAAGTATAGGGATTTATTGGGTAGCTCATAGATTAGCATTATGTTTAGATGCTTCAAAATCATGTCCAGAGATTGCTAAATACCAAGACACACTAAAATACATTTTCATATATTTTAGTAGTACAGTAAAACTCCGTTACAACGTACCTCACTTTAACGTACATTTCAGAATAACGTACAAATTTCAAATTCCCGTCCCAAACGTAGGTATTTTAATGCTAAAAAGTTTCAGAATAACGTACCCCACATTAACATACATTTCAGAATAACGTACTAATTTTACATCCCCTTGGTTAAATTATCCCTTCAGTACAACGTACATCATTCACATGTATTGCACTGATTGGTCAATGCAGCCCATGCGAAAGTTGCAAATGGGCCAATGGGCTAATTAAGCAGCGTTCACATTTCATTGGTTGGTCAGTATAGCATATATAAACCCGGATCCAATTTGTGCTGCAATTAGAGTAGAGACCTTCACTTGCCCATCTTCAATACTTTTGTTTATTTTAATTTATGTGCATGTAACAGGGTGACTAGCGATAGGGATAGGTACGGGAATGTAACCGGGAAAAGTCAGGGAATTTTTTGTAAATGTGTTAGTCTGAGCATCATTTCAACATTTCACTACATATTGTATATGCTATAGTGTATTTGTATTGAATAAAATAAAATGCATTCATGTATTCTTATGTTTTTCTATGAATATATGCGTTTTTC